>JARFTL010000010.1:1800000-2107500 GCA_030407095.1 Macrocybe indica
TTTGCAGATTCTGTACACGATATTTCTGCCCCATCCTGTCAGAAATGCAGGAAAAGAATAAAAGTTCAAATACCAACTGAATATAGCCATCTTGGATATACTCATCCGGAGCCCCTGAACGTCCGCGCCCAAGCTGCTTTCCGGTCTCCGGGAATGTCAGGCGATAACAGCGACCGTACTTCAACCCATTGCTCTTTGAATCTCCACAAGCTGCTTGCAAGTTGCAGGCTCCATGAGGTTGTTTAGGACAAGATTCACATGGGGTGCCGCCGTTGCTCGGGCCATCGTGGTGGGGCGTAGTGCATTCGCCATTCCGGACAACTTGTCCCGGGTTGCAACACCTGCCATTAGGCTTCTGACCTACGTAAACACGGCCGGCGTCGCAGCACTGGATTGTAGCTGAGCGAGGGTATAAATGGTCATTGCAAAGGCCAGGTACGTACAATGCCTTCCCTGGTGTTGTCATTATAAATAACGAGGTGTTGTTCCGAAGGGCAGCATAGCCTTGTCTTCGTGCCCTAGGGGAGGTGTCAGATAGCAGGATACTTACACGGAGTGTCGAACGAACTGGTATGGTATAATCACGGTTGATTCCTGGGCACACAATATCGACAATCTCGCACATGATGTTGCCAGAGCCTGGGGGATATTCGATCGGATGGTAGCCAGGCGGACACTCGTCCTCAGCCAGGACAAGGAGCGAAAGGAACACGCAGACAAAGAACAAGACAAGTCTCATCGTTCAGTGTAGAATTGGCGGAGACGGTGTGGAAGAGCGAATCTGCTTTCAGGCTTTATATGTGTAAAGCCGTTCGAGCTAGACGACCTATATCGTCACAAAGTGAGGCTCAGGCAACGCGTCGACCTCGCTTTAGAGCTAAAGCAAGGGAGCTCGGGACCTCGAGGCTTAAACTTCACTGCTTTTGAAACGTTTGCGCATGGCCCGACGCAAGTTGTTATGACAAGGTTAATGCCAGCCTGCTTGTCGCAGCAGTAAGATGCACACATGGCCGGTCCCAATTTTGTCCAATGGGATTGTTCTCCCGGGACCAGCACGACGTCAATATGCAAAGCTCCAGGGAAGAGAAATGGTCGACTCATCACAAAGGAACCAGACAATGAAAGCGGCGAGTATCATTCATTGAGCTAAATGAACTGCGGAATTCATCCTAAATTCATTTTCACGAGACCTAAGCGTGTTTAACAGGAGGCAAAAAGACCAAGAGGCCGCTGACCTTGTAAATAAGATCGCGGAGAACTTTCTGATCCACGTTTTGTGCAAGGAAGAGGTCAACCTATGCAAACGTGACGATGTAAGTTGTGGACGCATATGGTGAAGAATAGCAGCTTGCCACCTGCAGAGCAATGTTATTAAAGCCGTGCGACGAACTTCGCAACGTTCATTGACCTTGCACTCCCAAAGCAACAGCTTCAACGGGATGATTCGGAGCCTCCTTCTACATTTTCTCCTTGTCTCACCTCTCGTCGTCCTCGCGCACGATCACCCATCCACGACATCTTGGGAACCCATTACGAGACGCTTGGGGCAACCCATGGACGAATGGGAAATCACCCTAGCGGTCTCTGTAGGTATACGACCAGAACGCTCCAACCATGAAACAGCCCGTCATCAATGTAGGTCCGGAACGCAGGTCATTCATCCGGTATGTGGCATGAAACTCCGTTGCATCACGACGGAGAGCTGCGACGGCCTAACACTTCAAACATGCAGGTGACTCATACTGCAGAGTGTTGCCAAGAGGACTGGTCCATCACCTGGAAAGATGAAGAAGCGGAGCTAGGATTCGTGAGAGATCGCCACACTGAGATGCTGTGAGTAGCGGGGTTGACTAGTCTTGACAGTGTTGCGCTCCTGGCCATGAATGGACTGGCAATATCTGGACTGGCGAAGGCGGTTGTTGCCTCAAGGGTCTTTTCATGGTCGACGGTCGTTGTACTGAGCAATCTGAGCAGCACAGTGAAAACGGACAAACAGCGAACCACGGATGCGGATGCTCCTCCAAACACAAGCATCTTTCCGCTTCTAGTCTCGGAGTCCGGAACGACGATTTGATCCAGTGGAAAACGAACATCGTTCACCCAGAGGCGGATGTGGATCCAATCGATCTCGGTATCCGCTACGGACATTGCTACCTGTTAAATATTCCAGAGAGCAACCGCCAAATCGGATTAAACCGCGAGGACGTCGTTTATACTCCGGGCGGCCTCTTCAACAACATACCGTTCCGCGTTTGTAGGTCGACGAGCGACTGCAGTAGAGGACGGACCGACAGCGCGATATCGTCGCGCAGCCAGTTCTTCCTGCAAGACCAGGTACTCTCATTTTGTATGTGTTGGCTGTACTTGTGACGCCGTATACACTCCTAGATCGGCAAGCATAACGATCCTGCCGGGGCATCAGGATGGGTTACGAGGACAAATAAGGGCCCGACGAAGATGGCGTTCACTACCAACGCGGCGGAAGCAACTGGATTCTTTGGAATGCGAGATACGACGTGCGAGCCTGGGGGAAGCCAGGCTTGTAGACTAAAACTGGGCGGACTGCCCTTGGATCTCGCATTTCGAGAGATACCCTGTTTATATTATGATAGCGGTTCGGATGAGTTGTAACATGGGGGACCTACAGCACATACCAAACGTCGATTAGAGCCGGGAGTAATAAGTTTAGAGGACTTGCATTAGCACTTCGTATTGGACAATTCGCACGAGGTAATATGGCCATGAAGGATACTATCGAGCTCACGATAACACGAAGAGGCAAACTCGGATTTTCTTCTCTGCCAGAGCATGATTGTGTCAATGATTATCCACATCGCGTAGATATCGACGTTGTCTATGTCAGTAAGTCTAAGCACGCTTGACTTGATGTTCTTGCTCTGTCCTCAAGTCCTTCAAGTTTGCGGTATTGGTATGAAGATGTGGAAGAGGAGTGTCAGCCGGTTTGCCTGTAGCCGATAACCGGGAGTGTGACGTGACGGTCACGCTACTGGGTTTCCACGAACGTGACGCTCTTCCCCGCCTCGTTCCCGCAAACCATGGTCTCGCCGCCCAAACCTTGGGAAAGGAATGGTCCAGCAGCCACAACGTCACCGTCGACGGCGACAAGCACAACGTTAGCGTCATCGCCGGCGCCTTCCACAACAACCACGACCGCGGGCCCCTCCTCACAGCCCCCCGCAGTACCTGATCGTCCCCCCACAATAGCATCGTCCTCGATGACTTCTCCCTATTCAACGTATGGAACGTCGCCGTACTCACGGCTAGGCTCGTATGGATATGGGGGACTGGGTTCGTATGGGTCGATGTACGGAGGATATGGCGGAATGGGCATGGGGTCGTACGGCGGTGTTGGGACATACGGCATGGGGTCGTATGGTGGTATGGGGTACGGCGGCTATGGAGGAATGGGTATGGGTATGGGAGGCCTACTAGGGCCCAACGGAATGCCCATGGATCCGAACAACCCCTCATTGACGCAGACCCTCGAAGCGACGACGCAGAACACATTCGCCCTCCTCCATTCGATTGTTCAAACTTTCACCGGCCTTGCGCAGATGCTGGAATCCACGTTCATGGCCACACATTCGTCTTTCTTCGCCATGGTCGGCGTCGCCGACCAACTAGGACAGCTCCGAAACGCGCTCGGCAGCGTCCTAGGTCTCTTTGGGCTCCTTAGATGGCTGCGAGAACTGATCACCGGACGGTCGAGCGCGGGTGGCCTGAATCACGAGTTCAGAGAATTCATCAATGGCAAGCCCGTGCAGGGTCCCATGACTCCTCCCCCTCCCAAAACCAGCAAGAAGCCGATCATCATTTTCCTCCTCGCCATCTTCGGCGTGCCCTACGCCATGTCCAAACTCATCAGACTCCTCAACGAACGCGCTCAGGCGCAGGCTGCAGCGGCTGGCCACCTCGTCCCTGGCCCGAACGGGCAGCTGCCGCCCCTCGACCCATCTCAGCTCACGTTCGCCCGCGCGCTATACCCATTCGCGCCGACGAATTCGAACGAGCTTGCGCTCAAGGAGAACGAGATCGTCGCCATCATGGCCAAGGTCGATCCGCGGACGGGCATGGAAGTCGACCCGAGGACAGAAGTCGAGAGCGATTGGTGGAAAGGTCGCACGCGGGATGGTAGGGAAGGGTGGTTTCCCAAAAAATGGGTCGAAGTCCTCCAACGAAGGCGGCCTGATGAAGCGAAGAAGGTTGACTGATTTGCTTGCCTTTGTAGTCCTTATTCAGAGTCGAGACCCTGGAATTTACCAACTGCGTGGTTTCTTTGTGTGCCTGTCTCTGTTGACACCACCCATTCGTTGCTGTCTTGACTTGATATATTTTACGTGGGCTGCTACTTTTTGTAATATATTGCGTGGATTTCGTTTGAAAGGTCGGAGGCCAGAGCACCATGCTGCACAAAGAGTAATGTTGCAAACTAACATCCTACTACGTAGAATTATATAGATAAACCCTCTCTGCCTCGTCCCCGGCTTCCTTGTGTACATTGAACGGAAAACGACTGAAGGTGAGAAGTCTCTGCTACTCTGCTACGCGGCAATTCTTCCCCTGAGTGTCTATGCTGACGCGTCAAGCGGAGCTCGGTATGGAATGCTTGAGTCATTGGGAGGCCAATCGCCGACGAGAGCTTTATTTATAACCTCCAGCATCTTCCGAGGAGTGAGCTGCATTTCCGGTTTGTTCATTGGTCGTGCATGGGTGTTGTCATAGATCAACGGGCGAAGATCCGCAAGTAATTCCGTGAGAGGTGCATTTTCGGGGATTGGCAAGATGTGGTCATCAACCCAATCCCTTTTCTTCAGATAAAGGTAAGAGAGTTTGGGTTCGTCGAACAACCATTGGGCGATACCCTTGCAACGACTGTGGTTATGAGTAGTATGCCGGAGGAGACACCATATCAGAACCCGATAAACAGACTCTAGGTCGTGTCGGAGTCGGTGATACACTTTGTGGCCTCTCAAAATGTCTACAGCCACAAAGGGCCAAGTCCCCTTCAGGATGCGGGTGAGAAAGATGGCGATAAGTAGAAAAGTCCACTCACTATTCTAGCTCTCATCTCTTGGTTCATATATTCTTCAAGTAGCTCAGGTCCGGATTCCGCGGAGATGCGGAAGGCAGTATGGTCAAAATCGCATAAAAACCCGCCAGGCTTGTGCTCGTGCAGCAAGATATTGGTGACGCTGACATCTCGGTGGACTACTCCATAACGATGGGCGATGACAAGTCCTAGGAAAGTAATGAGTACGTTGTCAAAGTAAAAGGCATCTATCGGACTGACCAACGATAACGTCACGCAAAGCCATCACCAACTCTTTTGTGCTCTCAAAACTTGTTAGCTTTCGACCAGTGAAGCACGAAAACGTCCTTATATGATGGCGGTTGAAGTGCGACGCCTTGTGCGTCTTGGCGGCTACCTCCTTACGCTGACCTGCCTTCGTAATAAGGCCACACTTTTCCCCATCACTATCGTGCAAGGCCAAATTACACGTTCCAACATGATTGGTCAGACCAGAGACATGCTCGGAGATTAAATCGCCAAGCTCGTCTTGAATCATCTTTTGAACATGCGAATATTCTTCGCCGATGCGAGTCCGCTCATGGAACGGGTCCTTTAAGACATAGATCTGTTTGGTGTGATGGATGAGGGTCGTGGAGACGCGACTGAAAAGCCCATCGGAATGAGACAGACTTTCGGACGTGAAGCACTTGACACCTGTCCCCAGATCGAGGTCCTGTGTGACTGTGGAAATTCAATTAAATGACCAAAGCATCGAAAGGCAATGAACATACAGGAGACCTTGGCCAAGCGATGATCTGATAAGGCCTCGGATCCGTCTTTCTGGCGCTGAACAAGGAGCCAGAGAAACTTGCGTAGCATCTGCGGCGATATGACATAATCGACTGCGATAGACGAGATGACACCGAATCGGTCGAAACGGAAGATACGAAATGTGGGGCCATAAATTCCTAGGATGAACAGATAACTGCTCTTATGCAGTTTCAAAAGATCGAGCGCATTTTTCAACAGCTCTGCTCGGATTCGTAGATAGCGGGAACCAGGTTTACAAAGTCCATTTGCATCGATGGGATCCTGTACCTGGTTGGCCTCTGAAACAATCATGACCTGATTCCAGATACGGGTACTAGTATTGTCTGTCTCGGGAAACCTATTATGATGAGATGAGTGGAGGGCGTCCACAGAACGTGTGCGATCCCTCTTCTGAAAGCGAGGACGACAACTAATGGGGAAGTCTTCGACAAGCCTTGTCAACCCGGAAATCTGATAGATATGTAGATATGATGTTGAAAACCCTGTAGACACGAAAGGCATCCACTCACAAAAGAGTCATGCATGGCCTCGTCAGATAATGGTGGATCTATGGCAGCAAAAAAGCCAGTCGTGTTCAAAGCAGGCGGATCTGGGAGACCGTCCCGACAAATCACATGCTGGGCCAGAAATTCATCAATAGTAAGGTTATCCTGGCAATTGTGGTAAGTTCGGAATCGAACGTCGAGTGCAATGGCATCATTGACTGATGCCACACCGCCAAATTGTGACGTCTTGCTTCCGTTATTCATTTGTAATGCTGATGTTCCCTTGACGGCTTGGATTCAGGATAGTCAAGCTCTGTCGTTGAAGATGAGATTGAATGGAAATTCGTACTGGATGCATTCGATATCTCTGAGTTCATCATCGACCCTATATTCAAGTCTCACCGAGATTCTGAAATTATTTCGAGGGAGATGACACCGATTTCTTGACTGCGATGAGATGGTGGTAGTCGGATTGAATGAATAATGCAGCGTTGTGGACATGTTTTCTTTATACTCGACGGGCCACAACACATGGCGTCGAGTTGAACCAAAAGAGGAAGTCCCTACCGTGGTCACATGTTGCGTGTTACGTAAACCACGCACGTCCACAGCAGCGGCTACGCTGTATGATTAGTGAGGAACATCTTGCCCTGAAGCAAACTGAGTCGAGAGTTCAGGCCGTCTTTGAACATTGTCCTTCTCACATTACGGGTGTACTATACTTCTGCTGGAGCACATCTTTCACTCGACAACCCTCATCCCCACGATATTCGACACTAGGCATAAACATTTCAAACAAAAATAATACGCGCCCCTCGCTATGCTTCGTCGTTATTTTCCTGATGCGAATTGAGTGGAGATGGACTAAAAGTGCGAGCAGTTTTGTTGGAAGAGTGCGACACAACTCGTCGTTTCCGTTTGTCAACGCGTATACCCGAGGATGGCGCTGTCGGGAAAAGAATATCCAGAATGGGATGGCTTCCACCGGCCAGTCCAGTGATAGGTCGCCCACTGGCACTGTGTGAGCCAGCTCCGGACTGCGAAATGGACTGCAAGGCCTCTGCTGCACGCCGATTCTCTTCTTGTATATCTTTCTGCGCCTGTGCTAGCGTGCTGAGTGGTGTTTCGTATCGGATGCTCGAGTCGTCAGGAGGCCAGTCAACAGCGAGAGCTTTATTCATGACCGCTAGCATCTTTCGCGGCGTGAGCTCCATCTCCGGATTCTTACTCGGAGCTTGAGCAAGGATATCTCCGTAGACCAACAAGCGTAGTTCTTCCAACAGTTTAGTAAGAGGAGCATTGCCAGGAATTGGCAAGACGCTCTCTTCTACCCAGACCTTTTTCACCATATAACGATGGATGGAGGCCGGTTTGTCGAACAGTGAATAGGCGGCGAGCGTTCCGTCTTCGTGTCCGTGGTTTGTATGCCTCAGAAGACACCATATCAAGACCCAGTAGACGGATTCTAGATCATGCTTGAGTCGATGATTTTCTTTAGCTTTCTTTAAAATGCCTAGCGCCATAAAGGGCCAAGTTCCCTAGAAGATGCATGATGAGGAATATTTCGGTTGATAAAAGAGTTCCCTAACCGTCTTGTCCTTCATCTCTCGGTCTATATATTCTTTGAAAAGCTCAGGCTCGGGATCTGCGACCGAGATGCAGACAGTAGCATAGTCGAAATCGTGCAGAAAGCCACCTGACTTGTGTTCGTGCAGCAGAACGTTGCCGACACTGACATCCCTGTGGACTACTCCACAATAACCAGCGATGGCGAGTCCTAGGGTGATTTTAAGTGTATTTCTAAGTGGCACGATACCGAGTTCATCTCACCGATCACAACGTCACGCAAAGCCGTCACTAACTGTTTTGTGCTTTCGAAAGTCGTTAGGTTTCGACCGACACAACCCGTCAACGTCCGGATACGATCCCGGTCGAAGTCTGAAGGGTCGTGCGCCTGACTGACGGTCAGTCTGACCCTGCCTGCCTTCGTAACGAGGCCATATTTCTCCCCATCACCATCGTATAGGGAAAGATTGTACGTTCCTACATAGTCAGTGAGGCCAGACATGTGAGCCTCTGGAACCAAGTCCCCAAGTTCGTCTTGAATCATTTTTCGCACTCGTGGATCTCGCAGGTGTCTCTCGATTCGTTCGTAATAATACCCTTCGTCGACGCGACTGCGTTCTTGCCACGAATCCTTCAAAATGAAGACCTGGTTGCGAAATTCATCATGGTCGATAAGGACTTTGTAAACGGTTGATGCTCGACTAAAAAGCCCATTGGAGCTAAAAAGAGTTTCGAATACGAAGCATTTGACAGTGAAACCTTGGTCAGGATCCCGTGTGACTATGGAGGCATTAATCAAATGACCAGGCTATCAAAAAGCAACTGGCATACATGGAACTCTGGTCAAGCGATGGCCCGTCGGTATGACGACACTGTCAGGGTTATATACTAGTGAGGAAGAGCAAATCAGTAGAATCCTAAGCATAAGAGGAAGTGACGTGCCAGGGACACTAGAAGTTTTTGAACGTTCATTCTGCATTGCACAAGCTACCATCCAGAAAGCTTTCTTCCTAATATCTTCTCTTTGGCTTTCCAGCTCTGGTGCAAATTTCAACAGCAATCCGAACATCCTCTCGAATTCTTCATCTGTCACTCGTTCTATCGTTGGATCCCAGCCTGAGATAGTCCCAAGTGAGGCTTTGCGAGGGTGGACGAGAAACCATAGGAAATTGCGTAGCGGCTGTGGTGACGACACGTAATTGATAGGGATAGAGGAGACGATGCCAGCTCGGTCGAAGCGGAAAATGCGAAATGTCGGGCCATAGATTCCTATGACGAAGACAAAACAACATTTATGCTGCTTGAGAAGGTTCAGGGCGTTTTTGAGCAACTGCACACGGGTTCTTCGATGGTCAAAACCATCCTTGCAAAGTCCATTCGCATCGATGGGGTCCTGGGCTTCTTTTCTCTTAGCCTCCCAAGCACTCGCGACCTGATCCCAAGTACAGATCGTGTCATCGCCAGCACCAGGAAACCCGCTGCAAATGTCAGGAAAAGTAACATGAAATGAGGTGAGGGCGGGCGTGAAATGCGTTCGGTCGGTTTTCTCGAAGTGGGGCCGACAGTAACCAGGGAAGTCCTCGACAAGCTTTGCCAGCCCTGAAATCTAATAGGTGTAGTTCAAATCAACGGGATTCTGCAAACACACATGAGCTTTTGCTCACCAATGGGTCATACATAGCGCCTTCGGATAATGGTTGTGCTAAAGCAGTGAAAAGGTCCGTCGTTTGCAGGGGGGAGGGTCTGGGAGGCCGTCTCGACGAAGAACGTATTCGGCAAAAAATTCATCGATGGTCAGATCGGTTCGACACCTGTGGTAACGTCGAAATTCGTCGTCGAATGCGATAATATCATCGTGGGATACCGTGCTGATGGGCGCGCCGCTTGCGAAGTCGCTGCCGCTGCTTGCTTTGTGCGACGAGGGCGTCAGCTTCATGGATTCCAACACACGATTGACGGGCAGTGCAGGAGGAGTTGTCGGCCTCGTCAAAAGGTGGTTCGTGCCCAATGCGATAGGTACCTCTGAACGCGATGTCGAGCCCATTTTGATGTCTGGTTGCGATTCTGAAGTTGCTGCCACAAACAGCCGGCGACGCTTCTTAGGGCGAGTTGAGATAGTGGCAGTCGTGCTGACTGAACCAATGGATTGATAGAGCATGCTGGGCATAGTTTCTTATATCGGGATGGGTCGTTGGAGGCCACAGATGAGAGCGATGAACAATGGAACGGAGCAAGTTGAACGTTGAACTAGAAGTTACGTGGTCACATGCAAATACGCGTGTTATGTAAACAATGTAGGTCCACGATGGTCCATCACCGGAGTGCGTGGAAGCAGAACTTCGCCGTCAAAACTCCATTCCTAGTGACACTCCAAACCTATCTTTCACTACTTTCCTCACTGTTCTCTCAATGAACACTAAAAGTGAAGTGCTGGATGTTTACAGTCGAGTGCTGAAAACCATAACTTAGCGTCGCTCTCGGGCTCATAGAAAGATGTTGTTCATAAAGGCAAAATGATCTAAGAGCAGTATGGAACGGAAGAAAAAAAGAAGATGCTTATCTCCGCTCCACTCGAACAAGTCTACGGATTTCCAGGATTTGAAGTGTACATCAAGTCTCTGAGCTACGTCCTTGTGTCATCTGCGACTGAAACAATTTTGTCTATGATTTGTTTTTATTGACCATGTCTCACAGGGAGGGCTCTCAGCTAAAAATCGTCTGGAAGAGTGGCAGAAGTGGGCGACGAGATCCCGTGCAGGCATTCGTAACTACGACCAGCTGCTGATGATCACCAATGCGGCCGAGTTTGGATTTGCTGTTATGAGCTGGTGGTACTCGATGCAACCAGTGTTTTGTCAGACTGGTGAAAAGCTCCCAGCACCGATATATAATGTCCCAGAGGATTCCAATATAGCCGATGCATGGACGACGTTGCGGAGAGGCGGTCTGAATGGCTTGGTTTCAGTGATGACTTTACTCGTCTGGTGGGAAACGGCAATTTTGAAAGCAAGTCAGTGGGAGGACAACTCGAAAGGACTCTGGACATCGATGGTAGTGGATGTTCAACGCTGTTTGGAGCGGATGATGCCAACTGGTACTAAAAGACAGAACGGAACAAATGACAATGTTGACACAAAGCGGTGAGTACCTTCGAACTACGCTAGCTATATTGTCTGACCCGACGAGTCTAGTGTGCGCAACAATTGATCTGGTTTTACTCAACTAATCTCTGCCTTTGCCATCTTGCCTGCTGGTTGATATTATGGTGATCTTTTGTCGCTGTCCTATTCAACATTTTTGATGTACTGTACTTTCATAATCTGTGTTGTACATATTGTGAACAATTAGAAGAAAATATTTCTTGGAACTCTGTGCTTGTAACGAAGGTTCTACTGATATGGTATATAAAGGAAAGGAGTTTTTGATCAGCATTGTTCAAAGTGAGTACTTGAATGATACTTCAGTTGAATTATGGTGGAATGATGCATAAAACTGGCATTGAGATGGGAGTGGATAATAAAGTGATGCATAATATCATCCAGGCCAGTGATGAAGTCTTGCATGAAGCTGTCAGGGCCTGAACATGGAGTGATGCATGAAACAGCTGAGATGGAACAGGGAAGCAATGCATGAAATGGTTGAAATGGACAGAAAAGGGAAGGGATGCATGAATGGCCGAGATGGGATGGGGAAGCAATGCATGAAAATGTTGGAGTGGAATAGTGAAGTAATGTATGAAATGGTTGAGATGAGATGGCAGAGTGATGCATGACCCACCAGGTGGGACAGTGGAGTATTGCATGAACTGTCAGGCAGGACAGCAGAGTGATGCATGAATATGTTGAGGAGGGATGGCAAAAGTGATGCATAATATTGTCAAAGTGGAATAGCGAAGTGATGCATAAAATGATCAAGATGGGATGGCAGAGTGATGCATGAACCTGTCCAAGAGGTGGCAAAAATGGTCGATATGGGACAGATAATGCATGACATAGTTGAGATGGAATAGTGAAATGATGCATGAAGCTGTCAAGTCAGCAGAATTGATACATAAAGTTGTTGAACAGGGATGGTAGCATAATGCAAGAACACTTGAACTGTCAGACAGAATAGTAGAGTAATGCATGAAATCATCAAAGCAGAATAGTAATGTAATACATGAAATGGTTGAGATAGGATGGTGGGGTGATGCATGAGTTTGTCAAAGAAGTAGTAGAGGCGCTCGATACAGGACAGTAATGCATAACATGGTCGAGATGGAATCACCTGTACCTATTAGTCTGATACATCAATTTCTGGAAATTCCCAGACTAAGCCAATACATCAGAGCTGGGACTTCCTAGACTACCTTATATAGCTATCTCTCTTGGAACATACTACATCATCAGTCCTACAGCTGCTGCCCTCTGCTGCTGCTACCCCACCACTATTCCTGCTAATGCTGCTGCCCACCAGTGTTAGTTTCCCACTATGCTGCCATCTTGTCCACTGCTGTCCATACTGCCATTGCCTTTCCATCTGCTATCCACTGTTGATCTTTGCCAGTCATAGATTATGGTCCACTGTTCTGCTGCCATGGGATTTTCTTATAGATGTCTTTTGCTTCAAGATCATTGGAATTGATTTCCAATGGTCTCGAAGCAAAAGACACTGTCAATCACATTTTCTAAAAAAAATCATAAAATCATAAAAGAAAAGGTGCAAAAAAAGATGGGAAAATAGCATGAAAAAATCGGGAGGCAGGGGGGCAAAACAAATAGAGGAAATGCTGCATAAAACAAGACTACAGAACCTTGAAAACCTCGGCCACGTCCACAACAGCAGCCTGAAACTCAGTATCATCAGGATCCACGTTCTTGCCCCAGAAATACAGTACTGCAAGAATGCTGATAATGCCATTTTTTCCAAACACACACAGGCTATCCCACTGTGGACTAGCAACCACAGGATCAGAGCTGTCCTGACCAATCTGATGATGTGGCTGTAATGCGCTCCACCAGGACCAAAAATGATCTTTGTATGTCACAATATTAGTAATATGAGGGAACCAGGATGGCGACTAAGCATGTTTGATCCATTCACCAACTGTGGGGAGGGCAAGAGATAGTTGGCAGCTTTCTCTTGCTGTTGACTACACCTGTTAGGCTAGACGAATCTTAAAGGACTCGGGCAGACTAAGTGCGAGAGCGGTTTAAGACGATGGCAAATGGAATATTAAACCTAGTATTACTGGTACATCTGGAAGCCCTTAAGTATTCTACAGTACTCGAGCACGGACCATGGACTGCGCAGTGCTGCGGACTGCGGATGAGTAAAGCTGGGATAGGATGACTCAGAGTGACTAAAGAAAGAAGATGACTCGATGACTGCGCGCTGCGCAGCATGATGGGGAGGGATGCACAGCATGATGGAAGTGGAGGAGATAGGGGAGAAGATAGAGAAAGGAAGATAAGATAAAGAAAATGAGTAGTCTGTAACATCACCCTCTCTTTAGATTCGCGTCCTCGCGAAAACCCTTAGTCCAGCTGTCCCCACCCATTGTTTTCCCAGGTGCTTGTCGCGCGCGGGGCCCACGTGTGAATGAGCTCCTCGTTATAGGAGCGGATGTGATGAAGTGTGGTAGTGAGGAGTTTGAGTCGCCGGTTTTCGGTGCGAAGTGTTTCTATTGCTTCGCGAAGTGCGATGCATTCCACTGTTGTGGGGGCGGTCCTGTCGGAGGTCCGTCCACTCCAAAGGTGCATACGGATGGTTATGACATAGCGCAGGTATGCGCCGAGGGTGATGGCGAGGGGGTCCATGTAGTCTTTGGCATCGAGGATTTTTGCCAGATTCTCAGTGTCGTTCGTGATGGGGGTGGGTGCACGGCTGTCGTCGCTGCTTTCGATGCTGATGGGGGCGTTGGTGGTCATGATGTGTGTTTTCTGGCCTTCTTCCCTCTTTTTGTGGTCCTTTTATCTTGCTCCGTAGTCTTCTTCAGGAAACGGTCTAGAGCTTGCTGCGCATTCCCCAGTTCCTTCTCTTTGATCCATGTGTTTTCTTCATGTCTGTATCCTTTCCATTTGACCAGGAACAGCATTCCTCTTCCTTGTTTCTTTCTTTTTAGAATTTCTTCTATTTCATACTCTTCTTCATCATTTATGATCTCAGGGGGTGGCAGCGATGGTCGTTCTTGTATCTTGAAACGGGGTCCTTTGTAGGGTGTGAGTAGCACTTCATTGAACACAGGGTGTATCAGCTGCCATGATGCTGGGAGTTCCAGGCGATATGCTGAGGCTCCTTTCTTTTCGATCACCTTGAACGGTCCGTATCGGAGTGCCGATAACTTCTTTGATGGTCGATTGACTGTGATATTGGTGGCTTCAAGCCATACTCCATCCCCTTTCTTGTATTCATGGGCTGGTCTTCGCCTCGCATCGTAATTGTCTTTGGCTCGTGTTTGCGCATACTGCAGCGCAGCATTTGCTTCTTTCCGGATTTGGTTCATTCTCTCGACAAAGTTCTTGGCCGCGGGGTTATTCCCTTCCGTTGTCTGTGGTTCTCCCTTCCAGGGGTGCATTCCATAGTTGAGGTAGAATGGTGTCTCCTTTGTTCCCTGATGTGTCTTGTCATTGTATTGGTATTCTGCGATCACTATCCATTCTGCCCAGTCGTTCTGCAGGTTGTTTGTGAAGTTTCTGAGGAAAACTTCCGTTTCCTGATGGGATCGCTCCGCCTGTCCATCTGTTTGTGGGTGATAGGCCGTCGATAGGTTTTGCTTTGTTCTGAGCAGTTTTAGAAGCGCTGTTATGAATCGTGCTGTGAATTGGGGCCCTCGGTCACTGATGATCTTTCGTGGGATTCCATGGAGTCTCCACACGTTGTCTCGGTATAGTCGTGCGAGGCCTTCTGCTGTGAGTTCGGTGTTGGTGGGAATTAGATGGATCATCTTGGTCAGGCAGTCTGTGACTGCGGTGATGGCGTTAAAGCCGTTCGAGCTGGGTAGCGGTCCTATGAGGTCTACTCCGATATCTTCCCATGGTTGCTGCAGGACCTCATGCGGGTGTAGTGGTGCATGTTTCTTTTGTCGGATAATTTTGTTTCGCTGGCATGCTTCGCATCCATTGACATACTTCTTGATGTCTGTTAACATTGATGGCCACCAATAGGTGCGGTTTATGAGTTCGTGCATGCGGTATTGTCCTGGGTATCCTCCGATGGGTGTGTCATGGTGTTCGAACATGATGTCTTCCTTCAGTTTGTTGTCTGGGGGAACGTAGATCTTCCCTCCTGCGTATACAATGTGGTTTTCTTCTGTGAACCAGTGTGGTTTTTCTTTTAGTCCTGTTGTTATGATCGTTTCTCTCCGTGTGCATTGTCGAATTTGTTCCATTCTTGGAGTTTCGATCATCGTGATTCCTCTTGTCTGCATTGTTTCGTTATTTCCTGCTCCCCCTTTCAGTGGATGTTCGTCCTCGAACGTCATAAAGTCGAAATCTCGTTCATTATTCTCTTCCAGGTGTCGGATGAATGTGGCTTCTTTGATCATTTGTATGTCGTCTTTTTCTGCTAGGTTGTCTTCATATCCCGCCATTCGTGATAGGACGTCTGCTTTTCCATTCGCTTTTCCTGGCACATGTCGTAGTTCGTAGTCATACTCTTGTAGTTTCAGGTACCAGCCGGTCTGTCTCGAATTGAGTCATTGTGGCTTTCAGAAGTATGATAGGTTCTTGTGGTCCGTCAATATTTCGAACTTCTCTCGAGCTTCTAGGAGGTATTGTCTCCATGTCTTCAGTGCCACCATTATTGCAAGGAGTTCTTTGTTGTAGATTTCGTAGTTCTGTTCCGCTGGAGTCATGCATCTTGATATGAAGGCGATTGGGTGCCATAGTCCTTTCTGCTGCTGTGATAATACCGCTCCGATGGCGTATCCTGAGGCGTCCGTTTCAACTCGGAATTTTCCCTCTGTTTGTGGTAGTGCTAGAATGGGTGCCGAGGTTATATGTCGGATTAGTTCCTTGAAAGCACTTTGCTGCTTGTCTGTCCACTGGAATGTTTTGTTTCCCATCAATTCCGTTAAAGGTTTAGCGACTTTTGCATATCCTTTGATGAAACGTCGATAAAAGTTTGTGAACCCTAAGAACTTTTGTAGTTCTTTCTTCGTTTTCGGAGTCAGCCAGGATTGTACAGCTGTAATCTTCTCCGGTTCCATTTCCACTTTCCCCTCTCCTATGATATACCCTAGTACTGGGACTTTTGATGATTCCCAGACACATTTCGGTCCTTTGATGAATAGGTTGTTCTTGTTCAGTATCTCCATGACTTCTACTGTGTTCTTTTGAAGTTCCTCTCGCGTTCATCCGATGATTATAATGTCGTCCATATAGATTATGCATACTCTTCTTCGTATTTGGTCTTGGAAGAGGCTTGCCATCATTCAGCTGAAAGTGCCTGGTGCGTTGCACTGTCCGAAGTACATGACTGTTGGTTCGAAGAGTCCTCTTGCTGTTAGGAAGGCTGCTTTCCATTCGTCTCCTTTTCGAATGCGAACGTTGTTGTATCCCCAGATAATGTCAATCTTGTTAAAGTACTTCACTCCTTGTAGCACATCGAGGAGTTCGCTGATGCATGGTAGTGGGAACTTGTCCTTGACCGTATATTTGTTTATCTCTCAATAGTCTTGGATGAGTCGTTTGCTACCATCCTTCTTGTTACAAAAGAAACAGGGTGCCGCGTAAGGTGATTTTGAGGGGTGTATCTTCCCTGTCCTTAGTCCTTCTTCGACAAAAGCGTCTAGTTCTTCTAGCTCCTTCTGCGTCATTGGGTAGACCTTGCTCGGTATCGTTTTCGGTGCGTCTTTTGTTAAGTTTATTTCGTGGTCCCACTCCTTATGGTCCGGTAGTCGATCGAAGTTCTTCTCCTTAAAGAGGTGTTTGAATCTCGTCAGATATGAAGGTATCTGAGTTCCTGTCCTGTCATTGGCTGTGGTCTTCGCTGGTTCAGCCACTTTCTGTATTTTGATCGTCTGGTGGTTTATTTTGCATGTTTTGGGGCATCTGTCAAAGACAATTTCTCCCGTCCTCCATTTGATCATTGGGTTGTGATAGACAAGCCAGTCGTGTCCCAGTAGCATGTCAGTTTTCCCAATGTCGAGTACAATGGCTTCCATATGCTCTTTGTGTCCTTTAATATCAATGTGGACCTCCGCTACTCGGTCTGCTGTTTTCTGGCGGTTGGGTGATCCGTCTGCATTTATGATTGGAATCTTCTTGATTCGCCGTATCTTCAATCCCATTTTTGTTACTATGGTGGTATTGATGCAGGTCCTGTCTGCTCCGCTATCGACTTCTGGTGTTATCGTTGCTATCCCTTTTCGTATTCATATCTTCGCTGGTACCGCGAGTTCCTTTCTTCTGGGTGGTTTGTCGCCTTGGATGGTTTTTCTTGGTGCTTCAGATCGCTTTGCAGGAATGGTGTATTTCAGAGTATGGGATGATCTACATCCTGTGTCGAAGCGAGTCTGTTTCAGCTGTATGGGTCGCGATTTAGCACCTCTTAATTGGACCCTTCGACAAAACCCTCTTTGTCAGAGCTTTCTTCGTCCTTGTCTTCTTCATCTTCTTCTCCTTCTTCTTTCACTTCTCTGACTCGGGATTTTCCCTTCTTCTTCTTTCTGCAGTTTCGTGCATAGTATCCTTTCAGGCCGCAATTATAGCATGTGACATTCGCTGCTCCTTTTCGCGGCTCCGGGCAATTTCGTGAAAGGTGTCCTGGTTTGTTGCAGTTGAAGCAATTGTTGCTTTGTACTTTGTCAACTTCCATGGCCTGTCCTGTTCCTCGGCTTGCGTTTCCTGGCTTGCGTTGGTTGTTTGCAAATTCCCCTCTCATCACATTCCTATGTTCATCGATGTTTCATCCAATTGCTCGAACTGTCTTGATATATTCATCTCCATCTGTTGGGAGTTCGGAGATCGAGTGTACGGCTTCTGCCGTCCTCCTGTTTAGGCTCTTCTCAAGTAGGAAACGCGGAGCTGTTCCTGTCATTCCTGCTTTTCCTGCGAGGTCTACAAATTCATCTAGGAATTCATCGATCGGTCGGTTCCTCTGTCTGATGTTGAATAATTTGCTTCTTGCTTGCGACGGTGACATGACATTGCTGAATCGTATCTGTATTTTGGTTACGAAATCAGCCCATGTGCTTTGGTTGGTCGTAGTGTCGATTTTCTTCGACGCCCAGTGGGCTCCCGGTCCGTCGGTCATTCTGGATAGTACCGCTCCGATCTTTTGTGTGTTGGTGAGGTCTTCATGTGCGGTTATGTAGAGCTTCATTTTTCTCCACCAAATGTCAAAAGCCATTCGGTCTCCTGTGAAGGACTTTGGGTCTGCGATAATTCCTTTGTATTCTGTCGCCATTGTTTGCGGGATTTCTTCGTCGCTGTCTTGGTCTTGGCTTTCCTGTTCTTGAGCTTGTTGTGCTTGGGCCTATTGTTCTTGGATCTGCTTTTGTCTTTGCTCTTCTCGTTGCTCTTTCCAATAGTCTAGGTCGATTCCTGTGATTCTACAGGCTTGTTCGAATTCGTTCCACTCTGCAGCGGTTGGTCCATCTGTCTTGGGTAGTCTCTTTTACTCCCTCCACTGATAGTATTCGTTCCAGTCGCTGTCGCTTACTTTCGCCACGATGGTGCGATTTCCTTTATGTTGTACTTCGGCGGGTCGGTCTTCTGAAGGGGTTTAGTAGTTTCGTTCCTATGTGGCCCTGGCTTTGGTATCATTGGCGTATGCTCTGTGCGTCATGTCCCTTCTGTATTAGTGTGTCCTCTTCTTGTACTCGGCGATTGTAGTTTGCAATCTGCTGCTGTCTGAAACTTTGGGCTCGTGTTTGTTCTTCTCTTGTTCTCTTGCAGATTGGTTCGTCCTCTTCTTCGGCAGGAAGATTCTGGTCTGACCACAGCTCTTCTAGGCTTATCCCGTATTCTCCTTCTAGTAAGAGTTCTGCGATGAGCTGTGCTGTTTCGTTACTGAAGTTTTCAGTAAGCTCGTCTGCGGTGGTGAAGGCAAGTTCTCTCAGAAGTGCCTGTTCTTCTTCTTCGTCGCTACTTGGTGTAGGCGTGCATTCCCTTTCTCGATTGTTTGAATTGCTGGTATCTCTGCGGTTGGCGTGGACTGTCTCTGCGAATGGCGTGGACTGCAATGTGTGATCTGCTTCTCTGAACCAGGTGTTCTTGTCGCTCATGCTAGTGCTCACTGGGTCGGCGACCGTTCGTCGTCGAATGTTGATTAGGTCTTTGATAAAGCGTGACGTGATGTGTGTAAGTCTGGGCGAGTCTCGACGAGGTTTAATATCTTGTTAGGCTAGACGAATCTTAAAGGACTCGGGCAGACTAAGTGCGAGAGCGGTTTAAGACGATGGCAAATGGAATATTAAACCTAGTATTACTGGTACATCTGGAAGCCCTTAAGTATTCTACAGTACTCGAGCACGGACCATGGACTGCGCAGTGCTGCAGACTGCGGATGAGTAAAGCTGGGATAGGATGACTCAGAGTGACTAGAGAAAGAAGATGACTCGATGACTGCGCGCTGCACAGCATGATGGGGAGGGATGCGCAGCATGATGGAAGCAGAGGAGATAGGGGAGAAGATAGAGAAAGGAAGATAAGATAAAAAAAATGAGTAGTCCATAACAACACCCATTTCCAAAACTAGCCAGCATTCCACTAACAGCCGCCAGGCTATGCCCCAATCATCCCTATGCAATATTTCCCAACATTGCATCATCTATGACTTGGCAATTTGAATAGTGGGAGCAGCAACAGGAGCAGTGGAGGGAGTGGCATCAGTGGTAGGAGTGGTGGCAGTGGCAGGAGTGGCAATAGGAGGAATGAGGGGAGCAGCAGTGGAAGCAACAGTGAAAGTAGTGGCAGGAGTGGCAGCAGGAGTAGTGGCAGGAGTAATGGGAGGAGTGACAGTGGGAGTGGTGGCAGCAGTAGGAACAGCATTAATAGCAGTGAGAGTGACAGTGGAAGTGGTGGTGGCAGTAGAAGAAGTAACAGCTGTGGAGGCAGTAGCAGAAGTAACAGTATGGCTTCCAACCATTGTGGGAGCAGCACATCATTAATGTTTGGATGTGGTGGCAGCTGGAGCAGCACCAGGGGAGGTGGGGGCAATGGTAGTAGCAGTAACAGCAGTAACGGTGGTGGGAGTGGGGCTGGGAGTAACAGAGTGACTGCCAACTGCAGATGGAGTAGCATTTCATTGGCGTTTGGGTCTGGTATCTCCATTTCCATCTGGATTCGAGTGCTTTCAAGTCATGGAATTGGTAAAATCATTGATAGACCTGCATGAATGGAAAGGAGATCTTGGACCAGATCTTGATGTGAATTGTAAGGCTGGCACTACAGAGCTGAGGGCTAATGATGGCAAAGGAGATGGAGATAACAGTGATGGAGATGGTGGTGGCAGAAAAGAGGGCAAGAACAAAGGTGTTTCAGCAGGAGAACACACTGGAGATTGCACATGTAAGAGAACTAAACCAGGGGACTGAGGAGGGGATTGACATGAGTCTGGCCCTCTGCTTGATATTGTTGGAGAAGCAGGCTGTGAGGGTATCAAGGTCAGAGAAGGGGGACATAATTGTGCGATTGGGGATTAGAATCGATCGTCAGAAAGAGAAGGCATGGGATGGGGTAACAATGACACAGGGCAAGAAGTGCAGATTGGCAGGGGAACTGATGGCATAGGCAGTGGAGGAGACCCAGCCATCTGCATGGCATTACTGGTGATAGGAGGAACATCAGTCTCCATGCAGCCTAAGGTAAGACCAGATGCATTTCCAAGTAGGGAGGCAAGATTCATGGATTCATTTTGAATAGTGCATTGGCAACACTCTTCTATGGCTAGATCCTATATGCAGTGATGAATATCACATCGGACCAGCTCAAAGAAAGAACGTACTGTAGCACTTCTTTAAAAAACATCCATACAGTGGTAGGACATATTTTTTCCAGTTTTCTCTTTCTGCTTCACTGAAAGTCATTTTGACAGTACCTGATGTAGTTTCTGAATGTATCCTATCAAATTGGAGATGAGTATAGACATGAAACTTGTACCAGCAAAAAAACATACCTAAGAACATTCAAATGGCCACCATCCACAGGCTCTGGTCCACCGAGCAGCAAAGTGGCTTTCCATCTCATGTAGTTACATATAATATCAAAGATAGGTTCAATGAACTTCAGAATATGTTCAATACACCTGGCCCAGCAAGCATAAGATAATGAATATCCATTCATGCTAAGGTGACTTACAATTGATGATCCTATGGCTTTGTTGATGGGGGATCTGTGAAAATGCATTTCCAAGTATTAATCTCTTTTTCATGGTCTTCTACCAATTGCTATTCCCATTGTTTGCACTCTGCCTCAGGAAGCTGGTTGAATAGGTTGCATTTGAGCTGGTCGCACATACTGGCTAAGGCCTTTGGCTTTGATCCTGTTAGGCTAGACGAATCTTAAAGGACTTGGGCAGACTAGGTGCAAGAGCGGTTTAAGATGATGGCAAAAGGAATATTAAACCTAGTGCTACTAGTACATCTGGAAGTCCTTATGTATACTACAGTACTCGAGCATGGACCATGGGCTGCACAATGCTGTGGACTGCGGATGAGTAAGGCTAGGATGAGATGATTCAGGATAACTAGGGAAGTGAAGATGACTTGACGACTGCGCACTGTGCAGTATAATGGGGAGGGATGTGCAGCATAATGGGGGAGATAAGAATAAGGGAAGGAAGATAAGATAAGAAAAATGAATAGTCTGTAACAGATCCCCATTCCATGATGATCTGTTTCACCTGAGCTTTGATTTCCTTTGTGCAAGTTTTTGCCCAGACATTATATGCTGCTTTTCTCTGCAGCTTTGTGTTAGACTAGATGAATCTTAAAGGACTCAGGCAGACTAAGTGCGAGAGTGGTTTAAAATGATGGCAAAAGGAATATTAAGCCTAGTGCTACTGGTACATCTGGAAGTCCTTATGTACATTACAGTACTCAAGCATGGACCATGGACTGCACAATACTGTGGACTATGGATGAGTAAGACTGGGATGAGATGACTCAGGATGATTAGGAAAGTGAAAATGACTCGATGACTGTGCACTGCATAATGTGATGGAGAGAGAGAGATAAGGGAAGGGAGATAAGATAAAAAAATGAATGGTCCTTCGAGCGATGTCCATAACAACCTGGTCATGTTCTTTGGACTAACGAACTCACCAGCTATCTTCCAAACTATGATGAACATGATCTTTAAAGATGAAATCGATCAGGGACATATAGTAATTTACATGGACGACATTCTTATCTTCAACAAAGACTTGAATGAGCATAGACAACTTGTTCAACGCATACTGGAAAAGCTAAAAAATAACAAGCTTTACCTAAAACCTGAAAAGTGTTCATTTCATCAACTGGAAGTAGAGTACCTTGGAATAATCATCTCAGAAAATGGCATTAAAATGAATCCCATTAAAGTCGAAGTGTTAGGCTAGACGAATCTTAAAGGACTCAGGCAGACTAAGTGCGAGAGCGGTTTAAGACAATGGCAAATGGAATATTAAACCTAGTGCTACTGGTACATCTGGAAGTTCTTATGTATATTACAGTACTCGAGCATAGACCATGGACTGCACAATGCTGCGGACTGCAGATGGATAAGGCTGGGATGAGATGACTCAGGATGACTAGGGAAGTGAAGATGACTTAACGACTGCACGCTGCGCAGTATGATGGGGAGGAATGCATAGCATGGTGGGGGAGATAAGGATAAGGGAAGGAAGATAAGATAAGAAAAATGAATAGTTCATAACATGAAGGCATCAAAGACTGGCCCAAACCCACATGTAAATGAGATGTCCAACAATTCTTAGGCTTCTGTAATTTCTACCAATGTTTCATCAAAGGATTTGCAAAAATCACGAAACCCCTGATGGAATTAACCAGAAAAGCCAATTGGATGTGGAAAAAAGCCCAAAATGATGCATTCAATGGATTAAAAAACCAGATCTGTTCTGCACCAATCATCGCAATGCCTCAAGATGATGAAAAGTTCCGAATGGAAGTCAATGCTTCCAACTATGCAATAGGAGGCATCCTTTCACAGGAACAATCCAATGGTACTTGGAGACCAGTCGCATTCATATCAAAGTTATTGAACCCAACAGAACAGAACTATGAGATCTATGATAAAGAGATGCTTGTGATCATGACAGGACTTGAGGAATGGTGCCAATACCTCTGCAGCACTAAATAAAGATTCGAAATTTGAACGAACCATAAGAATCTTGAATACTTCCAAAAGTGCTACGCAAAACCAAATCTGCGCGCAGGTCACTCTAACTATCTCGAGAGGTGAGAGGCGGGGAGAAGAATGCTATTAATTAGCCAGCTCGAAGCTGAGTTCTACTACGTACATTCTAGCTATTTATATGTTACGATCCTCGAGCACGGACCACGACATACACATGTTATCCTCGTGTCATATAGAGCCCTTTACCCTATTCCGTCGTCTGAACTAAACTATGACTGCGCTCCTCCTGTTATCCTGCAGGCATTACATCATATCCCTTCGAGTCATCGTCTCTTGTCAGTCGCGTCGCGTTTGTACCACGTGTCTTGTCAGGTGATTATTGGATCACGTGTCTGTCGTCAAGATAACGATTGTCGTTGAAATCATAACATTACCCCCCCTTTAGGGATTGTGTCCTCGCAATCATGTTCGTTTTCATCATCATTGTCCTAATCTTCCTTGCGCTCGCCCTCTCCTACGATTGCCTTGTTCCGACGCTGCTGCCACGCCTGCCATGCTGCCTCAAGTCGATCTTCGACTTCTTTCAGGTCCGACATCCATCCGGTAAGGGTCCGCTTCTTCAGCTCCGCTTTCATTTGCTGACTTCGCGGGTAGACCCAGATTTCATTAGCCGTGTGGTCGAAGAGGACCTTCGGCATTTGGGTTTGATGGAGGCGGGTGCGTACTACCTTCTTTGGTGGCGTCCGGGGTGGTAGCTGACGTTGTCCTCGTTCTAGGGATGGCGCCTCCGGATTCTCGCGATGAAATTTCGCGACCGCATCCGGCGCATCTTCGATGATGTTTTCTGCCGGTTCCCATGTAGCATCTTCTATTGGGTAGCCTTTCCAATGTACTTTGTATTGTAACTTTCCTCTATTCCAACGGGAATTGGCTACCACTTCTACTTCATACCGCTCCTCTCCTTCCATGACGATGGGGGGAGGTCTTTTAAGAATCATCACCGCTTTTTGTTGCGGGAACGCCGGTGCCGTGTATGGGGTGAGTTCGGACTCATTTCGGACAGGGTGAATTCTCCAATGTTCCGGTAGGTCGAGTTCGTATGCTGATTCTCCGACTTGCCGTTTGACTCTGAAAGGACCGAATCGCTTGTCATTGAGTTTATCAGTCGGCCGGTCGGTGGTGATATTGGTTCCTTCCAGCCAGACCTGATCGCCCTCGTGGTATTCTCGGGCAGGTTTCTGTTTTCGGTCATAGGTCCGTTTCATCGTTTCAGCGGCTTTTGTCAAAGAAATCTCGGCTTTGGTCCGAATCTCCTTCATCATGTTTGCGAATTCCTCTGCAGTCTGCGACTTAACATCACGCTTCGGGGGTTCCTTTCTGGTATGTGGATGTCGTCCGTGGTTTAGGTAAAATGGGGAATATCCCGTTGCAGAGTGAATCCGATTATTATAAGAGAATTCGGCCATGGGTAGCCAATCCGCCCAGTCTGTTTGCCGATGATTCACGAAGAGTTTCAGGTATTGTTCGAGTTCCTGATTAACTCTTTCCGTCTGTCCATCGGTTTGTGGATGATACGGCGTCGAAGGGGCTCCTTTGATTCCCAGAAGTGCGTAAAGGTCCTTCATGAAGTTTGAGATGAATTGTGGTCCTCTATCGCTAATGACTTTCTTGGGAAGTCCGTAATTCGAGAATACGGTATCGCGTAGTTTACGAGCGACTCCTTTTGCCGTGATCTCCATGTTGATTGGTATGAATTTGGCTCCTTTGGTGAACCGATCTACCGTTACCATTACGCCGTCGAATCCTTGAGATGTGGGGAGAGGTCCGATGAGATCTACCGAGATAATCTCCCATGGCTCTTTCGGTACTTCGTTTGGGTGAAGTGGAGCATGCTTCCGATCTCTGATGATTTTCGTTCGCTGGCATTTGTCACATCCTCTGACGTATGCCTTGATATCGTTCATCATTTTGGGCCACCAGAAGTTACACGTGATTAGTTCGTGCGTCTTCGTCTGTCCTGGGTGTCCCGAGATTTGATCGGAATGATGGATTTCGATGATCCGTTCCCTTATCTTTTGGCTTTTGGGGACGTAGTACCGTTTTAGCCATGTGACAATTCGATCGTTTTCTTCCCAGCCGTGTTTGCCTGTATCAAGACGTTTCTGAACTTCGGGTTCTCTTTGTTTCCAAGCCCGTTTTATCTGGTTCAGCATGTCCTGGAATTCTGGTATCGGCATGACTTTTGCCATAAAAAGTCGGCGAAAATTTTCCGGCTTTAGGAGTACGATGTTCTCGTTATCGTTCTCCCCCTTCTCATGGTCTGGTCGTCTCGACAGACTGTCTGCCTTCGTCATCGACTTTCCAGGTTTGTGTTCCAGGACAAAGTCATAGTCCTGAAGTTCCGAGATCCAACGAGCTTGTCAGCGATTCAACTTCTGAGGTTTTCGGAAGTATTCGAGATTTTTATGATCTGTCCAAATCTCGAACTTTTGCTTGGCGCCACAGAGGTATTGACGCCATTCCTCAAGTCCTGTCATGATCGCGAGCATCTCTTTATCATAGATCTCGTAATTCCGTTCTGTCGGGTTCAATGACTTTGACATAAATGCTACCGGTCTCCAGGTACCGTTGGATTGTTCCTGTGAAAGGATGCCTCCTATTGCGTAATTCGAAGCGTCGACTTCCATTTGGAACTTTCCATCATCTCGGGGCATCGCAATGATCGGTGCTGAACAGATCCGATTCTTTAGTCCATTGAATGCGTCGTTTTGGGCCTTTTCCCACGTCCAGTTGGCTTTTCCGGTTAATTCTGTCAAGGGTTTCGCAATCTTCGCGAATCCTTCGATAAAACGCCGGTAGAAATTGCAAAAGCCTAAGAATTGTTGGACGTCTCGTTTGCATGTGGGTTTTGGCCAGTCTTTAACGCCTTCAACTTTAACGGGATCCATTTTGATGCCGTTCTCCGAGACAATCATTCCAAGGTATTCTACTTCCAGCTGATGAAACGAGCACTTCTCGGGTTTTAGGTAAAGCTTATTGTGCTTTAGCTTTTCCAGTACACGTTGGACGAGTTGTCTGTGTTTATCCAGATCCTTGTTGAAGATGAGGATATCGTCCATGTAGATTATTACGTGCCCTTGATCGATCTCGTCCTTGAAGATCGTATTCATCATTGTTTGGAAGGTAGCCGGTGAATTCGTTAGTCCGAAGAACATGACCAGGGGTTCGAACATTCCCCGGTTTGTCCGAAACGCGGCCTTCCATTCATCACCTTCTTTCATGCGGATGTTATTGTATCCCCATCGGATATCGAGCTTCGTAAAGAACTTCACCCCTTTCAGTTTGTCGATCAGTTCCTGGATCAGGGGCAACGGGTATTTGTTCTTTATTGTCACATCGTTCAATTTCCAATAATCCTGTACAGGTCGTAGGGATCCGTCCTTCTTTTTTACGAAGAAGAAAGGTGAGGCCATTGGCGACTTCGACAGTCTGATTCGTCCGGTGTTCAGATTCTCGTCTAGAAAGGCGTCCAGCTGTTTCTGTTCATCCAGCGTCAGAGGGTAGACCTTGCAATCCTGGAGCTTGGCTCCCGGGATAAGTTCGATCACATGGTCCCAGGGTCGTCGCAGTGGTAGTTCGTCGAACGACTCTTTTCTGAACACTGAATCCTTGAAACAGTGGTATTCTTCTGGTACGATTTCTTCAAAGGTTTTCACCTTCGCCATCTTTGTCGTCGCTTCTGCCAGTTTGGAAGCCGTCGTCTGGAAAGCCCTTAGATGAAACTCTCGGTTTATGTCGATCATCAAGAGTTTCTCTCCGTTTTCGAAGTCAACCTCATTTGTCTCGGTAGAGGTGTCGTCATCTTCAGGGTTTCCGGTTCGGACAATTCGCTGACACTCTTCAGGGCATCAGTCAAATGTGATCTTTTCTGTTTTCCAGTCGATTCGAGGGTTGTGGCGTTTAACCCATTCATAACCGATGAAGATCTGTCCCTTTCTGAGTTCAGTGACCGAGAAGACCATTCGCTCGACATGGTCCTGGACGCGGACTCTTAGTTCGATGTATTCTCGTATGTCACCCGCCATGTTACGGGTTCCGTCTGCGTTATGGACCGGGATAGGGATAGGATATCGTTTCGTGTTGATCTCCTTTTCCTTAACGAATTTCCGGTCTATGCAGGATCCTGTGCATCCTGTGTCGAGCAGGGCTTTTACGCTATGCGTCCGTCCAGTATCCAAGGTCGTAATTGTCAAGGGTACATCCATTTGGTTTCCGTTTCTACCTCTGACAAATCGTGGTTTTTGTCTGAGGTCATACAGCATATAGAGGGCATCGTGATCGTTCATTTGGTTGATCTCACGGAGTCTTTCCAAAGAGATGTCCTTCTGTCGCGATTGGTCCGTCCACGTCTTAAGGATCGAGTATGCCTTAGACTCGTCCTGCCGATAAATTTGTTGTGCCACCCAGGGTAGAGTGTATCCTTTTACGAGACCGAACTCTCGTGCACCTTCTCGTTCGAAATATTCTTTAAGGTCGGGAATGTCCCTTATATTAATATTCGACGATACATAGTCAGCCGGCGAAGCGGTGCTTCTTCCCAGCTCTACTGAAAACCCTGGTTCATTTCTTCATTGTGGGCAGCGGCAGGTTCGTCCTTAGCTTCCACATTCCTAGTGACATATTTCGGCCGGGTGTTCATTGGACAGTTACGTCCGAGATGTCCTTTCTCACCACATCGGAAGCAGCGTCCTTCGTGTCTTAACCGGTCGACGTCCATGGCGTTAGGGTCGGGCCGTCCTTGAGCATTACTGGTTACTGGTGCCAGAGTTTGCCCCTTAGGTGCCGTCGTTTCCTGTGCCGGTTTCTGTGCTGGTTTGGGAGTGAATCGCTCCTTCACTCCGAATTCTTTTTGAGCCTGGCAATATTGCCGGTCCAATTCCGTTGCGCATTTGTACCACCAGTCGATGTCCTCCTCGTGGACACCTCCTAGTTCAATGATCCATCGTCCAAGCGCCTGGTCGAGTCCATGTTTGAAAATGTCGATGAGCGCGATGTCGTTGTATTCTGTTAAGGGAGCCCAGCTCCGGAATTCGACAATGTAGTCCTCGACCGGTCGTCGGTGTTGCGACAGTCCTTTAATCCGAATGATCGCGTCGTTCCGGGTTTCCGTAGTCATGAAGAATTCTCTGGCCTCTGCTTTGAACTCTTCCCAGTCTTTGAATAGTGGAAGGTGTCCAAGGGGGTTCGTTCTGACTTCCGGAGTGTTAGCCATTGCCGGCATAACGACGCGTCCATGTTCCCAGTCATCGTAGGTGGAGTGATATCCAAACTCCTGCCTGCGACCGTTCAATTCCGTTTTGAACTCCAGCCACTCCTGTAGCTTAGAGTCCGCCCAGTTCTGTGCACGTTCGGCCTTGCCTCCCGTGATCCGTTGTAATGCATAGGTGATCATGTCCCATTTGTTCGTGATCTCCTCCTTGTCGAAGTAGACTTCCATTCGTCGAAGCCAACTTCCGATCAGGCCGGGTTCCCCTTTATATGGATCCAGTGGTTCCGATTTCGTTCTCTTAGGCTTCTTGCCTAAATCCAGTTCTTCTTTGATCGCGTCGACCAAAGTCCGAGTTGCAGTCTGTACCTGTTCCGCTTGTTGTGGATTGTTTCGAAGGGTGCCCCAAGCTAAGGCAGGTGGGTGTGCGGCGAAGAGGGTAGTGAGGATGACTGTGATGAAGGCGAAGAGAGCGGGGATGAATTCTATTATGGGCGAGGTGAAAGGGGTTTGGTATATGGTGTGTTTTGTCGAATAGTACCGTGTGGGCGGCGCGCGACCGTCGACTCCCACTTCGGTTTGGTCCAGAGGAAAACGTGGAGGGTGCCTGTCAGACTGCGGAAGGGTCAGCTCGAATCCTCGTGGCCACGGGGATGCCCCAAACAGCAGTCGAGGAAGGTTTCATCGTCAGAGATCCCAGCGGTCTGGCGATCCCTTTCTCGTTTCGGGTCAACACACGTCCCCGACAACGACTTTCAAGGGCGTGTTTGAGGTGTCGGTCGAAGGGTGGGGACTATCCACACGTCCGAGTCCTCTGATCTCTCTTGCTTCGGTACGTCCCGGGTCAACAAACTACCCGGTCAAACGCGCGGTAGGGCTCTCCGAAGATCACCCTAGCACAGCCTTGTGATGTTCGATTCGGACAGGGTCGGACTCAACGTTACCCTTAGTCCTCTCGCACTTCCAAATGCAACGAACGAGGACCGCGGACAGAGATCAGAATATGGGTTGGCGCGGGGTAGGGAATGGGGATTGAAAATTGAAAAGGTTAGTAATGTTTTGGAGAAGAGGTATGACGACGCAGTGGGTTCCTTTGGTCGCACGGCACTCGTGGCCATCGGGCAACGAAGGAAGGGCGGCGGAGAGAGGTAAGAGCTAAGAGCGGTGAGGTGCGCGATGAGAAGCTTCGAGCTTTTGCTACGCAAAACCAAATCTGCGCGCAGGTCACTCTAACTATCTCGAGAGGTGAGAGGCGGGGAGAAGAATGCTATTAATTAGCCAGCTCGAAGCTGAGTTCTACTACGTACATTCTAGCTATTTATATGTTACGATCCTCGAGCACGGACCACGACATACACATGTTATCCTCGTATCATATAGAGCCCTTTACCCTATTCCGTCGTCTGAACTAAACTATGACTGCGCTCCTCCTGTTATCCTGCAGGCATTACATCATATCCCTTCGAGTCATCGTCTCTTGTCAGTTGTGTCGCGTTTGTACCACGTGTCTTGTCAGGTGATTATTGGATCACGTGTCTGTCGTCAAGATAACGATTGTCATTGAAATCGTAACAAAAAGCCTCAGAAACTGAATTGCTGACAAGCTTGCTGGATCTCAGAGCTTCAGGACTACAACTTCATTCTGGAGCATAAACCTGGAAAGTCGATGATGAAGGCAGACAGTCTGTCGAGATGACCAGATCATGAGAAGGGGGAGAATGACAATGAGAACATCATACTCCTAAAGCCAGAAAATTTTCACCGAATCTTCATAGCAAAGATTATGCCAACACCGGAATTCCAGGACATCTTGGATCAAATAAAGTGAGCCTGGAAACAGAGAGAGCCTGAGGTTCAAAAATGTTTTGATAAAGGTGAACATGGCTGGAAAGAAAATGACCAAATCATCACATGGCTAAAACGGTACTATGTCCCTAAAAGTCAAAAAATAAGGGAACAGATCATCAAAATCCATCACTCTAATCAGATCTCGGAACACCCAGGACAGACAAAGACATATGAATTGATCATGTGCAACTTCTGGTGGCCTAAAATAATGAATGACATCAAGGCGTATGTCAGAGGATGCAACAAATGCCAACAAATGAAGATCATCAGAGATTGGAAACATGCCCCACTCCATCTGAATGAAGTACTGAAGGAACCATGGGAGATCATCTCAGTAGATCTCATCGGACCTCTCCCCAAATCCCAGGGATTCGACAGTGTAATGGTAACAGTAAATCGGTTCACCAAAGGAGCCAAGTTCATACCAATCAATATGGAAATCATGGCAGAAGGAGTTGCTCACAAACTACATGATACTATATTTTTGAATTATGGACTTCCCAAGAAGGTTATCAGTAACAGAGGACCACAATTCATCTCAAACTTCATAAAAGACCTCTATATACTTCTAGGAATCAAAGGAGCCCCTTCAATACTGTACCATCCACAAACTGATGGACAAATGGAAAGGGTTAATCAGGAACTTGAGCAATATCTGAAACTCTTTGTAAATCATTGGCAAACAGACTGGGCAGACTGGCTACCTATGGCTGAATTCTCTTACAATAATTGGATTCACTCAGTGATGGGACACTCCCTATTCTATCTAAACCATGAATGACATCCACATACCAGAAAAGAACTGCCGAAATGTAATGTCAAGTCACAAACTGCAGAGGAATTCGCCAATATGATAAAAGAGATTCGAATCAAAGCCGAAACTTCTCTATCGAAAGCCACAGAAATAATGAAATGGACCTACAACCAAAAACAGAAATCTGCCTGAGAGTATTATGAGGGCGACCAAGTTTAGCTGGAAGAAACTAACATCACAACTAACCAGCTGACTGACAAGCTTAATAACAAGCAGTTCAGTCCCTTCAAAGTCAAATGGCGAATCAGAGAATTGGCATACAAACTCAAACTACTAACACATTGGAAAATCCACTCCATTCGAAATGAGTCTGAGCTTATCCTGTACATGGCACTGGTGTTCCCACAACAGAAAGCAGTAACAATTCTTAAACAACCTCCTCCCATCATCGAGAAGGGAGAGGAGCGGTATGAAGTAGAAACTGTAGTTAATTCTCAATGGAACAAAGGAAAGCTACAATATAGAGTACACTGGAAGGGTTACCCCATGGAAGATGCTACATGAGAACCTGCAGAGAATGTTAGCAAAGATGCACCAGATGCAGTCGCAAAATTTCATTGTGAGAATCTGGAGGTGCCATCCCTGGAACGAGGGCAATGTCAGCTACCACCTCAGACACTACTAAAGAAAGTTGTACATACCCACTTCCATCAATTCCAGGTGCTGAAGGTCCTCTTTGACTACACAGCTGATAAAGTCTGGATCTGCCTATGAAGTCAACAAATGAAAGCAGAACCGAAGAAGCAGACCCTTACTGGCTGGATGTCGGACCCGAAAGAAGTCGAAGATCGACTAGACATGGTCTGGCAGGCATAGCAAGAGCAACAGAATAAGGCAGTCATAGGAAAGGACAAGCGCTAGAAGAACTAGGAGGATAATAAGGAAGAAAAACATGATTGTGAGAATGCAATCCCTAAAGAGGGGGTAATGTTACGATTTCAAGGCCAATTGTTATCTTGATGATGGACACGTGACTCACCAATCACCTGACAAACATGTAACACAGGCATGATATGACAGACAAGATATGATATGGGGACTTGAGATGAACCCTATAACAATGACGTGTCAGCGCTCACTAGGGCAAAAGGTTATAGCACAGCATCTGCAGAATGTTATAAAGAGTGCAGTCAAATCCTAACTCAGATGGTATAGGGCTGAGGGTTTCACGAAACATGAGGATAACATACAGCATGAGTCTCGATAGTATAAGTATGTAAAAATTGTACCGTAGAATTCAGCTTTGAGCTGGCTATATCTTAGCATCTCTCTCCCCGCCTCTCACCTTCTGAATTAGTTAAGAGTGACCTGCATGCAGAAACAGTTTGTGTAGCACCTTCCCCTTATTATCCATCACACAGCCTTGCATAGTGTGCAGCCTCTCGAGTCATCCCTAGTCATTCTGAGTCATTTCTTAGATCTTACTTATCCACATCTGCAGCATCTGTAGTATATAGCTTTGCACAGCAGCTGCACAGCCCATGATCCATGCTTATGTACTATATATATATAAGACCTCCCAGATGTACCAGTAGTACTAGGCTTAATATTCCATTTGCCATCGTCTCAAACCACTCTTGCACTTAGTCTGCTTGAGTTCTTTGAGATTCATCTAGCCTAACAAGATATTAAGCCTCTGTTGAGACTTGCTCAGACTCATACACACCATGTCACACTTTATCAAAGACTTGATTAATATCTAATGACAAGCAGTCACCAACTTAGCAAGCACTAGCATAAATGATGAGAGCACTTGGCTCAAAGAAGTAGACCAGACATTGCAGTCCATGCCATTTACAGAGACAGTCCATGCTACCTGCCAAGACACTAGCAATCAAAACAAACAAAAGAGGGAATGTATGCCTATACTAAGTAGCAACGATAAAGAACAGGCATTTCTGAAAGAGTTTGCCTTCACTACTGCAGAAGAACCCACTGAAGTCTTCAGTGATAGAGCAGCACAGCTTATTACAGAACTCTTACTAGAAGGAGAATATGGGATATGTTAGGCTAGACGAATCTTAAAGGACTTAGGCAGACTAAGTGTGAGAGCGGTTTAAGATGATAGCAAAAGGAATATTAAACCTAGCGCTACTGGTACATCTAGAAGTCCTTATATACATTACAGTACTTGAGCACGGACCATGGACTGCACAATGCTGTGGGCTGCGGATGAGTAAGGCTGGGATGAGATGACTCAGGATGACTAGGAAAGTGAAGATGACTCGATGACTGCACGCTGTGCAGCATGATGGAGAGGGATGCACAGCATGATAGGGAGGAAGAGATAAGAAAAAGGAAATAAGATAAGAAAAATGAATAGTCCATAACAGGGTAAGCCCAGAAGAGCTGTGGACAGACTAGAATCTTCTTGCTGAAGAAGAGGACGAACCCATCTGCAAAAGAATGAAAGAAGAATGAGCACAAGTGCAAAACTTCAGATAACAGCAGATTAAGAACTACAATCACTGAGTACAAGAAGAAGACCTACTGATACAAAGAAGGCATAGAGCACAGGGTGTATGACAAAACTAACAAAAACATCACCAAAGCCAGGGATATATAGGAACAAGATCACTAACTCTTCTTAGAGAACCAATTCACTGAAGCACTGCTTAAAGAGAGATCTGAACCACTATGATGAAAGTAAGCCAAAGCGACTGGAATAGATACTATCAGTAGAAGAAGTGAAAGAAATTTCTGGAAATAACTGCTGCAGAGTGGGCTGACTTTGAACAAGCCTGCAGAATCTCTGGAATTGACCTAGACTATTGGAAAGAACAAAGAGAAGAGCAAAAACAGAAGCAAATCCAAGAGCAGCAGACCTGAGCACAATAGAACCAAGGACAAAGCAGTAACCAGAAAACCCTCCAAAGAATGATAATGGAATACAAGAGAGTTATTGCCAACCTGAAATCCTTTACAGGAGACCGAACAGCCTTTGACATTTGGTGGAGGAAAATGAAGTGTTGAAAATGTGGCAGCAATCCTGCGCTCTACCATTTTCCCCTCTGCCCTAATTATCTTGGCTTCACAGCGCAGCCTGTATGCTCAGTCATACCCTGCATTATGATCACTATGATTAGTGAGTGCACCCTCAACCCTGATGGTCTGTGCGCCACCTAGATATGTATAAATATGACATATGTAGTATGCCAATAATATAACAAGTTTCACCTCAACTAAGCCTGTGCACTAAGACAAAGTCCCAACAAACCCCACTAAAGTAAGTAGTCCATTCTAGCTCAAGAGCTCCTATGCTCAGGTCAGTTTCAATAGGTTATGGGCCCCGGTTCACAGTCAGTACAGTAACTTGCTGCAGACTGCTTGAGCCAGAACACGCCCTAAGAGGACTACTATCGAGTTGAGTGAAGTGCTTCTGCTCCTCGATTGTTCCTGGTGGCTATACATGCCATCCTTCACTTTGAGAAACATAAGCGACCCTTCACAGAAAGCCTCTTTTTCATAACAAAGCTAACGATCTTTCTTTTAGAAATTGATTGAAATAGCAAGCCTCGCTAAAGATATTTCTATGCTCGATGGCTCCAACTATCAGACCTAGTCAGTCCAAATGAAGGCTCTTTTGATGTCGCAGAGTGCCTGGGATATCACCAATGGCACTTGGACTAGACCTATTTCTACAGCCTCTGATGATAAATCAGATGAGATCATGGAATGGGAAAAATATAATGAGATCACACAGAGCTATATCCTTTTAAGGACCAGTACACAAGTACAGTCTAGCATAAACCTGGTGCAAGTAGACTCTGCTGCCTTGCTTTGGACTGAGCTGAGAACTAAATACTCACTCACTGGCCTGGCGATTACATTCGCCGATTATAAGGAAACCCTTAGCTTTAGAATCTCTGGTCAACAAAACCCCAATGTTGACATTCAATGTCTTGCAACAGCCTATGCTCATCTTGCCATGAATAATATCGTGATTCCCAAGATCATGAAAATTATGACTCTCCTCACCGCTTTGCCGCAAGTGTATGACTCCCTAGCACAAACCATCCTTGCCTCAACCAATGAGCAACAGCTCTCCTGGTCCTCCATCACTTCTACTATTATTGCTGAATGGCAATGTCGGCATCCCACTTCCGCCATCAAGGACAAACACATGGCAAACAAACTGTCTGCCATTAAGCCGAAAGGCTCTAACTCCTGCTGGCAGAACTACAATAATCAATAAAAATAGTCTGACAAACAATCAGATGGTAAAGCCGACAACAAGAAGAAATGAGGCAGACAAGGAAAGGAAAAGGGCAAGGCCTCTGAGCACAATTATGACCACGACCATTATTTTGCTGAACCGGTAGTCCATCTACCGATGTCCAATGCTGCCGCTGGAATTCTCCAGTGCCTCCATGATCCCTCCAGCCCAGACTTTCTCTGGTGCCAAACCATCCAGCACACTGAAAGGTATCTATCCCACTTATGATGCTGCATGAACTCTCGCAACCTGACTTGATGTCTTGCCCACTATCGGGCATCTCAAAACACTCGAAGGCATTACAGGACGAAGTGAATTCATCCAAGGTTCTTCAAAATGTACTATCGATGATCTTGATGCTGAAACAAGTGTCTACAAAAAACTTCGCTTTAAGAAAATCGTCGAGGAAAAAGATGAAGAAACCAGTCATGTCCCAGTAGCATGTCAGTTTTTCCAATGTCAAGTACGATGGCTTCTATATGCTCTTTGTGTCCTTTAATATCAATGTGGACTTCCGCTACTCAGTCTGCTGTTTTCTGGCAGTTGGGTGATCCATCTGCATTTATGATTGGAATCTTCTTGATTCGTCATGTCTTTAATCCCGTTTTTGTTACTATGGCGGTATTGATGCAGGTTCTGTCTGCTCCACTGTCGACTTCTAGTGTTATTGTTGCTATTCTCTTTCACGTTCGTATTTTTGCTAGTACTGCAAGTTCCTTTCTTCTTAGTGGTTTGTTGCCTCAGATGGTTTTTCTTGGTGCTTCAGACCACTTTGCAGGAATAGTGTATTTCAGAGTATGGGATGGTCTACATCCGGTATCGAAGCAAGTCTGTTTCAGCTGTGTAGGTTGCGATTTAGCACCTCTTAATCGGACCCTTCGACAAAACCCTCTTTGTCAGAGCTTTCTTTGTCCTTGTCTTCTTTGTCTTCTTCTCCTTCTTCCTTCACTTCTCTGACTCAGGACTTTTCCTTCTTCTTCTTCTTGCAGTTTTGTGCATAATGTCCTTTCAGGCCACAATTGTAACATGTGACATTTGTTGCTCCTTTTCGTGGCTCCGGACAGTCTCATAAGAGGTGTCCTGGTTTCTTACAGTTGAAGCAGTTGTTGCTTCGTACTTTGTTGACTTCCATGGCCTGTCCTGTTCCTTGGCTTGGATTTCCTGGCTTGCGTTGGTTGTTTGCAAATTCCCCCCTCATTACATTCCTATGTTCATCGATGTTGCATCCTATTGCTCAAACTGTTTTGATATATTTGTCTCCATCCGTTGGAAGTTCAGAGATCGAATATACAGCTTCTGCTGTCCTCCAGTTTAGGCTCTTCTTGAGTAGGAAATGAGGAGCTGTTCCTATCATTCCTGCTTTTCCTGCAAGGTCTATGAATTCATCTAGGAATTCATCAATGGATCAGTTTCCCTGTCTGATATTGAATAATTTGCTTCCTGCTTGTGATGGTGATATGACATTGCTGAATTGTGTCTGTATTTTGGTTACGAAATTGGCCCATGTGCTTTGATTGGTCGTGGTGTCAATTTTCTTTGACACCCAGTGGGCTCCTGGTCCATCGGTCATTCTGGATAGTACTGCTCCAATCTTTTGTATATCGGTGAGGTCTCTGTGTGTGGTTATGTAGAGTTTCATCTTTCTCCACCAAATGTCGAAAGCTGTTCGATCTCCTGTGAAGAACTTCGGGTCTGCAATAATTCCTTTGTATTCTGTCGCCATTGTTTGTGGAATTTCTTCATCGCTGTCTTGGTCTTGGCTTTCCTGTTCTTGAGCTTGTTGTGCTTGGGCCTGCTGTTCTTGGATCTGCTTTTGTCTTTGTTCTTCTCATTGCTCTTTCTAATAGTCTAGGTCGATTCCTGTGATTCTACAGGCTTGTTCGAATTCGTTCCACTCTGTAGCAGTTGGTCCATCTGTCTTGGGTAGTCTCTTTTGCTCCCTCCACCGATAGTATTTGTTCCAGTCGCTGTTGCTTACTTTCGCCATGATGGTGCGATTTTCTTTATGCTGTACTTTGGTGGGTCAGTCTTCTGAAGGGGTTTAGCAATTTCGTTTCTATGTGCCCCTGGCTTTGGTATCGTTCTCGTTGGTTCTGTTATACACTCTGTGCGTCATGTCCCTTCTGTATTAGTGTATCCTCTTCTTGTACTCAGCGATTGTAGTTTGCAATCTGCTGTTGTCTGAAGCTTTGGGCTCACATTTGTTCTTCTCTTGTTCTCTTGTGGATTGGTTCGTCCTCTTCTTTGGCAGGAAGATTCTGGTCTGACCACAGCTCTTCTAGGCTTATCCCATATTCTCCTTCTAGTAAGAGTTCTGCGATGAGCTGTGCTATTTCATTACTGAAGTTTTCAGTAGGCTCGTCTGCAGTGGTGAAGGCAAGTTCTCTCAGAAGTGCCTGTTCTTCTTCTTCATCGCTACTTGATGTAGGCATACGCTCCCTTTTTTGATTGTTTGAATTGCTAGTGTCTCTGTGGTTGGCATGGACTGTCTCTGCGAATGGTGTGGACTGCAATGTGTGATCTACTTCTCTGAACCAGGTGTTCTTGTCGCTCGTACTAGTGCTCACTGGGTCGGTGACCATTCATTGTCGAATGTTGATTAGGTCTTTGATAAAGTGCGACATGGTGTGTGTGAGTCTGGGCAAGTCTCGACAAGGTTTAATATCTTGTTAAGCTAGATGAATCTTAAAGGACTCGGGCAGACTAAGTGCAAGAGCGGTTTAAGACAATGGCAAAAGGAATATTAAACCTAGCACTACTGGTACATCTGGAAGTCCTTATGTATACTACAGTACTCGAGCACGGACCATGGGCTGCACAATGCTGTGGACTGCAGATGAGTAAGGCTGGAGTGGGATGACTCAGAGTGACTAGGGAAATGAAGATGACTCGATGACTGTGCACTGCACAGCATGATGGGGGGGATGCACAGCATGATGGTGGAGGAAGAGATAAGGGAAGGAAGATAAGATAAGGAAAATGAATGGTCTGTAACAGTTATAGGGTTCTCCTCAAATCTTTACATCGTCTCTTGCCAATTGTGTTGCATTTGTGTCACGTGTTCATCAGGTGATCATTGAGTCACGTGTCCATCATCAAGATAACGATTGGTTTTGAAATCGTAACATCCATTGGGCAATGTCTGTAACACTCTGAACATGATGTCAAGCCCATTTTGATGTCTGGTTGTGATTCTGAAGTTGCTGCTACAAACAGCTAACAATGCTTCTTAGGATGCATTGAGATGGTGGCCATCATACTGAAAACCAATGAATTGATAGAGCAAGCTGAGCATAGTTTATTATATCAGGCTAGGTGATTGGAGGACAGATGAGAGCGATGAACAATGGAACAGAGCAAATTGAATGTTGAGCTAGAAGAGGAAACCAGTACTGTGGCCACCAAAAATATGTGTGTTATATAAACAATGTAGGTCCATGATGGTCCATCCCATACATGCAACCAGAGTGCATGGAAGCGCAACTTAGGGCTTGCTAATCCAATGCTATTTCACTTGCAAGGCTCATAATGAACACTTGCTCATGGCTGTGCATTGGATTTTTATGGTCTGGTGCTGAAGGTTTTTCACTAATTCTTGCTTTTAGGCTTACCGAAGAGCGGCCTACTTTTCCGTGAAGACATAAGTATTTAAGTATGGCCATGGGATGGAAGAAGAAAAGAAGTCCGCGGATCTCTAGTATTTGAACTATATCCGCAATCCTGAAGCCTCACTTCTCTGAACTCCCTCTCTGAGTCGCTCACAATTCAAACAAGACGACCGTGAGTGTTTCTCACTGCCAGTTGTTTTGCCCCCGAAGGGTGATATACACGTTTAGGATCCATTTTGCTAGCGCTATGTCATGGCTATGCTCTTTTTTTGCGGATAACACTAAATCCTACGGGATAGAAGAGAAATTATGTCAAGCATGTGGGGGATCATGCGAAATGGAGGATCACATAATATCGAGTAAAGATGCCTTACGAACCAAGCCAGCTGTGGAATTTGTTGTTGCCCTATGCCAACCCCCTCTTCAGGTTGACAATATACTATTTTTATAGCACATGCATCATGCCGCATGTCCGTGACTTGTCACTGGAAACGGGATATACACCGGTTTATACTAATGAGTTAAAGAGTTTACCCTCATTCGATTTCTCCTTCAGCCTCTTCATGCATACTGAGCGGAGAGGAGTTGAATGTGCGCCCTGTTTTGTTGGAGGAACGAGGATGCGTTGGTCGTTTCCGTTTGTTGGACGTGAAATTTGGAGGTGGGGTAGGGAGGGAGGGAGTACCAGGACTGCGCTCGTCTCGCTCAGACAGCGCGAGTTTAGATCGCCTGCCAGGATTGCGCGAGCCAGCCCCAAGCTGCGGAGCAGACCGCAGGGCCTTTGATGTTCGCCGATTCTCGCGATTTTCCTGTTGAATTGCCTTCTGCGCCTGTGCCGTCATGCTAAGTGGAGTTTCGTATGGTATGCTCGCATCGTCGCTGGGCCAATTCAAGTCAGTCTGGGACAAAGCTTTGTTCATAGCTTCCAACATCTTCCGCGGAGTGAGCTCCATTGCCAGCTTATTGCTTTTTGGCGCCTTTAGGTTGGATTCGACCAAAATTCGAAGATCTTCCAATAAATCAGTGAGAGCGGTGTTCCCCGGAATCGGCAAGGTTTCATCGACAATCCACGCCACCTTGACCCCTCGACGATGTTCAGGGAGTGCATCATCAAATAGCCACTTGGCAGCATGTTTGCCTTCCTCGTGAGCATGGTTCGCATGGCGAAGAAGGCACCATATCAAGACCCAGTAGACAGATTCCAGGTCATGTCGGAGACAGTGACTCTCTTTTCCTTTGTTTAAGATGCCGATCGCCATGAAGGGCCAAGTTCCCTGAGAGGGCATAAGATATATCTATATGGGAGGGCAAGTGACGCACTGTTTTATCCTTCAGCTCTCGGTCTATATGTTCCTTGAACAGCTCGGGATTTGGGTCCGCAATAGAAATGCATACGGAACTATAGTCGAAGTCGTGCAAAAAGCCACCTGGCTTGTACTGGTGCAGCAGAACATTGCCCACACTAACATCGCGATGGATTACTCCACAATAAGAAGCGATAGCCAGGCCTATAATAGGTGTAAAAGTATGTTGAGATAAATGATGCAGGTGGCACTCACCAATCACGACATCACGCAAAGCAGTAACTAACTGTTTCGTACATTCAAAAGTCGTCAGGTTTTGGCCAACGCAGCCGGTCAACGTCCTGATACGGTCGCGGTCAAAGTCTGAAGGATCGCATGTCTTGCCGGCTACCAGTTTAAGTCGGCCAGCCCTTGTAACGAGGCCGTATTTCTCCCCATCACCATCGTACAAGGAAAGATTGTATGTTCCGACATAGTCAGTTAATCCAGACACGTGGGACTCCGGAAGTAAATCGCCAAGCTCGTCTTGGATCTTTTTTTGAATCCGAGGGTCTTGTAAATGCTTCTCAATTCGTTCGTAATAATAACCTTCATCGACGCGAGTCCGTTCTTGCCAAGAATCCTTCAAGACATAGATCTGTCTGCGGAACTCGTCGTGATCTATGATGACCTTGTAGACAGCCGATGCGCGACTGAAGAGCCCATTGGAGCTAAATAGAGTTTCGAAAGCGAAGCACTTGACGATTATCCCTTGATTGGGATCGCGTGCGACTAGGAAAGACCTGATCAAGAAGAAAAACAGGCATCGGAGAGGAACGAACATACATGGAACTTTGGCCAGGCGATGATCAGAAGGAATAACAACGCTTTCACCATTATACACTATGCATGAGGAGATAATGAGTAGGACCAATCAGCCTAATAAGAAAAGTGACGCACCTCCCAATGCTGGATGTGTTCGAAGATTCCTTCCGCATTGCACAAGCTATCATCCAGAAAGCTTGCTTCCTAATATCTTCTCGTTGGCTTTCCAGCTCTGGCGTGAATTTCAACAGCAATCCGAACATCCTCTCGAAATCTTCATCCGTCACTCTTTCGATTGTGGGATCCCACCCAGAGACGGTCCCAGATATGGCTTTCCGAGGGTGGACAAGCCGCCAGAGAAATTGGTACAGTGTCTGCGGTGAGGACACGTAATTGACCGGGACCGAAGATACGACACCAGATCGGTCAAAACGAAAAATGCGAAACGTCGGGCCATAGATCCCTATGACGAAGACGAAACAGCTTTTATGTTGCTTCAGCAGGTTGAGAGCGTTTTTCAGTAATTGTACACGGGTTCTTTGATGCTCGAAAGCCGACTTGCAATTTCCCTCTGTATCAATAGGGTCCTGCGATTGTTTGCATTTTACCTCGCAGACAATCGCCACCTGATCCCACGCACAGATCGGGTTGTCGCTAGCACCAGGAAACCCACTGCATATGTCGGGAAAAGTGACATGGAATGAGTTGACAGCAGGTATGAAGCGCGTTCCGTCCGTCTTCTCAAAGTGAAGTTGGTATTCAGGAGGGAATGCCTCGACGAGTTTCTTCATTCCGGAAACCTGGCATAAATGAAATTCAGAATCGGAATAACGATGGCTTAAAAATATGTTTGAACTCACCAATGGGTCATACATGGCATCTTCGGATGCAGGTTGAGTTAGGGCAACGAAAAGGTCCGTTATGTCAACAGGAGGAGGCTCAAGGAGGTCATCTTGGCAAAGAACGTATTCGCCCAGAAAGTCATCAATGGTGAGGTCAATCCGACATCGATGGTAACCTCGGAATTCGTCGTCAAATGCGATGATATCGTCTTGGGACACCGTGCTGATGGGCGCCCCGCTTGCGAAGTCGCTGCCGCTGCTTGCTTTGTGCGATGAGGGCGTCAGCTTCATGGATTCCAACACACGATTGACGGGCAGTGCAGGAGGAGTTGTCGGCCTCGTCAAAAGGTGGTTCGTGCCCAATGCGATAGGTAACTCTGAACGCGATGTCGAGCCCATTTTGATGTCTGGCTGCGATTCTGAAGTTGCTGCCACAAACAGCCGGCGACGCTTCTTAGGGCGAGTTGAGATAGTGGCAGTCGTGCTGACTGAACCAATGGATTGATAGAGCATGCTGGGCATAGTTTCTTATATCAGGATAGGTCGTTGGAGGCCACAGATGAGAGCGATGAACAATGGAACGAAGCAAGTTGAACGTTGAACTAGAAGAGGAAACCAGCACCGCGGTCACATGCAAATACGCGTGTTATGTAAACAATGTAGGTCCACGATGGTCCATCCCACACGCGCACCCCGGAGTGCGTGGAAGCGCAACTTTGGGCTCGCTAATCCATTGCTATTGCCATCTCAAACTCCATTAGATCCGCATCGCTATTTCACTCGCACTCGCTCATGGCGGTGCATTAGATTTTTATAGTCTGGCGGTGAAGGTTTTTTCACTAATTATCGCTTTTGGGCTTAGCGAAGAGCGGCCTACTTTTCCGTCAAGATAAAATTATCTAATTACGGCCATAGGATGGAAGTCCGTGGATCTCCAGCATTTGAACTATATCCGCAATGCCGAAGCCACAGTTCTCTGAACTCCCTCGGCTCCAAATCTGTTCTTCCTTGTAAGCAAGTTCCTGTCAACTGTCCATGGATCGCAAAGAATACAACCGAGATCAGCTGCATGTGGCATGCTCCTCTGGCATAATGCTCATGCTCCGAGTCAGCGACACGTTATGCGATGGAACTGCTGTCAAAATCGCGTAGAAATTGGCCCAAGCATTGGATCACAACGAGCCTTGCGCCAAATGGTGGTGCTGATACTCACAACTTATGTCGCTATGCAGTCGGGGGATGACATCCGTAGATGTTTTTTGCCGCCATTCGTTCAGCATCGAGCCGTCGACCCGTCAACATCTCAATAGACTCTCAATGGATCAGGATTGTCCGTCTTTCTGTACAGTACAAGTTGGGACGTAGGACTCACTTTCACCATCATATAGGTTCCGATACAATCCGTTCTTGAATTTACGCAGCTAGGCAACCATGTCGTCTCGAACTAGCAGCAACGGTCGGTCAATGAAATTCGCTAGCCAAAGCTGCGGAGTGTGTGGACGTCAGCAGCCCGAATTCCATGTCGATCACCCGGTTATAAATTCCCAACCGCCGTAATTCCGTGGATCACGGTCTGAGCCGTCAGAGTAACTGGGTATCGTCTACGGCAACGCAACGTTATTGATGGCGATCGTGGCAGGTGAATCGATGCTTAGTTAACCAGAGCGAAAGAAGTGGATTGACAGCGAGACGATTTCATACGGCAAACGAAAGAGATCCTGGACGGGTGCCTTCAATCCGACGCCTTGCTGGCGAGCTCGACCCTAACTTTCCTAGTGCACAAGTCGATTCCACATTTTAGAGACAATTGAGCTGCTTCGTATAAACGCACCCTCCGCTCTGGCAGATTCAGCGGGAAAACATGAAAGACGGTCGTCAAGGCATTCGTCGATGATCGATGATCGGTCAATCCGGCACTACGACGCGTTCAAAAATATTTAAATCCAAACCTTTTGCAAACCTTTTGCGCAATCCCTGCATATATCAGGACCGATAGCCTCTGCGTTATCCGAGCCAGAAGAACGAGCGACGTGGGACTGAGATCGCCATTCAGAGTCCAGACGGCCTATGCACTGCACAAGACCGCAAAGTCAAAGGTTTCGGACGTGAACGCACTTGAACGCGCTGGTACAATCGACGCATTATTAGCATGTCCTAGCATGCACGGCTCGCGTTACATCAGGTGATGTGCCCTTGGCTCTGGACCGACTCATCAATACATGGTTCCCTCAGCCTGGACATGATCGAACTTCCGGATCAGCCCTCACTCAGTGCATTGGGCTCCCTCTCCTACATGCCAAGGAAGGCCGGCAAAGATTCTAACATATGCATGTGCCTCAGTGACAGGCGAACCAGCCAATCAGCCCCGTAGAGTGAATCCTGTTGACTGAAATGCGGCTCTCGAAAGAGCTGTATGAAAAACCTCCTAAAGCTGACGCGGGCCTAAGAAAACCTACCCAAGACCACCCAAGCGTCAGCCCTTCCTCTGGCTTGAAGCAAAATTCAAGCTGAGGCCAGCCAAGAACCCTCAAGCCAGGACCTGAGTACGACAAGCAAGACAAGGATCGCCCGAACTCCAAGCAAAAGCAGACAAGCCAAGCATTGAAGTCATACCTCCGCCCAAGCGTGTCGTTAGCTCCGCAAAAATGACGCATACAACACAGCTTGGCGACGTAATCTCTTAGAAAAATGCTAACCGAACATCGTGAAACGACAAGAAAGCAAAAAAAAAGCGCTTTGGTCGGTTTATAAGATGACCCCAAGTCGGCTGGGCAGGACCAAGGCTCGGACCATGAAGCTCCCGCTGTGCGTGGTCGGAAAGCCAATGAGCGTCCGAATCCTCTTGGAAAGGATCACATTCGGCGTTAGAACCTCCCCCAAGAGAAACGCAGCGTGGGTGTGAACATGGCACAGACGGAGGTCCGAATTCCCCAACCCGGCATGCTCTCCCGGACCAACCCAAGACATTTTTTTTTTTGGCTTCGCCAAGACCCCCCCCATTCAGAGCGCTGTGATTGTTGATTGGGTTGTCCAAGAAGGATCGACAATTGCGCGAGTCAGTGTGCCCTAGCGATGTACATAAGGGAAAGAAAAATTCTCTCGCTCCACTCCTTCGTCCGCCCGCGAATCTGTGAATCTCGAGCTCTGCCTGAGAACATAGTCCACTCCCTCTCCCCCCTTCACTTTTCGCATCTGAAACTCCTAATCCATCCGTCCCACGGGCTACACCACATCATACCAGAACGCAGGTAAAAAAAAAAAAAGAAAAGAGCACAAGTCAATGGCGGCGGCAGAGACGAACCGAATCCACACAGCGGACGGGGCGGAAAAGGGAGCAGCAGCCGCGCTCGCGCCGGAGTCCGAACACAGCCCAGCTCAGTCACATGCATCCACCCGAACCACCACTACGACCGCTGGCAAGGCTTTCGACATGAGCGCTGCTGGGAGCGGTTCCGCCGGAGACGAGGAGAGAGGCGTGCAGGAAAAGGCAGCGGTGTCGTTGTCGCAGCGGACATCGTTGTGGACGTATCTCATGTCCGACGTTGATCCCGCTCAGTCGACGGCGCCGCTGGCCGCTTACTGTTTCATGACCGGGTACATGTGAGCATAAACTCGCTCTCGTCGTTCGTGCGTCGCTTAAACGCTGTGTAGCGATGCGATTTCTTTCTCTGCTATATTCGTATGGTGCGGGTTTCAGACTGGCAACTTTGCCCAGGTACGTCCCACTTGACTCTTTTTTTTTTTTTCTTTTTCCACCTCCTCACACTGCTTCTCAGCTGGCTCTGGCCCTCGGGCGGCTCTTCGAAGGGCCCATAGGATTCCGAGACACGACCTTCCACAAACCAGACCAACAAGCGCTCTGCTCCCTCCTCTCCTTCCAAGCCGGCGCGTTCGTCGGGCGCGTGGGGGACCACGTCGGGCCGATGAAGCGCATCTGGCTGATCGCAGGCACGTTCCTTCAAGCGCTGCTCACGATGGCAGCAGCGGTCGCGCTCTGGAAGAGCGGGCAGCCGAGCATCGGGAGCGACCGCGGCGACCCTGCTTGGACGAACGTGCTCACGTTTGTCGCGCTCGCGTTCATGAGCGCCAGCTTGGGCGTGCAGGGGATCTTGGGCAAGAGGCTGAATACGCAGTTTGGGACCACCAGTTGAGTCTTTTTTCCCCCTGTTCGGACCAAGCAGTCGTCCGTTGCTGACCATCGTTCGATCCTTGACTTACGCGTGCAGTCGTGCTGACGACCGTCTGGGTCGAGCTCATGTCGGACCCGAGGCTCTTCAAGCTGCGCCAAAGAGTCACCACGCGCGACCACAGGCTCATAGCCGCCATCGCTCTTTTCCTCGGCGCCTTTGTCGGCAGAGCGATCCTCGGCAAAGCCGGTGCGGCGAGCGCGCTCGGCGTCGGTGTCGGTTTCCGCGTCCTCATCACCCTCTCCTGGATCTTCATCGCCGGAAAGCCGACGAGGCAATAACGCCCCCCCCCCCCCCCCATCGCCGACACTTGCATAGTGGTGCTCTGCTGAGCCATGTCTTGTCTTATTCTTGATACATAACATACCACGTCATATCTTGGGCCTGTTTTCTCCTGATATCCTCTCTTTGTGGTTCGGATATCGCTCTTTCACTCTTTTTTTTTTTTGCTTTACAAGTTTGCTTTCAGGCTAGACTCATGCATCATAGACATCTCAGACCGACGAAAAGAAAGAGAAAGAAAAGAGCTTTGATGTAGATATCTGTCTTCTATACCGCCTTTCCTCATCTCTGGGTACTTGTATTATTGGTAATTAATGAACTGGTGCTGATACCAGCAACTCTTGAGGCGACAGCGATTAACGCTGATAGTGCGGGTGTATGGATGGCGTCATGCACCGCGTTCGGACGCTCTTCCGCACGGAATTTGTACTGTGTCATGCCTCTCCAGAGATATGCTGTCAGCGCTTGTGAAATTGCTTGACCCCCCCCCCCACGTGAGGCGTTTTTCAACGTGAAAAACACTGTTACGTAATCAAGTAGCTGATAACAGAAGATGGCACATCTTGGAATAAGGCGGACATCACCCAGTAATTTTTCATATTTTTCACAGACTCGGATATATTGAGTGAGTCCCACTGTTGTGGAAAATGTTTCAAAACATGTAAAAAAAATGTTAAATACTGGGTATGTCAGAAACATCTAGTCTTTTCTACTCAATCAACCATCAATCGTATGCGATATACAGTATGTCTTTTATGACACACGTTCCGTCGTTGGTCGTCATGGTCTCGAGTGTGTGAATGATGTTAACAGGCATGAACACAGCCACTCCGACTGGCTTTCGAGCCAAGTTATGGTAAGGCGTCTTTAAATACTATTTTGAATAGGCTTTGACGCGTCTCTCTAAAAAGTTGGAGAATCGAGAACCTAGAGGAAAAAAAGAAAAAAGAAATCGCCGTCAAATAAATTGCCTCTCGCGATGAAACGTGCTTTCTTTTTTTCCTTGTTCAGATCAACATCCCCTATCACTAACACTTCCGTTCTGACCGTTTCACAATCGAAAATGTTCCCCTCCTCAATCCAATTTTGTTTGATCGATTGGATTATATGGTGATCGGCTGGGGCGAAAACTAAGAGCAAGGTCCTACGCGACTTATTTAACTCCTTTGCCCAGACCACTCTCCCCTCTGCAAGCCACGATCCTCTCCTATACCCCCCTTAAACGAGCGAACAAAAACACTCGTTTCTTCCTCGGTCCTTACACACTGTCGAGTCTTTTTAGGTCTCTCGTTCATGGTAGAGATGTCAAACATCACGCTCGGCCTGCTTTCCGCCTCTCTAGCGATTTTTCGACCTTTTCCCATCTCGCCAGGTTTCCCGATCGAGCAGGTCGCTGCGCTTGCGCAAAGGTTACCTTCGCATTCATGGGAATACGGCACCGCGGCCGAGGCTTTGTTGGAACTGTACAACCCTGCCCTATCTGTCTTTGGGCCGACGCCGTTCCCCGTCCCGACCGCGAGAGCGAGCGACGTCAGATCGCTGTCCTACGCGGCGGACAACATTGATCTAGGCGATGGAAAGAGGCTGGGAGAGGGCAGCGGCGCCGTGGGTGACCCGGCCAGTCTCGGCGTCGCCGCCGTCATGCTGGGCAAGACGGACTCTCGCTATGCGGACGCGGCCAAAGCGACGGTGGACTATCTTGTGAACAGCGCGCCGCGGTTTTCGAACGGCGCCATATCTCAGCGTGCGAACGTCGCAGAGCTTTGGTGAGAGCGGCTCCGTTCTCTCCATCGATTCATCACTGACGCGTTTCTCTCTGTCTCTCTCTTACAGGGCAGACTTTATGTACATGGCTCCTCCGTTCCTCGCGTACTACGCCGCCGATCAGGACGACGAGTCCCTCCTGCAAGAAACCGTCAGGCAGTGCGGGCTGTACCGCCAAGTGCTGCGTTCCGGGAAAGGTCCGTGGATGCACATCGTCGGTCCCCAGAGCCAAGACAAAGGTCTGTGGTCGACGGGGAACGGATGGGCCGCGGCGGGCATGACCCGCGTCTTGGCGACGGTTATGAGAGCGCCGGTCGCGCGAAACAAGTCCTGGCAGGCCGGCGCCGCATCCGACCTCCTCAGTTGGATCCTCGAGATTCTCGACGGCGCCATCGCCACGTCCACGGACGAGGGCTTGTTGCGGAACTACTACGACAGCGCGGACCCGAACGGGCTCGGCTTTAGCGAGACGTCTGGCAGCGCGCTTCTTGCCGCCGTGGCGTACAGAGTCTCGCTGCTGCAGCCGCAGATCGGAGACAAGTACGTTCGCTGGGCGGACGGGATCAGGGACGTTTTGGCCGGAACCGACAGCGATGGGGATCCCCATGTCACGGACGGCGGCGTCGTCACTCCGGCGGTGAACCCTTTGGCGTGGAAGGATACCGCACCTTGGACCTCAGGAAGTCCAGAGGGTCAGTCGTTTGTCGTTCTCATGTATGCGGCGTGGAGGGATTGCGTGCAGGCCGGCAGGTGCCAGCTACCCGTTGGCCGCCAGAGGATGCGGAAAAGAAGAAGACGCTCGTCTCATTAATTTATTCGTTATTATCTGGGCTCTCTTTGTAGCATATATAATGGGGAATATCGCGAGCCGATCATTGTAATTTAGACAGCAGAATATACCGCGCATCGAGTCGTTACAGAGCCTTTCTCAACCTGATCTCAAGAGCCCTCAACGGCAAATAAAGCAGTCCGCCAACGGCAAACGCCACCTCGAACCCAATATCCCCAGTCGTTTCCGCGATCGGCCCCGTATACCACGCCGTGTTCATGCACGGAATCACGAGCCCAAAGGAAGACAACCCAGCCACGACGGCGGGGACGCCCGACGGCAAGCGACGAGGGACGTTCCAGATCTCCAGACGATACGTCGCAAAGTCACCCGCGTCTGAAGACGAGATGCTCCACCAAAATTATGGCAGCGAACGCGCCGGCCCAGTAGCTGACGAAACTCAGGAAATTCAAAAGCGTCTCGTAAAACCGATGCGCCCCGACGATCGAGATCGGTATCACGCTGAAAAGAAAAAAAAAATGAGCGCGAGCTGAGGCTCCAAGACAAGTCACTGCTTTTTTGGGGGGCGCTTTGGTGAGAATGAGGAAGGAAGGCTTACATGGCCGTGGCGACGATGGAGAATATGTAGCGGGGCACCACGACGAGGAAGGGGATGAAGACTTGGAGGCTTAACGTTATAGAATAAAAATTGGCGACGAGGTTGCCCGTGGCGGAAAAGCTGATGAGCACCGTCAAGAACTTGCCGAATCCTTTGACCGGATGAAGCGTCGCCTCGAGCAGACCACCGACGTTGCCGCCTGAGAAGCCCTCTGCCCACTCTGGGTTCGAAGAGACGGCCGCTGCCAGTGCAGCACCGAGGCATTGTAACGATACCTGTGGGATGTTTAGGAGGGCAGATCTGATCTCTATTTACATGAAACTTGCCATTGGAATCAAGAAACCGACATAAGAGTATAAGAATATCCTGCGACTTGAAGGGGAATCAGCGAAAACTCTGAGTCATAAAGTAGAATGTCAAACCTAGAAACGTCCGGCCTAAAATACGTGGCGAAATCCGAACTCAACGACGCAAACGTCAAGATGAATCCGGCGAGAGTGGAGATGAAAGTGAATATGTCTTTTGCCGTCGCGGACGATTTCACAGGAGGGATCCTTAAATGGCGGCCTGCTACTCCCGCTTCGACGATGAATGCAAAGAGAACAGGTATCCAGGCCACCTTTTCATACCTAGCAGAATAGTATCGTTCGAATTGCACATTCTATCATCTTGTACCCAATCGGGACGAACCAGTTTACCACAGAATAGCCACAGAAAGAGGTCTGACGCGTTCTGTCACGTCGTGTAGTTATTTGTGAAAATAGACGCGCGTACCAGCAGCGACACCACGATGACAATCACTATGCCTATCCTACATCCCATTAAGCGACATCTTCCCGGCTTTTTTAATAAGAAAAAAAGACGCGCACGAATAGCTTAAATTACGATCGGAGACACTCGACAGAGCTTGACCTCCGATGATAGCATTCAGGATAGAAAAACCGAACAGCACAATTAGATTGAAGAGACAAGGGACGATGACCCCATAATATCTATTGCGGAAATGGGGTCATCTAAGCGAAGCGGATGGGAGAAAACCTACCCAAAGGAGTACCTGGAGACTATCATCTGCCGCATTCCGGTCTTTGGACCCCATGTGGATCTACAGGGAGAAGCTTCTTATCTCATGACTATCTTCTAACGATGATGCGGGACGTACAGATAAGCAGGGAGCGCACAGCAAAGTACATTGACGAACAGGATTATCAGGCAGGTGTCCCGCAGGCTGAGACCGAAAGATATCGGGCCCAGCGTCCCAGGCGCGACTCTGTCAACGGATGCTGAGCGAAGGAGGAGTCTGAGAGATCAACCACTAACGTGAGGAGATTCATATTGCATGAAAACCAGACGAAGAATATCTTTCGGAATTGACTATCCGTACGATCCTCAATTGAAACTGGTTGTATGCCTGCATTGAGACATTAACTGCTGAAACAACATCTAAGGACACGGGGGGTCGAGCGAACCTCTTGCTTCTACGCCCCAGGAGATAAGTCGCTTCACCACTAGATGCCTTCCTGTGTTCGCTTCTTCCAACGTTGTCTTGTCGCTTGGCTCAAGTTCGTCATTGACGTTGACCTTCTCGATATCGCTGTCTGTCTTCTTTGACATGATGAAATCGAACAAGACGCTAAACTTCGAGTCTAAAGAAGGTCGACACGCCATTTCCACGGTCTCTATTGGGGCACATGGGCGAATAATGGTGTTGATCTGTTACGGAGCTTCGTCGGTTATAGAGCTGGGATAAAGTTCTGGCGCGACATAGATAACAGTGAGGTCTCAGGCTTGATGTGAGGCAGGTGCTTCATGGTAGTTGCGAACCTTTAGGTTTCTTTTGCAGCGAGCAAATTCAGGGGATACATTGCAGGGGGCTACTTTGAGTCCTTCGACAGAGAGTGATAAATCTATCCACTTACAACCTTAGCCTTTGCTCCCATGACGCAGCGGTCACAATATTACGCCTCGATTCAGTGGCGCGGGAACAGCCTGCATCAAAATTTCTGCACGGAAATAGAAACAAAACGTGATATAGGCATTAGAGCGACTTGCGTATCCGCATCTCTAGGGCTCTAAATGGGATATACAAGATTCCGCTGACAATAAAAGCCATTTCGAAACCGATATCACCCGTCGACTTTGCAATCGGACCTGTAAACCATACCTGATCCATGCACGGGACGACCAAACCGAATGACAAAACGCCTGCCAGGACAGCGGGGATGCCAGAGGGCAATCGACGAGGGATGTTCCATATCTCAGGGGGGTATGTGGACGCGTCGTTGCGCCGGAACAATAGATGCTCTACGAGGATGATGGCACCAAAGGCGCTCGCCCAATAGCCGATGAGGCTGAGAAAATTCAGCAATGTCTCGTAAAATTTATGGGCTCCGGCGACAGAAATCGGAATGACACTAATGAAAGATGAATTAACACTCTTTCTCGTTGTGTTATATTTAAAGGCTCACATCGCAGTTGCAACGATCGAAAAGAGGTACCGCGGAACAACCACGAGAGGTGGAATGAATATTTGAAGGTTCAACGAGATGGAATAGAATGTGGCCGCAATGTTGCCCGTCACCGACAGACTCAGAAGTACTGTCAAGAATTTGCCGAAGCCTTTTGCGGGTTGAAGCATCGCTTCCAGCAATCCGCCGATATTTCCTCCAGCATAACTATCATTCCAAGCTGGAACGGAGGGTGCAGCTACTGCAACTGCAGCACCTAAGCATTGCAACGCGACCTTTCTCGGACAATCAATAAAAATATGGCCTTGTAAAGTGCCTCCGACTCACGATGGGAAGAAGGAATCCCAAGTAGGAATAGATAAAGACTCTCCAACTGCGTTCAAGAATGAGGCAGCAAGGACCTGGTGACAAAAATAGAGATTTACCTCGGAGCGTCGGGTCGGAAATAGCTGGTGAAGTCGGAGCTTAATGATGAATACGTTACAACAAAACCAGCGAGTGTGGATGCGAAGCTCAAGACCGATCTTGCTGTTGCTGGGGTGGCGGGAGGAGGGCTTTCCAGATGTTTCCCGCCGATACCCAAAGCAATTACGAAGGTAATTAGAACTGGGACCCACGCTATCTTTTCAAACCTGATGAGGTTCGATATCAACACACTGAATTATCTAGATGCGGGGAAGCAGACCAGTTCAAAACCGTGTAGCCGCAAAATGAGACCTACGTACAGGTAAGGAGGTGGAAGCAACAACAATTTAATATTCTTACCAGGAGAGAAATGACGACGATAATGACGGTTCCAACCCTACAATGATGTCATAAACGATATATTGAGATGCTGAAGAACCAAACTTACGCCCAGCTCAGGTTGTGGCTAGAAACGCTGGCCAGCGTCTGTCCTCCAACAATGGAGTTCAGGATTGAAAATCCAAACATCGTGACAAGATTCAATATACAGGGTAAAATAACCCCGTAATACCTGTAACCAGCTCAGTATCTTCGACTTGGTATGAGCGCAACGCCATACCCAAACGAGTATCGTGATATAATCATCTGGCGCATCCCAAGTTTGGGGCCCCATGTGGTCCTAGAAAGACAGACGGCGTGAACAAAATTACGATATTGAAAGGGGAACAAAGAAAAAAAAAAACTTACAAGTAAGCAGGAAGGGTACAGCACAGAAGATTGAAAAATAAGATACATAAGCAGGTGTCGCGTAACCCCAGTGCGAAGATGGTGGGTCCCAATGTTCCAGCAGAGAACCTAACAAACGACTCTTAAAAATGGATAGGTTGTGCAGAGCATAAAAACGCACGACAGGACATTTACGTTCATCGAAAACCATATGAAGAAGATTTTGCTGAATTGCGTGTCTGTGCGATCTTCACGAGAGACAGGCCTAATTCCTGGAAACCGTAGATGTAAGGTGACGAAAGAGATACATTGGATTTGCGACGTGCCTCTCGACTCCACTCCAAAAGTCATCAATCGTTCCACCCACGAAACGCTTGTCCCCGACCCTTCCGATAGTGTTCCTTTGTCACCACCCTCGCGCAACTTTTCGATATCAACATCGTTCTTGCTCATGTTTTTCTGACGGACGTAAGGTGCATACGAAAGCCTTAATCCGGAGCTAAAGCGCGCTTCGCGAATTGCATGGGAAGAAACCCTTTTAAAGTTCACAAAGGAGTGACTCGACGTGCCGATTTGTTATCGCGCCCCCAATTTGGCAAACAGTGATTGAGCAATCACAGATCAGATTAGATTCAGTGCAAACACAGGCAAACATATTTCGGTGTGCTAGGCAGGCGACTGGAGGACTCTCGACAGAGATAGATGAGACGCGGCAGATTCAGGGACACGAAGGGACGCACTGTTAACTTCTATTTGAGATTTCGCCATCTCAATTCTTTCTAAGCCCAGTTGCAGAGAGATTATCACCATGTCGTGAGTGTGATCTGCCAAAGGAGATGTAAGACAAATTATGTATAATTTATCAAGTCCACTTGCCTTCTCCCGTTTGGTCCCCCGACCATCTAGCTAATGCAATGCGCAAAGGATCTAAAAGGGTTTTCTCAATATTCTGAATCATGTCAGGATCCCGCACACCAGTCTGCAATCGTCACATCAGTCAATACAAATTAACCACGCAACCGAGTGCTTACTGCGTTGCTACTGTCTCTGACGAGTAGGACATAGTAAAATGAAAGGCATTCCACGAGCCGCCTAGGTTCGAACGAGTCACTGAAATCTTTCAGTGAAAGATTACCATGAAGAAGATTAGGTGGGCTGGGTCTGAACAACGTGGGGCCAAAGGTCTGGAGCAAAGCCGGCGACGAGAACAAGCTTTTCTTTGATTGGTGAGAATCAAGTGCTTGCAGAACGGCTTCCTTGATGAGTCCCACGACAGCCACGCGCATTTGCGGTAGGCTTGAGTCATCGACGAGCTCGCCTAATATCTGGAAGCGGAGGCCCTGAGGACTCAAGGACAGGAGCAGGGAGAGAATGCGGAAAGCTTGATGCCTCACAAGCGAGTCCGGATGAGAGCTAGCTAGCGAGGGAAGGATGGTAGCTAAGGGTACGACGATCGGCGGCGAAATTTCCGTCTTGACAGTCTCGCGATGTCGGTGCAGAGTCGTGATGAGAATGCCAAGCACCTCGTCAAGCACAACGTTGTTCTGAAGGCAAGCGAGGAGTCTGGCGAGTATAGGGGGTATGGTGCGATTTGCATCGGGGACGCTGGGTGGGGAATATGCGACACGGATTATATCTATGACTGGTTCAGTTGCAGAGCTTGGCACATCAGATTGGCCTATCAAAGGATATATGCCCTAGGAACATTCAGTGTCAATGGACAAAGGGTGAATTGGAGACTTACGATGGCATCTACAGCGACTGCTTCACCGGCTTCCCAGACAGCTTCGATTGCGGATCTGACAGTCAATCGAGGAAAGAGAGTCTCAAAGGCTCGCTGTGCCATCGATGACTGGATACAATGAGCGAAGCCAGAAAGCGTCGCATCCATCAATGACTTGATTAGATTCTACACGAAATCCTCCGCATTAGCAAAGATGCCATGCATAGGTGGGAAGCGTACATTGCATCTTGATAACTCATCTGCGGAATCAGACGCGATAAGGCCCCGTATCCATAATACGATATTCTTGCAAAGATGGGACGTCTTGCTGATGATTTCTCTACCCTCACCTCGGGACGCTTGTGGACCAGCCAAGACAATGACCCTCTGCAATTCGGCTAGCAATGGTGTAATTGTTTCCAAAGGCGTCTTCCGGCGCATCTTTATCCGAGGAATTGCTACCATCGAGTCAGTAAGTCGGTAACAGGTTCGCATGCAAGAAGATTCGCGTACATGCCGCGTACAAGGCCAGCAGAGTGGCTAGTTTTTCCGAAGAGGAAGGCACGAGTCGCTCATCTGCTCCAAGACCGCCTGCTCCGGGGTTCTCATCTCCCTCGTCGTCACTGAAATCATTCATGGACTGTTCCAGCCTCTCCACAGCTTCCTGAACCGCAATGACAACTTCCTTGGCAGAACTACATTCGCCCATCAGCGCAAGGATATCTCTTGCACCCTGATCACGACATCGCAATAACAGCGGCAGAGTGTTCAATGGATCCTGCCAAGAGAGCGTCTAAGTCAGATAGTTGCGGCGCACTCACGATAATAAGAAGCGAACAAGAAATTGCGCAGCACCGCGCTGCACGATATCGCTGTGGAGCTGAGACAACGTTGCATCCTGCGAACTTCCATCCCGTTCGATGGCGGAAACAACGAGAGCAGTTATGGACGCGCTAATTTCCTATTTTGCCGACCCTTAGCTGTCAGAACGAATTCGAAGGACGTGGCCGCACTTCTGGGTCGGAAGAATCGGCAAAACCGAGCAGCATGGTGGTTGCGGTCAGGGTGGTGTTGGGTGTGTCACGTTTCGAGCCTGCTGTTTCTTTGGTTCTCGCCATAATTGCTGGCGAAATTTGGCAAGACCGGTCTCGCTTTCTGCGTTTCACGCATCTGGGTTATTTTCAAAGGCCATATCCTGCGATTTTGCGTGGATGCTTAGGAAATTACTGCAGAAGCTTATCGCAAGCGAGGAACTGTAGACTCCGTTGGCGGCGGCACGCACAGCCCTCTGAGGCTGGTTGTCGAGGATTCTTGGCAAATATCCGTGACGACGCCTTAGTCAGGAATGCTGGGACGCCGTCTTAACCCTTCCGAGATAAGCGCTTTCATTGGAACAGTCTTATTATTGCAAGCGCAGGTAATCCGTGTCGATTTCTCAAGAACAACTGGAGCGAAGGCTTGTTGGGCGCAACGAACGCGTTTCGTCACGGTTTGTTACTTGCAAGTTGGTCGATCTTCCGTTGTCCGTTGATAAGTTGATGTGATGATCACTATTTTCGAGATGACCGCCTCAGTTCGACGCTGAAACGCCTTGGCATGAACCTAGGGAATCATGTAGCATTCTTGCATTCTTATCGTCCATCTCTGAATTCTTGCAGACCGAAATGAAGACGGTGGATGAAATCCGCGTCGGTTCAAGCGAAAAAAAAAATTTTTTTCTTCAACGCCTGCGTATGACATACCCTGATTTTGGCGAGATAGGGTCTAATCATATTGAACCATCGCTAAAGCGCGTACCGCTTATGGACAAGATGATTATTGGCAATTTACAAAGGCAGCCAGGGCGATGATGGTGCGAGTCGCTTATTTTACATAAAACCATTCTATTTTTGGGAGGAACAACATCTTGGGCTGGTCCCCGTTCGCTTTCCTCTTGGATTACTACAACCAACTTCCCACCGACAACTGCAGGCAGGTCGAAGACTGTCCTTACAGCAAGATCTATAAATACGCTGTCCTTAAACCTCAACAGTAGCGCTTCGTCCGAATTAAAATGGCTGAAAATAAGCCCTCCGTTAGTTCCCTGGCACGCCGCATTCATGGGTGGTCATGGCAGGCCGTAAGTCTGCGCTGCTATTTTTCCAGATAACGTTGCTGATATTTTCCTCCAGTTTCCTATCGGTATGGGGACGGGAGCCGTCTACGTGACGCTCTCGGGCATAAAGGAGCACTCACACGTCCTCGTAAAAGTGGAAGTGTTATTCTATTTCCTCAACATCGCTATTTTCCTCCTCAACTCGATGACGCTACTCCTTCAAGCCCTTCGTGAGTATATTGAGTTCGTATCCTTCATTTGTTTACATCCTGCATTTGTGTAGTCTATCCCCGGCAAGCATGGAGGTTGCTGCAACATCCAGTGAAGGGCATCTTCGTCCCTTTGATTGTCAGTACCGCTCTTTAAATTGAAGTCGTTATATACTGACTTGCCAACAGGTCCTGTCGTTTGCGACGATCTTAATTGGGACTATCAATTACGCTATTCCAGCTGGACTCGTCCGGCCGAACCTTATATACGTTCTTTATTGGTTTGTGTTTCCGGGATCTCATGGTGAACGAGTTCATTAATTTCATTGCGCAGGGTGTATATAATTTTTGCGATCGTGACGTGCTTCCCGATGATGATGATCTGGTTTAACCAACCGCATGACCTGAAAGAGTTTACGCCAGCATATGCATTCTTGGTGAGTCACTTATTCACCGACTGGAACCCATGACGTTGATCGGCGACATTAGATCTTCCCGATGGTATGCTTTCTGCGGGCACTTAAATAGATGTCATATGAATCTTTTTTTAGATGCTTGTTGGCGTCGTCGCTTTCAACGTGTTGAGAGTTCTTGACCCTAGCGATATCCGGGCCGTTGGAGTTCTTCTGACCGGCTACTTCTTCCAAGGTATCTTTCTGCACATTCATGCCTTGTGCTGGCGTAGTTTAAGACGGTTCAAGGTCTTGGGTTTTTCATGACTTTCTTTTATATCGCTATCTATGTCATTCGGTGAGCTCCTTTATACGTTTCTCCTCGCCCACATGCTAAATACGTCCACCCTTGCAGGGTCATGACTGTGAGAAATGTGCTGGGCAGCCATCGTTTGTAATCTAATCTCGACTTCCAGACCGGTTTTTTGGAAGGCCACCAAGCCAATGGGGCGTTCGTCGCTTGTGGGCCCCCTGGATTCACCGCGTTGGCCTTGATCAACCTAGGTGACAAAGCACGACCAATGTAAGTTGCGTCCTTACACCGTGCAATGCTTATGCTAAAATTTGTTTCTTACATTGTAGTCTATCACATCATAGACTTGTGTCTCCGCTTGCTGGAGAAATATGGTACGCCGGAAGTGTGATGTCTGCGGTGCTTCTTTTCGGTCTCGCCGTGTTTTTCTTCGTGTTTGGCGCTCTTCCATACTGGTTCAAGCTCCACAAGCATCTTCATGAGATCTTGGGATGTAAGTAGTGACCTGCAGCCTCTTTATTCCGTACTTTCTCACCTTATTTGCCTCCAATTAGGCTGGGCGTTAACATTCCCAAACGGTACGTATTTAAATTCATTTTCTTTGACGGTTTTGATAAATTTCAATTTTGCTGTCTTTCTTCCGACAGTCGGCTGGATTTCTACGCTGCGTCTGCTCGGCGATATCTTCCACATCCGCGGTTTCCGCGTCGTCCACATCATCATGGCTGTCCTCATGTGCATCACCTGGATTATCCTTTTCGCTCTCACCGCCGTAGCCTTCTGGAAGGGTCTCATCTTCCGGTCGAAGGAGGAAGAGGTGCTGAGCGATTCGGATTCTTCTATCTTCAAGTTCAAACAGCGCTCTACTGGGCGTTCGATGGCATGAGCAGCGTCATTGTGAATAAGCGGATCACCTCATAAAGCTCGTTAGATTTTTTTATTATATTAGTTGTTTAATACGGTACACTCACCCTTCCGTTCACGTTTCATGTTTATACCTGGCTTGACACATCTCATGATGGCTTTAGCATTCAATGGGTTCCTCGCGTCGTAGATAGACTAGTTATAATTCACCATGGAGTTCACTAGACCGTCCATAGATTGCAATTGGAAGGGATTATGTACTACACGTAGTTATCTGAACATTGCTGTTTGTGACACTGTTAGACATCCCTATACATCGTCTTCCCAATTGTCTGGAACTGCATAATGTCCTGCATCGGCAGGGTGAAGCGTGCCCGAAGCAGCTCGCACGGGCGTCAGCGGGCGTGCCGGGCTTGAGGTATGCGGCGCGTCGAGATACGACCTCGGCCCGGCAGCGGGCTGAGGTGTCGTAGGCTTCGACGGAGGCTTCGCCACAACCGAAGTCCAGTCGCGGTTCGGCGCGGCAAGAGATGGAACTGGCGATGCGATCCCAGCAGGCTTTGTGGACGTGAATGACGACGCCGAATTACCCGCTCGCCAGGGGCTGGCGCCGGTGGGATTGGGATTACGAAGATCAGCGAGCTTGCCTAGGTTCGGTCCGGTGGGCATCGACGACGCGATCGTCGCCGAGAGCAAAGGTACTGGGATGCGGGTGTCTAAGCGACGAATCAGGCCCACGCTGATGCGGAAATCCGGTCAGACGAGCGGTCAGCAACGAACAAGGAACAAACGTACCTCCTGTAGGGCTCTTGGTCTAGCATCTGCGTATCCATTCGGTAGACGGCGGCGAGCTGGAAGAGCAATCCTCAGCCGTCCAAATCAGATTGGTACAGAGAATAAAGCACGACTCACGCTGCTCACAAACTTCCTCCTTTCGACGGGCATGGGCGGCAAGACCTGTTTCTTTTTGTCTGAGGCGACGAATCTGACAGGTAGCAGCACGATCAAACGTCGGATATTATGACAAAAATAGTGAGAAACATACTCAGCAAGCGCCTTCTCGACAACAAACAAAAATTTGACGTTCGCCTTCGCAAACACAACGAGTTCATCGTGATAAGTGGCCGACATGACCTTGTCCCTCGACTCTTTGGTGATGCCTAGCGCGTCCGCCAGCTTCGCGTTGCGCTTTTCTATCTCGCAGTCCCTGTTGCATTTCGGTGGAGCGCGCTGGGAGGCTAGGCCCTGCTTGTTTGAAGTGCACTTGCCGCATTGCACGGACTGGCGCAGGCGGCCACAGCTGCAGGACAGGACGATGATGGCCTGGCATGGCGAGTCTTCGGAACAGGATGCTGGCGCATGACAGGGAAATGGGCATGGGTGATGGTCAGGCAAGCTGAGGAGGTTGAGAATGAGGTCAGAAGACTGCTATTATGTGATTAAATGCGCTTGATACGTACCAGAGCTTGCGGTATTTGCCACAAGGAGCTGTACAGCTTCCGCATTCCCCTGCATGACACAAGCGTTCGCAGTGGTGAAATCCACAGGACAGCAACCTATCAACAAATGCGAAGGAGGGTCACTCAACCGGGTCAGACAACGAGCGAAGCAGCACCTACTTTCCACAAACCGTCCCACACGACACCTTTTCATTCTCCAAGGAGCACCTCTGGTTGATCATCTCCTTCTTTCCACAAGCGCATCGCTTCGTGGTCAAGAACGGACACGGCGGACACGGCACAGGATCTTCGTGGCACGTATGCGGAGCGAGGGGATGGCCGCAGGGCGGCGGAGGACGAGGACACGGATGCGGACATTTGATGCGCGTGCCGCATGGAATTGGAGGGTCGAGAATCGTTCGACCGCAAAAACAGACCATCTGTTGATAGACGCATAAGTATCACATAGACTCGATGTTTCAAGGCAACTTCAATTTACGCACCTCTTCAAACGAACTCCGCAAGCAAGGCGGACAAGGACCTCTATGATCCCTCTCCTCGCAGTGATGGTTTCCACAAGCCAAAAGCTTATTGCAAACGAGATCGCACTCGTGCAGCCCGCCGCGCTCCTCTCCGATTCCATCAGTTGCACTCGTCTGATCGCGCCTCTTCCCCTTCTTCCCCGTCGAGGACGCTAGAGACGCGAGGGGGCAGCAAAGCCGTCTGCACTCGTGCTTGCCACAGGCGCGCAGCGCGGTGCACGGCCTCGTGCACAGGAGCTCCTCGGTGTTGCCCGCGAATTCGTGGCACGGGACGGTCTTGGTCGTGCTCCCGCATCGACACGGCCGGATGACGGGGACCATGCACGGGGGACAGTCCCCTGTATGGCACTTGGCGGCGCAGGGATGCTCGCATTCTAGGCGCGCTTTGCCGCAGGTGGAGCCACAAGTCGGGATCGGAGACGTACAGTGCGATCGGGCAGGAAGAGCCGCGTGCAAAGGAGGAGAAGCGGATGAGGAAGATAAGGAAGCGATGGAGTATTTACCGCAGGGACAATGCGTTATGTTGGAAGGAGAGAAGGGACAGGGGGCCGGTCTGTGAGACGGAGGATGGCAAGGCTTCTCGCATCGATGATGGCCGCAATCGAAAGGTCTGTGAGGCAGTGTTAGCAGTCAGTCTGATGACAGACGACAGAAAGGCGTACCTTCCACAGACGTTTTCGCAAGCAAATCTGCCGATCCACTCGCCTTCGGCCTCAGCTGAACACTGCACTTCTGCACCTTCTCCACAACCAATCTCCTTCTCCACCTTCCCGCACCAGCATCGAGCCAGCTCTCTGACAGAACATTCGTCGCAATCGCCTTGATGACATATCTTCCGGCAGGTGTGTTTTCCGCAACGAAGGAGTCGCCCACATACATTCCCACACGACAAGCCGTCTCCGTTCGGGCCACGGGCTTGGCCCGATCCACATGGAAAGCGCCTAATGATTTTCCGAGGGCAGTAACATTCGTGTTCAGAGACGACGCGACATGGGGGACATGGTCCAGGATGACAAGACAACGGGCAGGCATGACCGCACCCACTTTCACGAATTCGAGAACAAGGACTGGCGCAAGAATGCGGGATGGCGAATCGAGGAGGTTTCGGGTCGACAGTGGAATTACAGAAACACCTGCAACACAAAATGAGAATACTATGGGACACAGAAAATGTCTACGCACCGATAAGCTGAAGGCACTTCCTCCCGCTTACCCTGACACCCAGGACATCTCCAATCGCCCCTTTTTCCCGACTGTCCTCTCGCAGCCCAGGCCTCCGCGATCTCCTTAACGCTCCGTTGAGCCCATGATTTGATGCACTTGAGATGAAACGTCGTCCAACAATATTGGTGCGGTTCTGAGGGATCTGCATCCTCTGGTAAAATGGTGGGTATAGAAGGGGAGCAGGACCAGGTAGGCACATATGGATTGATGGGCGCAAAGCAGATCGGACAGTCCGGATAGGGTGGGTGCCGGAGCGCTTGGCTTAACCTGGATGTGAGATCGTCAGGCTCTGATTTGGGCTCACGTTTGCGTGGTCTGTCGGGTCGCCTCTCAGGTCGTACTGAGGTAGATACGGACGGCGACGTCGGCTCCGTGAGTTTTGTTTCAAACTTTCGCCTTCCACGGCTCCTGGAGGAAGACTGAGAAGGTACTTCGGACCCCTTCCCATGCGCAGATGCGTCAATACCGTCCGAGGATCGTTGTGGCTTCACCGATTTCTGAGGCTGGGACGTACCCTGCCCAAGATCGTGATTATCAACAACAGTGTTCACTGTACCAACATAATCGGATGCGGCCGTTGCTTCGTTTTGAGGCCTACTCCTCTTTTCTCCTTTGTTCTGACGCTTAGGCCTTGCTATCTTCCGCTCATCGCCATCTTGTGTATTAGTGGTATCGGCAGTTAAAGAATCTGCATTTCTTGGCTTCCGACTGCGGTATCGGCGGGTTTTCTCGCCTGTTCGTCGCGAATGAGTAGATGCTGTATTAGCAGTCGAGGCAGCTTCCATGCAATGGTATAAACGTAACCTTGATCGTCAACTTGCCAAAATTTAAGGACTTCACTGTATCTCGGCTGAGTCAGCAACAAGTCAGCGTCGCCGGCGCCGAGTCAAAGCCGGTCTCGGAGTCAGACACAGCCCAAACTTTGCGCCGAAATCCCCCTTGAGAATCAGAGGGATGAAAAAAAAAACTCAACGCTGCCTCCTCGGAACCATGATATGGTACCATAGCTTGCAACACGAGGTTGAGTCATGAACGAAAGAACGCGGTGCCGTCCTTCACCTTCCGCGTAGCGGAAAGAACCTCCTCGGGCCTGGCCTGTGGAAAACGTCCAGAGTTTCGATGGTCCGATCATGCTTGTAAATCTGTGTCCTTCCGGGTGGGTACAGCTTTCAACGCCCAGCCAAGGCCATGTGTCGCTGTTCTCCCTTCGGATTATCTAATCGTTCGCAAAGGCCCGTACACCAGAAGCAAGTTGGGTTCTAGACACGAGCTTAAGAACCCGTGGCTTTGCCACTTGTAATTGAAATCCAAATAGTCCAAATAGATTTATTTACAAAACTCCTGTAAGTATTTCTTTAAATACAATATTGGGAGTCTTTCTATCTCTATTAGTATTGTTTAATAGTATCTTTATACGATTCCCTGATGTACATCTTGATAATGCAACATATAATTGTCCATGTGAAAAAACTGGAGACCTAAGATCTAATCCAACTCGCTTGACAGATTGTCCTTGTGATTTATTAACTGTCATGCAGAATGCAAGTCGTACAGGGAATTGATGCCTTCGAAGAGGTATAGGAAGATTTTCAGCTGATGGAGTAAGAGAAATTCGAGGAATGAAAACAATAGTTCTTGCAAACTTGGTATCTCCACTAATTATCCTGCATCTCAATACTCTTTCTCCTATTTCCAATACAATCAACCGAGTTCCATTGCATAGTCCAATTGAAGGATCAAAATTTCGAAGTAGCATAATTGGACAACCTGTCTTCAAAGCTAGCCTTGCTAAAGGAAGACCACCTGCTTTGAGTGAGTTGAGATACTCAACAGGATATGGCTGAAAGTCTTCCTCTCCTGATTCCACACTATCTGCACTAAGAAGTATCTTTTCTTCTCCTGGAAATTTGTGAAGAATAATGGTGTTGTTGTTATCCACATCATCATTAGTGCATGATAATATGGTACGATCAAGGTAGTATTGATCTTCATGACCACCAAGTTCGATGTCAGGATAGATGAAATTGATAAGATTATTGATTGTGTTTTCAGTGCAGATCATTTGCTCAGGAATTGTGATTTGTTCCTGTTCATCAACTGTTCTGCCTTCTCCAATATCCAATAGCCAATTAGCATGAGCAAGGTTTTCTGGTATCTGTTCAAGGCGCATATTTTGCTCAAGTTGATAAACTGTGATATATCTCCAGAGTGAACTTCATTTAAGAGAGGCAGAAATGATTTGCTGGCGAGTGCCTTTAGGAATAACAGGAAGAGTTTGATGAAAATCACCTCCAAAGAGCACTGTAATGCCAGCAAATGGAAGAGTAGGTTTTCGAAGAAGATCACGTAGAGTGCGATCAACAGCATCAATAGCATGCTTGTGTTGCATAGGAACTTCATCCCATATGATTACTGCTATTTGTTCAAGAACCTGATGAATTTCAGATCCTCGAAGAATAGGGCAAGTGGATGCTTCATCAAGGATAATAGGAATTCGGAATGTGGAATGAGCAGTGCGACCACCTTCTAGGAGAAGTGCAGCAATTCCAGATGATGCAACACAAAGAGCAATTTGATGTTGAGCTCGAACAGCTGCAGCAATAGTATTGCAGACAAATGTCTTGCCACAACTACCTGCACTCTGAATGAATAAGAGTTGACCCCGATTATGATTGATGGAGTCCATAGCAGTATTGTAAACTTGCATTTGCTGAGGATTAAAGAGCTGGATATTGTGAGCAACTCTAGTGTTAAGCTCCTCTATATTGTAGTCCCTTTGAGCTTGAAGTATCATATTTGTAGGAATATCAATTTGCCAGTTTCCTATCAAAGCAGGCATGCCAGCAAATTGATTGATCTCCCTATTTGACCTTCTAAGAATTTGATCTAGAAGATAAAGGCCATACATATAGACATCATCCTGAGAGAATTGCTGGTTTGGATAAATAGTATAAAGCCTATGAGGAAGATCATCACAAATTTAATGACGGAATTGTTGCCAGAGTTCGCCAGGAGAAGTAGGATGGCAATGGAGTAAGATAGTAGCAAATAGGGTTCAAAGAGCTGATCCAACTTGCATAGCTCCTGCTTTTGTAAGACATTGAATCCATTCATTATCATTTTGCAATAAGCCCAATGCAATACAGGCTTCATGATAGGTGTTATAGACAACACCATTGACAGTATGCAAATTAGCAAAGGATGTTGCACCTATAATAGCAATTATTAGAAATAGAATATTTAACCAAGTAATAAAGATAATACCTGTAATGACTGTAAGTAAAAGTCTAAGGTAAAACCTTTCTCCCTGTATAGGGGATGCAAAATACATTCGCCCAATTGCATAATCTCTTTGTCTTGGTTTCCAACTCTTGGTTTTGATATTATAAACCCAAGTTTTTGGAAAGTCTTGATAAGTTGTATTCCTAGCAGCTTCATTTGTTTGATTAATCTTGAACCATGCAGTAAGAGGAGTTTCTTTGGTAGAACCTCTATCCAAGACATCAAGAATATTGTCATCTGGATTAAAGTATACCAATTGCTGGTCTTCAAGATGAACAGGAAGGCGGTAGACATGAGGGTATTCTGCATGCATATTGAATTCAAAGATATGCCAACAGCTTTCCACAGAGCCAATGAATCGAGCATCAAGATATTCCTTGACTTCATTACGATCTTGTTCATTGAGGACTTCAAGAGTTGTTCTATCATGTCCTTTATAAATGTACTTGTGGATATATTTGACAGCATCCACAGAAGCATATATTTCAACATTGATATGATAGTTATATCTAAAAAAAACATAATGTTATAAATTATGTTACTATAATTAAAGCAAAAACTTACCTTGCAGAAAGATCAGGATTATATGGAACAACATCTCTATTATCATAGGTACATCCATTCTTGATGACAGTATGACCATTATTAGGGCGAGCATAAAGAGGATAGCCATCTTCACCAAATAATGTATTTTCTCGAAATTCTCTTGGATATTGTTTACTGCATTTTCCATCCATCATGCATTTTGCTCCAGGCTTTGCAGTTCCACATGGACCATGGAGCATACAATTGGAGATAGTTTCAAATAGCATGGGTTCTGTTTCAGGATCAGGAAGTTGAGCAGAAACAATAGAGTTGACATCTGCTGCATTTCGAATTTTGTCATCGGTGTCGAGAAAGATGAGAAGATGGATATGGGGAAGGCCTCTTTTCTGAAATTCAATTGTATGAACCATTGCAACAGCTTTTCCAAAAAAACCATTTTTGATTTCTTTGAGAAGAGCATTTTTCTTTTGTTTAAAGATACGTGCAATAATATCAGGTCGATTAGAAGCTTTTTGCTTTCTTCTGTGATGATTAGATCCAAGAGATGGAGGAACATCTTGTAATAACTGCTCTTGAATTTCAGGCCAGTTAGGATTTGCAGTCATAGTCAAGAAGATGTCAGGTTTTCAATATGCACGACAAATGGCCATTGAATCTTGAAAGAGCTGGTTTATATGACGTTCACTGCCGACATATGTAGAAGGAAGAATGATGCATTGTCTATGATTAGCCAGATTCATATTTTCATTCTGATCACCTAATACAGCATCACGAAGCCCAGAGTATACATCTGCTCTCAACTCCTTTTGATGTGTTCTGACCCAATTCAAATTACTTTGATCAATTGAAGCCCATGCATCAACAACATATTGTTGAAATAGATTTTCACTCCAAAATAAAAGTGGCTGATCTCCTGGTCTTGAATGCAATCGATATGCATGATAGCATCTTTGAGTAATGTTTTTAGAGCGTGCTCTTCTTCCTTCTTGTATATGAGCTGGAATTTAATTATGCCAATCATCTTCTCCATGAGGAAAGAATAAAACATAATGAAGAGAGGCATAGGAAGGATGTAAATGGCTTATTCTTTGAAGACCTCCACCTTGAAGTCAAAGAATAATATCTCTGTGGTCCAAGTGCTCTTCTGATCCATCACCAGGAATAATAGCAGCCACTTCATCATTAGCAGTGGGCAAGTTGTATCGATGCAAATCCTTGTCTCTTTCTGCTCGAAGACGTATTCTAATATTTTGATGTTCTTCAGCAGGTTTGTTCTTCATAATATCATATGCTTGTTGATAAAGAGGAACATAAGGATGGGTTTCATTAAGCACACTCTGGATTTGGGTCATGATTGCAGAGTTGAGATTGGAATTATTTTGTTCTCTGGCTTGTGCTTGAACAATAGGATCATGGATATAAATCTGAGCATATATAGGAATTGCTCCAGAAGGTGGAATAAGTGCTCCAGTAAGATGATGAAGTTCGCTATTGATTCGAAATGAGTAAGGACCTGATGTGGCAGTTACAGATTGATCGATATTAACGCCCAGAGAAGTAAATGCAGAAGCAGCATTATATTGACGGATGTTATCCTTAAACTCTTTTGAGTAAGGACTTGTTCCATTATAAAGATTTTTGAGATCAGCAAGAGGAGGCTGGAATTCTGGCAGTCTAATTTGACCTTCAAGACAGCAGGATCCAAACTTTGATTCTTGATGTGTAGAAGAAGCAAGCTTTTCTGCATTAAAGTGAAGTGCATTACACTTGGAACATTGTACATTCATTGGTCCAAGAGAATGTCTTTGTTCAGGCTCATGATAAGGCATTCGACCTTTTGGCAAATAATGTCTTGCTCCACCAACTCGGCGTATATGAGAATGTAAAGGCTGTGGTGGATTATTAAGAGGTGGTGGATTAAGAGGTGGTGGATGGTGTTCAGAAAAGCCATGCTGCCTATCATAAGAAAATGCAGTTCCATCTGCTACATCTTGCTCAATAAGCATTTATGCTCGTATAGCAATTTGAGCTTGATAGTTGTGAAGCCGATCAGCAGACATATTATTTCCAATTTGTTCCAAGCATAGCATTCTTTCAATAAGTTCCTGATCCTCTTGTCTTCTTCTATTTTCAGCCTCTAATTCATCCTGCTGCTGAAGTTCATCAGCTTGATGCTGCTGTCTCCACATATTGTGGACCTGCTGAATCAATTCTTGGTCTTGTCTTCTGTGTGCCTCTAAAGCTGCTTGAATATCGATCCTTGGAGGATCCTGATAGTGTGGTTGCTCATTTAGAGCCTGCTGTTGTGCCACAGCATTTTGCTGATGAGCTTGTTGCTGAATTAACAGCTGGTGCTGTCTAACAGCTTCTGCTTCAGTAGCCTGCTGTATTCTAATCTGTTCAGCTTGTTGCTGTCTGCTTTCAGCCTGAGCAGATTGCTGCCTTCTAATATTTTGTAACTCTGCTTCCTGTTTTCTAAGTTCAGCTTCTCTCTGATCTCTCTCAGCAGCTCTTCTCTGTTCAGCAAAATGCTGTAGCATTTGTTGCTGAACAGCAGGATCTATAGGATTTTGAACCCTTCCTCTACCTCTTCCTCTTCTTGTTTGTAGAAGTAGAAGAGGTGGAACAATAGGAATAGGATTTTGCAAAGAAGCATCCCATCCAGCAGGCAACCAAGTTTCTGGTATAGCAGATAATAAAGAATTTTGATATTGAAAAGGTGCCTCTAAAGTTCTTGATCTAGCTTGTAGTTGAGCCAAAGGAATAGTAGGCATAGGATATTGCCTTGGAGCATCAATAGAAGCAGGTATAACAACTTGAGGAATAGCAGCAGCCAAGTTTGCAGAAAAATCTGATTGAGGCAATGCAGAAGTAATAGGCCTATTTTGCCATGCACGACGTTCTTCTGGATCTGTCATTTGTAATCGATCATTATGATCTGCTGTACGGATAGCAGTTCGCTCTCTTTCAGGAGTAGTAGGTGAAGAATTTGTATTTATAGCCCTATTATAATATCAATATATATAAGTTATTTTTTATAATAAAGCAGCAACTTACATGTTTTAGTTCAGTTACAAAGTGTAATAATTTGTGGCAAGTCAATCAATCAGTCAATTGGTTTCTATTAGCAAAAATTTAATTATCAAGCTAAAGGTCATTTTGTATCAACTCACATGTTTTAGTTCAGTTACAAATTGTAACAATTTGTAGATAGTCAGTCAATCAATTGGTTTCTATTGGCAAAATTTAGTTATTAAGCCAAAGGTCATTTTGTATCAACTCACATGTTTTAGTTCAGTTACAAATTGTAACAATTTGTAGACAGTCAATCAATCAATTGGTTTCTATTGGCAAAATTTAGTTATTAAGCCAGAAAGTCATCTTGGATTATAAAACAACATACAATGTCAATAGCAATATTTGTTATTCAATCAATGTATGTGGGGGTACTAAATCAACTTTGAATAGGTTGTGATTGTGATTGCTTTCAAGCTGCCTTTCACCCCACACATAGTAGGAATTAGGGTTTGTTTGTTCCTACGGAGCCCAAAATTGAAAGAGGCGTGAAAAAAGGTATCCACACATTTGCATCCCATTGAAACTCAGCCTTATTACATAAGAACACAGCTTTTCTGACAAATTCTGACTAAGATTACCAATTTTTATATCAGCATTCTGCCTTGTCCCCTTCTTTATAGATCTTAATCACCTCTATATGAGTTTTCAGCGAGCTTTGCTTGCCAAAGGCACAGCTGCATCGGGCTGACTCAAGCAACACATGTCACTCTGCAGATAGATAACCTGAAATAGTCAAGTCAGGCGCTGCATTTGTAAGTAGGCCATTTGTTTGAACGCGGAGTTCCATTACTGATCGTTGCCGTTGGCCTTGATTCAGTTCATGATTTTTCTATGGTTGCAGTTCAAAGACGTCATACATATGTACTGCTGGTTTCCATTATTCTGCATGTCCAGCCTCAGTCGGCGGGGATACGATGACAAGAAAGAAATGAAGCTGAAGCCACGTTAAAAACTATGCCGGATCCGCTGCTGTTGGATTTCTAGGTGCATTTGAGGAATTTGGTTAAATTGCTTGATGGGAACTAGAGCACGTCTTGTTTCAATCATGGACGACACACGGACATAGCTCAGAGACTTGACACGGATACGGTTCAAATCCTGGAAATCTGTGGACTTGTTCAAGTAGAGCAGAGATAAGCATCTTCTTTTTTTCTTCCGTTCCATACTGCTCTTAGACCATTTTTCATTTTGCCTTCATGAAAAACATTTTTCTATGAGCCTGAGAGCGACACTAAGTTATGGTTTTCAGCACCCGACTATAAACATCCAGCACTTCACTTTTAGTGTTCGTTGAGAAAACAGTGAGGAAAGTAGTGAAAGATAGACTTGGAGTGTCACTAGGAATAAAGTTTTGACCCCGAAGTTGTGCTTCCATGCACTCCGGTGATGGACCATTGTGGATCCACATTGTTTACATAATACGCATATTTGCATGTGACCACGTGACTTGTTTCCATTCAACTTGCTCTGTTCCATTGTTCATCGCTCTCATCTGTGGCCTCTAATGACCTATCCTGATATAAGAAACTATGCCCAGCATGCTCTATCAATCTATTGGTTCAGTCAGTATGACTGCCACTATCCCAACGCGTCCTAAGAAGCGTTGTCAGCTGTTTGTGGCAGCAACTTCAGAATCGCAACCAGACATCAAGATGAGCTCGACATCACGTTCAGAGGTTCCTATCGCATTGGGCACGAACCGCCTTTTGACAAGGCCGACAACTCCTCCTGCACTGCCCATCAATCGTGTGTTAGAATCCATGAAGCTGATGCCCTCATCACACAAAGCAAGCAGCGGCAGCAACTTCGCAAGCAGGGCACTTATCAGCACAGCATCCCAAGACGATATCATCGCATTTGACGATGAATTCTGAGGTTACTATAGATGTCGGACTGACCTCACCATTGATAACTTTCTGGGCAAATATGTTCTCCGTTAGTGAGTTCAAACATATTTTTAAGCCATCATTATTCCGATTCTGAATTTCATTTATGCCAGGTTTCTGGAATGAGGAAACTCATCGAGGCATTCCCTCCTGATCACCAACTTCACTTTGAGAAGACGGACAGAATGTGCTTTGTACCTGCTGTCAACTCATTCCATGTCACTTTTCCCAACATATGCAGTGTGTTTCCTGGTGCTAGCGACAATCCAATCTGTGCATGGGATCAGATGGCGATTGTCTGTGAGGTAAAATACAAACAATCACAGGACCCTATTGATACAGAGGGAAATTGCAAGTCAGCTTTCGAGCATCAAAGAACCCATGTACAATTACTGAAAAATGCTCTCAACCTGCTGAAGCAACATAAAAGCTGTTTCATCTTCGTCATAGGGATCTATGGCCTGATGTTTCGCATTTTTTGTTTTGACCAATCTGGTGTCATATCTTCAGTCCCAGTCAATTACGTGTCCTCACTGCAGATACTGTACCAATTTCTCTGGCAGCTTGTCCACCCTCGAAAAGCCATATCTGGGACCGTCTCTGGGTGGGATCCCACAATCGAAAGAGTGACGGATGAAGATTTTGAGAGGATATTCGGATTGCTGTTGAAATTCACGCCAGAGCTGGAAAGCCAACAAGAAGATATTAGGAAGCAAGCTTTCTGGATGATAGCTTGTGCAATATGGAAGAAATCTTTGAACACCTCCAGTGTTCCCTGTACGTCACTTTTCTTATGAAGTTGATGGACCATATTCCTCACGCTGTCATGGGCAGCGTATACTGGCGAAAGCGCCATCATTCCTTCCGGTCATTGCCTGGCCAGAGTTCCATGTATGTTCATTCCTCTCTGATGCTTGTTTTTCTTCTTGATTGGGTCTTTTCTAGTTGCATGCGATCCCAATCAAGAGATAATTGTCAAGTGTTTCGCATTCGAAACTCTATTTAGCTCCAATGAGCTCTTCAGTCATGCGTTGGCTGTCTACAAGGTCATCATAGATCATGATGAGTTCTGCAAACAGATCTATGTCTTGAAGGATTCTTGGCAAGAACAGACTCGTGTTGATGAAGGTTATTATTATGAACGAATTGAGAAGCATTTACAAGACCCTCGGATTTAAAAAAAGATCCAAGACGAGCTTGGTGATTTAATTTCGGAGGCCCACGTGTCTGGCCTGACTGAGTACTTCAGAACATACAACCTGTCCCTGTACGATGGCGATGGGGAGAAGTATGGCCTCGTTATGAAGGCAGGTAGGATCAAACCGGTCATCAGCAAGACCCAAGACCCCTCAGACTTTGACTGTGATCACATTAGAACATTGACAGGCTGTGTCGGCCAGAACCTAACATCTTTCGAGAGTACAAAACACTTAGTGATGGCTTTGCGTGATGTCATAATTGGTAAACTCGGTCAATATTTTTCTTTATCGGAAGACATACTTATGATTTCCAATAGGTCTAACCCTCGCTCATTATTGTGGAGTAGTCTACCGAGATGTCAGTATCGGCAATATTTTGCTGCATGACCACAAATTAGGTGGCTTTTTGCATGATTTCGACTATGCCACTGTCTGCATCTCGGTAGCAGATCCTGAGCCTGAGCTCTTTAAAGAGTATATAGACCAAGAGATAAAGGACAAGACAGTGAGCAAGCTCACTGGTTTTCCAAGTTGCTTCTCATCATGCATCTTATAGGGAACTTGGCCCTTTATGGCAGTGGGGATATTGCAGGATGACAGGAAAAATCATCGGCTGAAGCACAATCTAGAGTCTGGCTACTGGGTGCTGATATGGTGCCTTTTGAGACATACTACTCATGATCATTAGTATGGCAAGCATGCCACCCAATGGCTATTCGATAATCCAGGCCCTCTCCATTGTCATCTGACTAAAAGATACTGGGTCGATTCCCACAATTTGCCCATTCCTGGGAATGCACCTCTTACTGACCTACTGGAAGAACTTTGCCCATTAATCAACGCAAACATTCTTTTTGAAAAACTGCCTATGCTGAATATGGACCTTACGCTGTGAAAGATGCTGGAGGTCATGAACAAGATGCTATGCAAAACCAATTCTGTGCACAGGTCACTCTAACTGACTCTGAGAGTAAGAGGCAGGGAGAAGAATGCTAATTACTAGTCTTTGCCGGTGCGCAGGAGGTGAAAGTGCATATGAAAATGGGGGATAGGCTGAGTGTGGGGGGAAAGCCCAAAAGGGCTTCTGGACTGACAAGTGACTTGGGAGGAGGACGAGACGAGCTGTGCTACCTGGGGTGTAGCTGTTATGCAGCGTGGCGAGTGCGTTTCGGACTTGGTACCCATGTCTCAGGTGCAGAGGGGACTACACATATAGGTAAAACTATGAGGGAACAGGGGATTGTACAAAAGTAGCAACAGAATGGTATACGTCAGAAGTAGCCTGAATGTACGGGGCAAGTATCTGAGCATGACTACGAAGATAAAGAATGAAGGCATCACTGGACCAATGACCCATGACTTTCATGACCTCGAAAGGGGTGCGTCATAATAGGTATTCGAGGGTGGCACCAATGCGAATGCTGTGCCCTTGAAAACCCTTGTCGCCAAGGGGAATGTTGGCAGCTCGGGTGATGTCCTTGATCCTCGAGATGAAGATGGACTTGGACAAAGGTTGTCTGGGTTTGCCTGGGATTGCATGCGTGAAAAAGTGCTCATTGGCCAAGGGATTGTTGAGGTGCAGGTGGTTGTTGAGGGCAGCATGCAGATCAGTCAGGCCAGCCTGTGTGCTCCAGCAGACTTCTTCGCCCTCCGGCTTGGTTTTGGTCCTGGGGAGGTGAAGGATGGTGACATCAAGGCCATGCCGAGATTGCTGAAAGGAGAGGTTGGTACGTGTTATATGGAGGTTGGGATCGAAGGCTTGGATCGAAGGGGTGGTGAACTCTCTGAGACGGGCAGTGGCATAGAAGGCAGTGGTGAGGCAGGTGAAGATGGCAGTGTCAAGAGAGTTGGAAAGGTCTAGATGCTGCCGGATAGCTGCAATGTGTTCGAGAAGAAGCGGTTCGCGCTTCTTGCGCTTTGAGGCTGGTGGAGCGATTTTCTGTGCGGCTTGCAGCAGAGCTTCTGTTTCAGTGGGATTTGGCTGCCATGGGATACGATGGAGCGTGTGCCATGAGCGAAGGCCTGCTAAATAGTTGGAGACTGTGGAGGGAGAAAAAATGCCAGCAAGGCTCACAATGAAGGCCGAAATGAGGTCTGTGGAAGCGGGGGCACAGGATTCTTCAGGAATGTCACACTTGTCACAGAAGACGTGGAAATGGAGTAGGCCAGAGCCGTATGTTGTAAGGGTGGAATCTGTTAGCGACTTGGCAAGCACAGTAAAGACTCATTGAATATCATCCTCTGGAATTTGCCCGGGAGGTGGTGCAGGGGTAATTGGCCTCCATAGACATAGGTGGTCTCTGGCGGGGCAGTGCGGGCATAAAGGAGAAGGGGTGGGCATGAGAGAGGGGGGGTAAGAAAGGGTGGAGTGATTTCGGACGGGGTTGGCTTGGAGGGTGTTGGTGGAGGGAGGGTTAGAATAAGGTGTGGCAGAGGAAATCCTTGTCAGATGAGAAGGTGGAAGCATAGGAAAAGGAAGAGGAGTCTCTAGTGTTGGGTAAAGGGATTGGGGAGAGGCCCTGCTCAAAGCAAAGGTGCTCATCTGTGCAGAGAGGCTTGTCAAAATCAGCAATGAGCACTGTGAGGCCAGGGCGGATGTTGATTCTTGGAAGGAGAAGAGAATGGGGGGGGGTAAGAGCTCCAGGACGGTCCATCGGCAGGGTTGTTCTTGCTTGGTACATATTGTGTGATGAACGCGCGGTTGTGATAGCGTGCATGGCCATGGATAGAGCGAAAGATGGAGTTTGTGGCCTTGTTCCGGCTGTGGCCCTTTCACCACCCTTCGATGATGCCTCTGTTGTCTCTGAAGACTTGGATGACATCACCGGGTTGTGAGAGGGGGATAAGGGATAGCACCAGGAATTCGAAGCCTATGGCTTCTGCCCACTGGATGCCTCTGCCATCAGTAGCCCAGCCAGGGAGAAGGCGCCACATGCGCCAACGATTGCCTATGACAATTGCAATACCAACTCCAGAGCTGGCATCCGAGAAGGCCTGAGGGTCAAGGACAAAGGTGGGGCCCGGGACTGTGTGCGACAGATGGGGGCTATTAAGAACCTCTAGCCACCATGTGAGTTCCCTGGCGACTTCTGCAGGTGTGTGGTGAAGGGCGAACAGATTGGGGAAGGTGGGAAGCATAGCTTTGAATCCAGTGAGATAAGCCCGGCCATTTGGCCGGATCAAGGAGGCATGGAGGAGCTTGCCATAGAGCTTCTGTACATTGCGCAGGGAATGTGAGTGGTGCTGAAACCACTCTTGGATGGCAGAGAGGTACTTGGCTACTTTACTAGGGGAAAGAGAAACGGTCTTATCTGCGAGATTCCACGAGAGACCCAGGTAAATGATGGTGTTACTGAATGGCACTGTCTTGTCAGGTTGCCAGGGAATGCCTAGGGCTTCCGATATGCGATTGATGTCCTGATCGCAATGAGTGAAGTCTTGATTGGCTGGAAGTCGAGGTGACGTAGAAGCTAGGTCACGAATGGGGCAACTGGCATCTTTATCAAATTCGGCTGGTGCACCTGAAGGCAGTGTGGTGCCGCGGTACCAGAAGCATCTGCCATGGTGGAGGCGGCCTCCATTCTGAGAGATGGTCTGATGCCAGCCAGCATGCATCCGATTATACTCGGGAAGGTACCTGCGGAGAATTCGGAAGAAGATGAAATCATCTATCTATTTTGAGAGAGGGCCTAGCCCTTCAGCCCAGAAAATATCAGCAGCGGCATCACCAAGATGCCCAAAGACTCTGCTGGCTGATGCCAAGCTGAAGTTGTTATTGGTGTTGATGGCGAATTGGTCATTCCCATGGAGGCGGATGCTATGCAAAACCAATTCTGTGTGCAGGTCACTCTAACTATCTCTGAGAGTAAGAGGCGGAGAGAAGAATGCTATTTACTAGCCAGCTTGAAGCTGAGTTCTACTACATACATTCTAGCTATTTATATGTTACGATCCTCAAGCATGGACCACGACATACATATGCTATCCTCATATTATGCAGAACCCTTTACCCTATTCCGTCATCTGAACTAAAGCACAACTGCACTCCTCATGTTATCCTGCAGGTATTGCGTCATAACCCTTTGCCCTGGCAGATGCTGATGCATCGTTGTTATAGGATTTCCCTCGAGTTGTTGTATCTTGTCAATTGTGTCATGTTTGTATCACGTGTTTGTCAGGTGATTATTGAGTCACGTGTCCATCGTCAAGATAATGATAGGTCTTGAAATCGTAACAATCCATGGCAGTCAAGGTCTGATGGTTTGCATGCCTTGACAGTTGCTGGTTCAATGCAGCCTATCTTTGTAGGAAGGCTATGCTCCTCTGCATCACCACTAGACAAAGAAAGTAGAGCAGGGACATTGGGCTCTGGCAACAGATCACCAAATTTATCTTGTATTATTTTTTGAATACCCGGAAATCCTTCGCCAGAGCGACTCTGTTCCTGGCAGAAATCCTTCAAGACATAGATTTGTTCTTTGTTGTGATGAACAATTGTTGTGGAGATGACCAATGAATGATTGAAGAGCCCCTTGGAGTGGAACAGGCCATCAGACTCAACTTGATTGAGGTCTTGTGTGACTTTGAAAAGCTCAATCAAATATACCAAGAATTGAAAGGCAATGAACATACAGGAAACTTTGGCCAAGCGATGATCTGAGAAGGCCTCAGATCTGTCTTTTTGGTGCTGAACAAGGAGCCAGAGAAACTTGCATAGCATCTGCGGCGATGTGACATAATCGACTGCGATGGACGAGATGATGCCCAATTGGTCAAAGCAGAAGATATGAAATGTCAGGCCATAGATTCCTAGGGTGAACACATAACTACTCTTATGCTGTTTCAAAAGGTTGAGGGCATTTTTCAGTAGCTCTGCGCGGATTTGTATATAGCAGAAACTGTTTTTACAAACTCCATTTGCATCGATAGGATCCTGTGCTTGGTTGGCCTCCGAAACAATAATGACCTGATCCCAGATGCAGGTACTAGCATTGTCTGTCTCGGAAAGTCTATTGTGGTGAGATGAGTGGAGAATGGTCACGGAACGTGTGTGATCCCTCTTCTGAAAGCAAGAACGACAATCAATAGGAAAGTCCTTGATGAGCTTTGTCAACCTGGAAATCTGATAGATATGTACATATGATGAAAACTCTGTGGACATGATAGGCTTCCACTCACCAATGAGTCATGCATGGCTTCTTCAGATTGTGGTCGAGCCAAGGCAGTGAAAAAGCCAGTCGTGTTCAAAGCGGATGGGTCTGGGAGACCGTCTTGACAAAGCACATGCTGCACCAGAAATTCATCAATGGTAAGGTCATTCCAGCAATTGTGATAGCCTTGGAATAGTTTGCCGAGTGCAAAAATATCATTGATAGCTGCCATGCTGCCAAGTTGTGACATGGTGCTTCCATAGTTTCTATCGCTGCTTGCTGTTTGTGATGCTGGTGTTTCCTTGATGGCTTGGACTGTAGGATAGTCAAGCTGTGTCATCGAAAACGAGGCTGAATGGAATTCATACCCATCTTCAAGTCTAGATTCGGAAACTATCCCAGGGACAGATGATGCCACTTTCTGGGCTGCGATGAGGTTGGGATAGTCGTGTTGAATGGATAGATAGAATGATGCAGCATAATGGGCATGATTTCTTTATATTTGACAGGCCACAATATGGACAAACAATGGTGCGGAGTTGAACTACGAAAGGAAGCCACCAATGTGTCACATGCAGATATGCATGTTACATGAACAATATGGGTCCATGGCGGTCCATTGGATATGGCACACTGGAATGATGGAAATGTATGCTGGGCCCGACATGCCATTCCTCCGCTATTTTGGAGGGGTACTCTGGGTAAAAAGTTACATCCTTCCTGTGGGTTAATGGTGGGCTGTACTTCAGCTGCATCACATTTTTCACTGTACATCTGTGCCTACGAGATTTGATAGCATACATAAATGATTCCACTGAAAATGATACGCACGCCCCTCAGTCGACTTTGTCACAATTTTCCTGATATGAATTGAGTGGAGAGGGACTGAACATGTGGGCCATTTTGTTGAAAGAGTGAGATATGGTGCATTGTTTCCATTTGTCAATGTGTAGGCTTGGGGGTGGGGCAGTTGCAGAGAGAATATCCGTAATGGCAGGGCTTCTACTAGCTCATCCAGAAGTGGATCGCCTGCCAGCACTGCGTGAGCCAGCTTCGTTCTGGGGAATTGACCGTAGGGCCTTTGATGTATGCTGGTTCACCACCTGTATGTCTTTTTGCACCTGTGCTAGAGTGCTGAGTGGAGCTTCATATCAAATACTCAAGTCGTTGGGAGGCCAATCGATAGCAAGAGCCTTGTGTTACAATTTCAAAGCCAATCATTATCTTGACAATGAACACGTGACCCAACGATCATCCGACGAACATGTGATACAAATGCGACATGACCGAAAGATATGATGTGAAGACTCGAGAGAAACCCTACAACAACAATGCATCAGCACTCGCCAGGGTAAAGGGTTACAACACAGCACTTGCAGGACAATATGAGGAGTGCAGTCATACTTTAGTTCAGATGATGGAACAGGGTAAAGGGCTCTACATAACACGAGGATAGCATATGTATGTCGTGGTCTATGCTCGAGGACTGTAGCATATAAATAGCTAGAATGTACATAGTAGAACTCAGCTTCGAGCTGGTGGTGTGTCTAGAGTGAGCGAGGCACGAGTGAGGGTAGAGCATAGTCTTTGTAGGGAGCAGGGGATGATGTAAGCATCCTCTCTCCCTGCTTCCCCCCTCACCGGTGCATCCTGCATCCTCAGCTGTAGTCTTTCTTTATCACTTGTTTTCCTTTCTTCTGCCCTTGACATGGATCACGTCGACACTCCAGAACCAACTTTTGCTGAAGACAGGTTTCAAGCCGCCCGGCAGCAGCTCATGGACTCCGGATTAACCCAAGAAGCCGCCATCCAGTCCCTCTGCAACATTTGGCTGATACAATGCACTGCTGAGGCAGAGTATAGGCAACAACAGGCCAAGGACCGCCGGCGAAGAGAGGAGCAGGAGCTCCGTGAACAAGCTCAGCAGGAGCAGCAACAACACGAGGGAGAAGTACGCCGCCAGTGCGAACTCAACCAACAAGCTGGTCCCCCTCAACTTCCGGTCACACCAGATGAAGCAGAAGCACCCTCTGCCACCAAGATGGGTACAGTGAACCTCGAAGCTGTCACGCCTGACCATCTGCAGCCCATACTATCTCTTTATGCACTCAACAAACTCTCGCAGGGCGCGTACATAGAGCTCTACTATTTCACCTCAGAGGGCTGCTCCGAGGCCTGTTCCCAAGCCCTCTCTGTAGATGAGGATACCCTATCAGTCACCAGGAAAGGAGTCGGCCTCTCCCTGCACCCTGTCTTGTCAGCCTGCGCCTCTTGTAACATCATTCCAGATGAGGACCTGACGTGGCACCAGTTTGACTTGGCCAAAGGGCTCTACATTTCCTGTCTAAACGATACAGATTGGCCCAAGGAGAACAGCACAGCCATTTCGACCTTCTTCTTCGCCCTGAGTTTGCATTCACATCGCTACCTTCCCCATGATGAGAAAGCCTTGCTTTGCTATCAGGCCCAGATTTGTTTCGAATGGCACATACAACTCAAGAAACCTGGCCCGATCTGGAACATCGGCATCATCAACAAACTGCACCTAGAACAATATTACCGCCAAGTGCTTCATGAGGTAAACCTTGAAGAGATAGGTCAGCACTCCCATACCTTCTACGACACCAACACACTAACCGTCCTCCCCTTTTCTTCACCCTCCTCCCCCTTTTCCCTTCTCCCCACCTTGCACTGCACCATGCCATTGCCCCTCCCCACACTGCACCATCCCTTTCTCTGAACCCTTTCCTTCCACTCTGCACCACATCATCTTCGCCTCCCTGCACCGCACCGCCTTTTCCCCCACCCTTCCCACCGGCATTCTGCCGCTCACCCATGTTCCACGTGCTCTTCTGCCCCCCCTTCCTCCCTCCCATGCATTCTCATTTTATACAGCGAGCATGCATGCAGCCAGGGAGGCTTTCTCCTCGGCCACCTCCTCTCGCCCTTTCCGAGGTCGAACTGATCTCTGGCAACACACTCTCTCTGCTCCTCATTGCACCCATTCCAAATCCCCTGCCGCAGCTTCTCCCAAATTGCCCTCTTCCTCCGCACCCACCTCCAAGCACTCCTCTTCCTCCGTGCTTCCTGCCAGATATCTCTCCCCCTCTGCTCGATTTCCCTCCCCACAGGCCCTCGCCTCCAGCCTATCAGCCCTCTCCCTTTCGGTGTGTGCCGTCTGCCTTGGTCGGAATGTCCACGACATCGCCTGATGCTACTCCCCCTTCTTCTACAATGGATGTAAGGCATGATGTGTCAAGAATGAGTGAGGTCGTCTCATCAACCCTGAGGGACAGATCCTCTGCTCCAATTGGAACAACAGGAAAGGATGCCAGGCCACCGGCCACATCCACAAGTGCTCCGGCTATGGCAGAACTGATCACGGCGCTCAGGACTGTCCTCGAGCAGAGAGAGCACACACCTAACTGCCCGTACCACTCCAACAACTAGCAATGCCTCCTCACCACACATCGCCTCTCTGACAAATACCCGCACCTCATCGACTAGCTCCAGACAGGCTTCGACGTGGGTATCCGCCATATATATAACACTTACGCCCCTCCTAATGACTCATCCATACATACTTTTGCTGATGCATACCTACAAATCATAAACCACGAGTTCTCATCTCAACGTTATCTAGGTCCTCTCTCTCGTGCCAGTGTAGAACATCTAATCGGTCCTTTCCAATCCTCCCCACTTTCCCTTATTCCCAAACCCTCCAAACTGGACAAATACCATGCCGTTCATAATTTTTCTCATCCTTACCTTGCATCCAATAGCTCCACTTACTCCATTAATCACACCATAGATACAACTCTTTATCCGTGCACCTGGGGAACCTTCTCCACTATATGCCAGATTGTGTTTTTCCTACCTCCTGGATCCCAGGCCTCTGTTCTGGACATCTCAGAGGCATACCGCACCATCCCTGCAAAACTGAGCTAATGGCCTAGCCTAGTCATCCGCTGTTACGATTTCAAGACCTATCGTTATCTTGACGATGGACACATGACTCAATAATCACCTGACAAACATGTGATACAAACACGATGTGATTGACAAGATACAACAACTCGAGGAAAACCCTATAACAATGATGCATCAGCGTCCACCAGGGCAAAGGGTTACAACGCAACACCTGCAGGATAACATGAGGAGCGCAGTCGTGCTTTAGTTCAGACGACGGAATAGGGTAAAGGGTTCTGCATAATATGAGGATAGCATATGTATGTCATGGTCCGTGCTCAGGGATCATAACATATAAATAGCTAGAATGTACGTAGTAGAACTTAGCTTCGAGCTGGCTAGTAAATAGCATTCTTCTCCCTGCCTCTTACTCTCAGAGATAGTTAGAGTGACCTGCACGCAGAATTGGTTTTGCATAGCAAAAGCTCGAAGCTACTCATCACGCACCTCACCGCTCTCATCCTCTGCTGTCCTTCCTTCGTTGCCTGACGGCCCCGAGTGCCATGCAACCAAAGAAACCTGCTGTGTTGTCATACCTTTTTCTCCAAACCGCTACTAACTTTTCAATCTTCAATCCCCATTCCCTACCCTGTGCCAACCCTTATTCTGATCTCTATCTGCGGTCCTTGTTCGTTGCATTTGGAAGTGCGAGAGGACTAAGGGTAACATTGAGCCCGACCCTGTCCGAATCGAACATCACAAGGCTGTGCTAGGGTGATCTTCGGAGAACCCTACCGCGCGTTTGACCAGGTAGTTTGTTGACCCGGGACGTACCGAAGCAAGAGAGATCAGAGGACTCGGACGTGTGGATAGTCCCCACCCTTCAACCGACCCTTCAAACACGCCCTTGAAAGTCGTTGTCAGGGACGAGTGTTGACCTGAAACGAGAAAGGGGTTGCCAGACTGCTGGGACCCCTGACAATGAAACCTTTCTTGACTGCTGTTTGGGGCATCCTTGTAGCTACAAGGATTCAAGCCGACCCTTCCGCAGTTTAACAGGCACCCTCCACCTTTTTCGGACTCTTAACCAAAGCAGGAGTCGATGGTTACGCACCGCCTGCATGGTACTAATCAACTATTCTATTGGACGAAATCACTCAGTCACCAACCTCTCCTCCTTCCACACATGAATCCGCTGAAATCCCCTCTACCGAAGCCATATCGGTTACACCCTTATCCGAAAGAATCTTCACCTTTGAAACCAAATAGTCGAGGTCAAATATGAATATTGGACCAACTACTACCCCGACCTATCCCCACGACACATTCCTGGTAACTTCATCTGGGACGAAGACCCTCCAGAACTTTATTTCTACCCTCGAAGAGAAGCACTTGAACGATACCCATAATGGAACTCATTCCCGCACTCTTCGCTTTCATCACAGTCATCCTTACCACCCTCTTCACTGCTCACCTGCTTGCCTTAGCTTGGGGCACCCTCTGAAACAACCCACAACAAGCCGAACAGGTACAGACTGCAACTCGGACTTTGGTCGATGCAATCAAAGAAGAACTGGATTTGGGCAAGAAGCCCAAAAGAATGAAATCGGAACTGCCAGATCCATATAAAGGGGAACCCGGCCTGATCGGAAGTTGGCTTTGACATATGGAAGTCTATTTTGATAAAGAGGAGATCACGAACAAATGGGATATGATCACCTACGCATTGCAATGGATCACAGGAGGCAAGGCTGAACATGCACAGAACTGGGCGGACTCTAAGCTACAAGAATGGCTGGAGTTCAAAACAGAATTGAATGGTCGCAGACAGGAATTTGGATACCACTCCACCTACAATGACTGGGAACATGGACGCATCGTTACGCCGGCAATGGCTAACACTCCTGAAGTCAGAACAGACCTGCTTGGACACCTTCCACCATTCAAAGACTGGAAAGAGTTCAAGGCAGAGGCCAAAGAATTCTTCATGACCACGGAGACATGAAACAACATGATCATTCGGATTAAAGGACTGTCACAGCACCAATGACCAGTCGAAGACTATATCGTTGAATTCCGGAGCTGGGCTCCCTTGACGAAATACAACGACATTGCCCTCATCGACATTTTTAAGCACGGACTCGACCAGGTGCTCGGACGACAGATTATCGAACTAGGAGGTGTTCATGAGGAAGACATCGACTGGTGGTACAAATGAGCAACAGAACTGGACCGGCAATATCACCAGGCCCAAAAAGAATTCGGGGTGAAGGAGCGATTCGCTTCCAAACCAACACAGAAACCGGCACAAGAGACGATGGCACCTAAGGGGCAAACTCCAGCACCAGTAACCAGTAATGCTCAAGGACAGCCCGACCCTAATGCCATGGATGTCAACCGGTTGAAACGCGAAGGACGCTGCTTCCAATGCGGCGAGAAAGGACATCTCGGACGAAATTGTCCGATGAATACCCAGCCGAAATATGTCACCAGGAACATGGAGGCTAAGGACAAACCTGTTGCTACCCACATCGAAGAAATGAACCAGGGTTTTCAGTAGAGCTGGGAAGAAGCACTGCTTCGCTGGCTGACTATGTATTGTCGAATATTAATATAAGGGACATTTCCGACCTTAAAGAATATCTCGAACAAGAAGGTGCACGAGAGTTCGGTCTCGTAAAAGGATATACCCTACCCTGGGTGGCACAACAGATTTATTGGCAGGACAAGTCCAAGGCATACTCGATCCTTAAGGCATGGACGGACCAATCGCGACAGAAGGACATCTCTCTGGAAAGACTCCGTGAGATCAACCAAATGAACGATCATGATGCTCTCCACACATTGTTCGACCTCAGACAAAAACCATGATTTGTCAGAGGCGGAAATGGAAACCAGATGGATGTACCCCTAATGATCATGACTTTGGACACCGGACGGACACATGACGTAAAGGCTCTGCTTGACACAGGATGCACTGGATCTTGCATAGACTGGAAGTTCATAAAGAAAAAGGAAATCAACACAAAACGATATCCTATTCCCATCCCGGTCCATAATGCAGACGGAACCCATAACAGAGTGGGCGATATACGTGAATACATCGAACTAAGAGTACGTGTCCAGGACCACGTCGAGCGAATGGTCTTCTCAGTTACTGAACTTGGAAAGGGCCAGATTTTCATCGGTTACAAGTGGGTCAAACGCCACAACCCTCAAATTGATTGGAAAACGGAAAAAATCACGTTTGACCGATGCCCTGAAGAGTGTCAGCGAATTGTTCGAACAGGAAATCCCGAAGATGATGATACCCTCACTGAAACAAATGAGGTTGACTTCGGAAATGGAGAAAAACTCTTGATAATCGACATGAACCGAGAGTTTCATCTAAGGGCTTTCCAGATGACGGCTTCCAAATTGGCAGAAGCAACGACAAAGACGGCGAAGGCAAAAACCTTTGAAGAAATCGTACCAGAAGAATACCACTGTTTCAAGGATTCAGTGTTCGGGAAAGAGTCGTTCGACAAATTACCACCGCGACGACCTTGGGACCATGTGATCGAACTTATCCCAGGAGCTAAACTCCAGGATTGCAAGGTCTACCCTGTTGAAACTGGACCCAAGCAAGGAAGCTCTTGAGCTAGATAGGACTACTTACGTTAGTGGATTGTTAGGAGGTTGATCTTACTGCGTAGGCTTGGTAGAGTGAAACTCGTTATAGAATTGGCATACTACATAGGGCATATTTATACATATCTAAGTGGCACACGGACCGTCAGGGTAGAGGGTGCGCTCACTAATCCTAGTGATAATAGCGCAGGGTATGACTGAGCATACAGACTGCGCTGTGAAGCCAAGAAAATTAGGGCAGAGGGAAAATGGTAGGGCACAGGGTTGCTGCCACATTTTCAACACTCTCCCTTGCTAAATGCAGCTTTTATTTGAGTGCATTTGGTGAAGAAGGTAAGCCCTAATTGCTCGCAGAATTTAAGGTACTTGATTTGCGCCAAGTTCTTTGTGAACATGTCTGCAGGATTTTCGTTCCCTGGAATGAAGACTACTGAGACTTTTTCATCTTCAACACATTCGCGTATGTAGTGATAGTGAATGTCTATGTGTTTTGTTTGTCTTTCTTGAACTGGATTAGATCCTATAAAAATAGAACCTTGATTGTCACCACAGATTGGCGTTTTGGATTCTTTGAATTCCAGTTCAGCGAACATTTGCTGAATCCAAACAACTTGGCGGCTACAATCAGAGAGCGCCATGTATTCGGCTTCAGTAGAGGATAATGCCACTGTTTTTTGGAGTCGCGAATTCCAGCAGATTGTGGCATTTGTGAGTTTCATAAAGAAGCCCATCGTGGATCGTCGCTTGATCGGGTCGGAAGCCCAATCAGAGTCGGTATATGCAATTAGTCCCTCGTTTGAGGCACCATCAAAAGTCAATTGGTAATCAGGGGTACCAGCGAGATATCGCACAATGTACAACACCCGATTAAGGTGTTCTGGTGAAGGATTTGCAGAGAATTGTGACATTTTGATAACTGCAAAGGCTATGTCTGGCCTTGTACCGAGCATCAGATAAAGGAGCGATCCAATAACTGCTTGGTATTGCGATCGAAGTTCTGGGTTAATGGCCGCATTATTGGCTGTCGGTTGATAGCCAGCGGGTAAGGGAGTTGATGCGGTCTTCGCATTTTCCATGCCGAAACGTTTAACGATCTTTCGGAGGTAATCCTGTTGGTCGAGAATGATCTTTTGACCATCACGTCTGATCTTGATGCCAAGGAATTCTTCAGCATTGCCAAGATCTCGGCATTCCCAGATCTTTATGAATTCGGACTTCTTCTTGGCTGCAAATTTGCAGTCTGGGCCTAGGAAGAGTCCATCATCTACGTAGATTATGGCTACGACAAGTTTGGAGCCTTCTTTGTAGATGTAGATGCCAGCATCGGTGTATAGGTGTTTAAAGCCTAATTTCGCCATGGTTTTGTTAACTTGTTTCCACCAGGCGAGTGATGCTTGCTTAAGTCCGTAAAGCGCCTTTCTGAGTCGCAGGACTTTATTCTTCAGAGCGCCTTTCAGCTGAAAGCCTGTTGGCTGCTCCATATAGATTTCTACTTCTAGATCGCCATATAAGAAAGCAGTTTTGACATCTAGGGCGAGAATGACCCAATTTTTGAGAGCTGCTATTGTGAGTATTATTCGCAAAGTCTCGTATCGGATGACAGGCAAGAAGATCTCATCATAATCGATTCCCTCTTTCTGAGAGAAGCCTTTTGCGACTAAGCGTGCTTTCTTTCATCCGTCGCTTTTAATGGTAAAAACCCATTTATTTTTTATGGGTTTTCTGCCTTTCAGCAAGTCCACCAGTTCAAAGACCTTGCGCTTTTCGAGTAACAACAACTCGTCGCAGCAAGCATCTTTCCATTCCTTCGTGAGCTGCTCTGGTAAGCGCTCTATGTTGCCTATTGTTTGTGGAATTTCACTATCGACCAGAAGTGCTTTAAAAAGCAAATAATTTGATAGCTCTACTCCCCCTTCCCGGACTATTCGGGTTAGATCGGATCTAATGTCCATATTAGGATCAATGTCCATATTCGGTGGAGAATTGACGATTGGTTCATCTGGTCGAGTTGGTCCGGAAACCGGTGCTTCTCGAGGTGGTCTGTCGTCTTCGACATTCTTTCTCCAGAACCATTGTCGGTTCATGTCTCGAAATTGTTCTGTTGGAGGGCGATCTCCATAGACATTGCCTGGCTTTTTGGGTGGACGGATATCTCTCTTTGGTCTTTGCCTCGGAAGATTGCGTATTGGTCACCTAGGATCATTTAAGATCTCAGCAGGCTCGCGTAGGTCTCTATGGCGATGCAATTCTTCAAAATCTTCTTCGCGTGGTGCGAAGAGATTGGGGCGTTCTTCAGGTTCCTGAATAGGTTCCTGGTTTCCCGGTAGAGGATTATCCGGAGCTTCTGCTTCATCGTCATGCGCATCAGCTTCTTTTTCTAAAGGAGGGTCACGTGGTTCATCACGAGTCTGACCATGATTTCGTAATCGTGATTCCAAAGGTGGAGGTGGATGAGGAGTTTCAGGATCATTGTTATTGTCACCACCTGGAGGTGCGCCAGTCGATGGATCATCATCGTCATCATTGCTTCTGAAATCGGGTGTTTGCGGATCTTCATGGTTGTATGTAGGGCAGCACGGAAATAATCTTTCGTCGAAGGTGGCCTTTGTTGCTTGGAAAAGCACATTATTTGGCCGTCTCATAAAGAGATACCCTTGACTGTTCGAAATGAATCCGAGATGAATCATTAGTTCAGATCTCGGTGATAGTTTGTTTTTCTATTGATCTTCATGAATGAAGACGTAAGCGCCACAACCTAGGACGCGAAGCTTCGAAACATCAGGTATTTGACCCGAAAATATTTCGAAAGGGGTTTTCCACTTCAAGCGGTGTGTCGGCGTACGATTGTAGACTTGTACTGCTTGAAAAATAGTGAATTGCCACCAAGAAGGTGGTAAACAAGCATGGAAGCGCATGGATTGCACCTTTTCCATTAACGTCCGATTTAGACGTTCTGCTCGACCATTTTGTTGGTGCATGTAAGGCACCGAATATTCAATCTCGATTCCTTTTAATCGCATAAATTCCTGAAGTTCTCCCGATATATACTCTCCCCCTTGATCAGAATGCCACCTTTTAACTTTAAGGTTGTATTGGGTTTCCATCCACACTACAAATTCTTTGATGCGATCTTTCGCTTCACTTTTGTTTCGCAGGAGGCTAACCCAGGCATAACTGCTATAGTCGTCAAGGAAGGTAATTGTCCATTTGTATTTAGCATAGGACAGTGTCGGGAATTCTTTTAAATCTGAATGTATGAGCTCGCATGGTGCAGTGGCTCTTTTGTCAGATTTCGGAAAATGCTGTGCGGGCATTTTGCCTTGTGCACATCCGGAACAAGATCGTTCATCGATCTTTGGAATGTTGAGATTTTTAGGAAAACCTCTAGTAGCTTCGTCCATTTTAGTTAGGACGATCCGAGAAGGATGTCCCATCCGCTGGTGCCAAATATCATAAGTTGGCGTGGCAAGCGTGGTGTACGTTGCCATCATTTCTAGATTGGTAATGATCTTAGATTCGACTTCATAGATTGTATTCGGCTGTTTGGCTGGAAAAGCGATCATTTGTTGATGACCATATTTGTTAAAGACAATTCTATTGATATTGCCTGAAACATTTTGTTTTTGTTGGAGAAGAGTTTCCATCGAGAGTAATCTCAGATTCGGATCTCCGAGCAGAAGGACAGGGTGTAGGCGCGTAATCTTTTCAGATATGCTGCCGTTTGTCTCAAAAATCCTGTGTTTTATGAACACTGTTCCATATCCCTCAATAGGAGCAGGACCATTGGCTGTTGCTGAAAATTTCGGAGTGTCCCATTTAGTAAATGCCATGTAGTCATTTTTATTTCCTGATATATGTGTGGATGCACCGGAATCGACGATCCAGTATGAAAGGCCATTATCGGCTCATTTCTTACATTGCTCACAATTACAAGGGTAAACATGATGTTTATTTAAATGTTCGGCGTTACAAACTGCGGTATCTATGTATTTAGGTCGCTGTATCGCCATGTTAGTTTGAATATGTGAGCAATCAGGAATGACATACTCGTCAGATCCCCAATCCAGCACTTCTGATCCCAGCGAAACGGTTTCTTCATCTTTTTCCTCGACGATCTTTTTAAAGCGAAGTTTTTTGTAGACGCTGGTTTCAGCGTCTAGATCATCGATGGTTCATTTTGAAGATCCTTGAACGAATTCGCTTCGTTCGGTGATGCCTTTGAGTGTTTTGAGATGCCCAATGGTGGGCGAAATGTTGAGTCGGGTTGCGAGACTTTGCGCAGCATCGTAGGTGGGATAGACGCCTTTCGGCGTGCTGGTTGGTCTGGCACCAGAAAAGGTCTGGGCTGGGGGATCATGGATATGCTGGAGAACTCCAGCTGTGGCATCGGACATCGGTAGTCGAACTACCGGTTCAGCAAAGTGATGGTCGTGGTCGTGATCGTGCTCAGGGGCTTTGCCCTTTCCTTTTCCTCATCTGCCTTGTTTCTTCTTCTTGTCAGCATTCTGGTCCGATGGCTTATCGGACTGCTTTTGTTGATTGTTGTTTCGCCACCAGGGGTTAGAGCCTTTCGGCTTAACAGCAGACAATTTGTTTGCCTGATGTTTTTCTTTGGTGGCGGAAGTGGGATGCCAACGTTGCCATTCGGCAACAATCATAGAAGTGATGGTTGACCAGGTGAGATGTTGCTCATCGGTCGAGGCAAGGATAGTCTGCGCTAGGGAATCATACCCTTGCGGCAGAGCGGCGAGGAGAGTCATAATTTTAATGATCTTGAGAATCGCGATATTATTCGCGGCAAGGTGGGCATAGGCAGTCGCAAGACGTTGAATCTCAACGTTGGGGTTTTGTTGACCTGATATTTTGAAATTTAGGGTTTCTTTGTAATCAGCGAAAGTGATCGCTGGACCAGTAAGTGAATATTTAGTTCGCAATTCAGTCCAAAGCAAGGCGGCAGTGTTCGCCTGCGACAAATTAATGCTGGACTGAACCTAAGCTGTGGTTCTTAAAAGAATATAACTCTGTGCGATCTCATTGTATTTTTCCCATTCGGCGATCTCAGTAGCTAGATCGTCAGTGGCCGTAGGAACAGGTCTTGTCCAAGTGCCATTGGTAATGCCCCAGGCACCTTGCAACATCAAAAGAGCTTTCATTTGGACCGACCAGGTCCTGTAGTTGGAGCCGTTGAGCATAGAAATGTCTTTTGCGAGGCTTGCCATTTCGATCGATTTCTAAAAGAAAGATCGTTAGCTTCATCGTGAGAAAAGGGCTTCCCGCGAGGGGTCGCTTATGTTTCTCAAAGCGAGGGATGGCGCATAGAGCTGCCAGGAACGATCGAGGAGCGGAAGCACTTCGCTCGACTCGAAAGTAGTCCTCAAAGGGCGTGTTCCGGCTCAAGCAGTCTGCTGCAAGTTACTGCACTGACCGCGAACCGGGGCCCATAACCTGTTGAAACTGGACCCAAGCGAGGAAGCTCTTGAGCTAGATAGGACTACTTACGTTAGTGGATTGTTAGGAGGTTGATCTTACTGCGTAGGCTTGGTAGAGTGAAACTCGTTATAGAATTGGCATACTACATAGGGCATATTTATACATATCTAAGTGGCACACGGACCGTCAGGGTAGAGGGTGCGCTCACTAATCCTAGTGATAATAGCGCAGGGTATGACTGAGCATACAGGCTGCGCTGTGAAGCCAAGAAAATTAGAGCAGAGGGAAAATGGTAGGGCGCAGGGTTGCTGCCACATTTTCAACATACCCCTTGATGCTGGACGAACAAAAACAGCTGGATGCCTTTCTGGATGAAAATCTGAACACCGGACGAATCAGACCATCGAAGTCACCAATGGCCTCGCCTTTCTTCTTCATAAAAAAGAAGGACGGATCCCTACGACCTGTACAGGACTATCGGAAACTGAACGATGTGATGATAAAGAACAAGTATCTGCTACCCCTGATCCAGGAACTGATCGACAAATTAAAGGGGGCAAAGTTCTTTACGAAGCTCGACATCTGATGGGGATATAATAACATCCACATGAAAGAAGGTGACGAATGGAAGGCTGCATTTCAGACAAACCGAGGAATGTTCGAACCCCTGGTCATGTTCTTCGGACTGACGAATTCACCGGCTACCTTCCAAACAATGATGAATATGATCTTCAAGGACGAAATCGATCAGGGACATGTAATAATCTACATGAATGACATCCTCATCTTCAATAAAGATCTGGATAAACATAGACAACTCGTCCAACGTGTACTGGAAAAGCTAAAGGATAACAAGCTTTACCTGAAACCTGAGAAATGCTCGTTTCATCAGCTGGAAGTAGAATACCTTGGAATGATCATCTCGGAAAACAGCATCAAGATGGATCCTGTTAAAGTCGAAGGCATCAGAGACTGGCCGAAACCCACATGTAAATGAGATGTCCAACAATTCTTAGGCTTTTGCAACTTCTACTGGCGTTTCATCAAAGGATTCGCAAAGATCGCGAAACCATTGACAGAATTAACCAGAAAAGCCAACTGGATGTGGGAAAGAGCCCAAGACGATGCATTCGATGGATTAAAGAATTGGATCTGCTCAGCACCGATCATCGTGATGCCCCGAGATGATGGAAAATTCTGAATGGAAGTCGACACTTCGAATTACACAATAGGAGGCGTCCTTTCATAGGAACAATCCAATGGCACCTGGAGACCGGTTGCATTCATGTCTAAATCATTGAACCCAACGGAACAGAACTATGAGATCTACGATAAAGAGATGCTCGCGATCATGACGGGACTTGAGGAATGGTGCCAATACCTCTGCAGTGCTAAGCAAAAGTTCAAGATTTGGACAGACCATAAGAATCTCGAATACTTCCGAAAGCCTCAGAAGCTGAATCGCCAGCAAGCTTGCTGGATCTCGGAGCTCCAGGACTATGACTTTATCCTGGAGCACAAACCTGGAAAATCAATGACAAAGGCAGACAGTCTGTCGAGACGACCAGACCATGAGAAGGGGGAGAACGATAACAAGAATGTTATACTCCTAAAGCCAGAAAATTTTCGCTGACTTTTTATGGCAAAAGTCACACCGATACCAGAATTCCAGGACATGCTGAACCAAATAAAATGGGCTTGGAAACAAAGAGAACCCAAAGTTCAGAAGCATCTTGATGCAGGCGAACACGGCTGGGAGGAAAACGACTGAATCGTCACATAGCTAAAATGGTACTATGTCCCCAAAAGCCAAAAGATAAGGGAACGGATCATCGAAATCCATCACTCTGATCAGATCTCAGGACACCCAGGACAGACAAAGATGCATGAGTTGATCACACGCAACTTCTGGTGGCCCAAAATGATGAATGACATCAAGGCATACATCAAAAGATGCGACAAATGCCAGCGAACGAAGATCATCAGAGATCGGAAGCATGCTCCACTTCATCCAAATGAAGTACCGAAGGAACCATGGGAAATTATCTCGGTAGATCTCATCGGACCTCTTCCCGAATCTCAGGAATTCAATGGCGTAATGGTAATGGTAGATCAATTCATCAAAGGAGCCAAGTTTATACCGGTCAACATGGAGATCACGGCAGAAGGAGTCGCTCGTAAATTACGCGACACCGTATTCTCAAATTATGGACTCCCCAAGAAAGTTATCAGCGACAAAGGACCACAATTTGTCTCGAACTTCATGAAGGACCTCTATGCACTTTTGGGAATCAAAGGAGCCCCTTCGACGCCGTACCATCCACAAACTGATGGACAAACGGAAAGGGTCAATCAGGAACTTGAGCAATACCTGAAACTCTTCGTGAATCATCAGCAAACAGACTGGGCGGATTGGCTACCTATGGCCAAATTCTCTTACAATAATCGGATTCACTCTGCAACGGGATACTCCCCATTCTATCTAAATCACAGATGACACCTGCATACCGGAAAGGAACCCCTGAAGCATGATATCAAGTCGCAAACTGCAGAGGAATTCGCAGACATGATGAAAGAGATTCAGACCAAGGCTGAGACTTCTTTGACAAAAGCTGCTGAAATGATGAAATGGACCCATGACCGAAAGCAGAAGCCCACTCAAGAATATCACGAGGGTGATCAGGTCTGGCTGGAAGAAACCAACATTACCACCGACTGGCTGACTAACAAACTAAACGACAAACGGTTTAGTCCTTTCAAGGTCAAACGGCGAATTGGAGAATCGGCTTACGAACTCGACCTACCAGAACATTGGAGGATCCACCCTGTCCGAAACGAATCTGAACTCACTCCGTACATAGCACCAGCGTTCCCGCAACAAAAAGTGGTGACAATTCTTAAATGACCTCCCCCCATCGTCATGGAGGGAGAGGAGCGGTATGAAGTAGAAATGGTAGCCAATTCCTGATGGAACAGAGGAAAACTACAATACAAAGTACATTGGAAAGGCTACCCAATAGAGGATGCTACATGGGAACCAGCCGAAAACGTTATCGAAGATGTGCCAGACGCGGTCGCGAAATTTCATCACGAGAATCTCGAGGCGCCATCCCTAGACAAAGGACAACATCAGCTACCACCCCAGACACTGCCGAAGAAGATAGTACGTACCCGCTTCCATCAAACCCAAATGCCGAAGGTCCTCTTTGACCACACGGCTAATAAAGTCTGGGTCTGCCCACGAAGTCAGCAAATAAAAGTGGAGCTGAAAAAGCGGACCCTTACCAGATGGATGTCGGATCTGAAAGAAGTCGAAGACCAACTTGAGAAGGTGTGGCAGGTGTGGCAGGAGCATCGGAATAAGGCAGTCATAGGAAAGGGCAAGCGCCAGGAAGACTAAGACGATGATAGCGAAGAAGAACATGATTGCAAGGATGCAATCCCTAGGGGGGGTAATGTTACGATTTCAAGACCTATTATTATCTTGACAATGGACACGTGACTCAATAATCACCTGACAAACACATGATACAAACACGATACGATTGACAAGATACAACAACTCAAGGGAAATCCTATAACAATGATGCGTCAGCATCCACCAGGGCAAAGGGTTACGACGCAACACCTGCAGGATAACATGAGGAGTGCAGTTGTGCTTTAGTTCAGATGACGGAATAGGGTAAAGGGTTCTGCATAACACAAGGATAGCATATGTATGTCGTGGTCCATGCTCGGGGATCGTAACATATAAATAGCTAGAATGTACGTAGTAGAACTCAGCTTCGAGCTGGCTAGTAAATAGCATTCTTCTCCCCACCTCTTACTCTCAGAGATAGTTAGAGTGACCTGCATGCAGAATTGGTTTTGCGTAGCAAGGATTCAGTACATTGTCAGTCTGTGCCGGCCAAGACCTAACAACTTTCAAATGTACAAAACAGTTGATTTATGCTTTGTGCAACGTTGTAATTGGTAAGTCCTGTCCGAATTATTTTATTTGTGCAAATATTCAGACTTGTTATAGGGCTGGCTATCGTGCATCATTATGGAGTAATTCATAGCAATGTTAGTGTTGGCAACATCCTGCTACACCAGTGCAAGCCAGGAGGTTTTTTGCATGATTTTGACTACAGTTCAGTCTGCATTTCTACTGTGGATCCACATCCTGGGCTGCTTCAGAAGCATGTAGACCGAAATCTTAAGCACAAACCGGTATGTTTTTCCACCCCGATCAAAATATGTCTCATGCTCTCCTAGGGAACTTGGCCCTTTGTGGCAATGGACATCTTAGACAACGAAAAGGAGGATCACCATCTTCGGCATGACTTGGAATCTATCTATTAGGTTTTGATATGGTGCCTTTCTGGTCATCGAAAGGGTAACCATGCTGCCCAGTGGCTATTTGATCTGCCTCCTCAGTGTCGTCGGAAATACAAATTAGCGTGGGTTGTTGATCAGGCCCAGGCCTTTCCAATCTCTGGAGACACTGCTCTCGCCAATTTATCAGAAGACCTTCGGGCTTTGGTCGAATCCAACTTTCGGGCACAAAAAAGTAATAATCCGGCGATGGAGCTCACTCCGCGGAAGGTGTTGGAAGCTATGAACAAAGCCTTGTCTCAGGCTGAGTCAAATTGGCCCTGCGACACCGCGAGCATGCAATGCGAAACTCCGTTTGGTGTTACGGCACAGATGCAGAAGACGGTTCAACCAGAGAATGGCAGAAATAGCTGCACTTCAAAGGCCTTGCAGTCTGCTTCGCGGATTGGAGCGAGCTCACCCAATCCTGGCCAGCAATCTGAACTCGCGCTGTCCGACAAAAAAGAGCATGATTCTGGTACTCCTTCCACTCCTGCCGCACCTCCAAATTTCGCATCAAGCAAACGGAAACGATCAACTCACCCCGATTCTTCCAACAAAGTAGGGCGCACGTTCAACTCCTCTCCACTCAATGTGCACGAAGAGGATAGAGAAATAGAGCGAGAGTCACCTCCGTAATAGTCATTGATTTATAAAGCATTACGCATCTCGTGTCTGGTTTTTCAATGACATGCGGCATGAGTGAAAGTCACTGGCATAGATGTAAAATTAGTAGCTCAGTTCCTGGGGCTTCTTCACTCGATACTATGCGGTCTTCCGTTTCATGTCAATGTCCCACACTTTCAATCTCATTCTCCTTTTATCTAGCGGAATTTGGCCTGATTATCGCTATGCGACCAAATTTGAATGGGTCAACAAACATCCGTTGGTGTTGACTGAAAACATCCCACTCACCACCATGGTGGGTCGCTCACAGATGCTGATCAAGGACTGTGCCAACGCTGAAGAAGGCATCGATGCTGACAAGATCTTGACACCTTGAGCTATGCTGAAAGTGAAGAATGAGGCCCTTTGGGAAAAGGACTGGCCCCCCGTTAACGACGCTAGCATAGCCTACAAGGTTCCACTTAGCGCAATGGTGCAAGCACGAAGAGAAATAAAAGAGGAGAATCGCTTGGTGTCGGAAAGCCCGCTTTCTGGCAGTTTGCAAGGTAGCAGCGGTTCACGCGCAGGTGACCGAAGGTCGAAGTCTAGCCTTCGGATGGGCACCCGGGGCTCTGCGATGTTCTTCCTTCAGCTTCAAGTCTGAATTCCTCTAAACGAAAATGAGCAACACCGCATCCATTGTCGAACAAAGCAGGATGTTCGTTAAACCTCAGCCCGCTGAATACGCACGAGGAAACAGAAATAGAAGTCCAAGCAGACTGAACCGCAGATTTTAGACCGAATGATGCTTTGCGTAGTTGTCCGTTGTACTGTGCCTCTTCTTCTCGAAATCTGGAAGAATTTTAACGATAATATGCGTTTGCTGTTGCAAGCTAAAATCTGACGACTAGGCCACGGTTACCGAAAGGGGCCAGACAATGGGGTGTGGCTGTGCCATTATGTTTGTCTTTGTCGAAACTGCACGCTATTGTTCAGGCAGTCCTTCTCGTTTCCCTTTCCTTCGCTACCACATTCCTCTGTTCTATCGCTTCATCTATCGTGTGCATAACGATTTTTGTGACATAGCTTGGATTTTTCATAGGAAAAAAGTCGACGAAACGGGAAAAAATGGACTCATCAATTCCGACAGTGGCATTGCCCCCGCCTCCTCGACCTCTAAAACGTTCAGCATCGACGGCGTCGTTGCCCACGCCTCCCCGAACTCACCATAAGGGAAAGCATAGACGCTCTCGCAGAAACTCGCGGGTCACAGACAGCAGCACCGAGGAAGAAGGTGGGCATAGTGACGGTACTGAGGTGCGAAGCAACGCGGTCCTCACGGACAGTGTTGACGAGGGCGGGACGGGTGAAAACGGCGGGCTAGACGACGCGGTGAATAAGGGCTTAAAGAAGCGGCGAACTAGTGAGACGAAGGATTCCGATGCGGAGGAGGACGCGTTCTGGTTAGGGGACGCGCCTCCGCCTCCCGCAGCTGCTGGACATCCCGTGAAGAAGTTAAAGCAGCAAGCGAAATCCGAATCGTCGTCCCCAGCTCATCCGTTGCTGTATCGGCGCCTGAGAACTACGGCCTCTGGCACTGTGAGAGACAGCAGTTCCTCTGTGGCGAAGAAAAGGAGCCGTTCTACGAAATGCGTCACGCCTGTTTCCCCTCCCCCGTCGAATCGCCGAGTTGCCAACAAAGATAAGGCTTCGCTGGCCGCTATCGCATCGTCCTCGACGCTGGTCGCCACGGCGTCAAACACCCCAGATACAGCCGTGGCTTCCGTGTCCAGCTTGCCGCCGATCACGCCCGAACCTAGGCCTGCGCGTGATTCGCCCAACAATCCGTTCTTGGTTGATTCTCCCGCTCCTGGAGGCCTGGATAGTCCCGAGGTATCAAGCATCCCGGAACCGCGTACTCCTCTACAGGAAAAGCCCACCGTGACTTATGTTTTGTACGTTTTTTCCGCGCCAACGTTTAGCTATATGCGTCCTGCAATGCTACTTACTGACGCTGAACTCTTGTTTTACCCAGCCGTGGCGTCCGAGGCACCTTTCCGAATCCATTGTACGATCACCGCAAGAATCGGCCCCGCTCGCCCTCTGCCAACTCCCGTCTCCCACTGGATCATCCAGACTACTCTCCTGATATCCTTTGCCCTCCTAAACTTCTCTTTCCGACCACTCACAAGCCTGGCCGAGGTCGTCAGCTCCACCACAACGGCTCCGTAAGGATAACACGATCCGTCTCCCCTAGCCCGGCGCAGGGCTCATCAATGGCCTTGAGAAGAAGGAACAACGCCAATAAAGCAAGCGCCCTGCGTAGAGAGGCGCTTTCCAGTGGAGCGGAGGATGATACCGATGTTGACGGGCCGCAGATCCCTATACCTATGCCTAAGAAAATCGATTTTGGTGCCGCGGCAGGCAGTTTCCTAGAAGAGAAGAGTCGGGCAGGCAGTTCAGCCGCCGGCACTCTTAAAGGTCGAATTCAAGATCGACGATAGTTTTGGTACGTTCCTCATTGATTGTATGCACCTATCCTGACCCGTCCTCTCTACTCTTCATTTCTGTCGTTGTCTTTCAGAACTTCCGTCCTAGAAGGAGCCTATCTTTCCTTCCTTTATTCCTCTGCTACTATTTTTACCTTTACCTTCTATCGTTTCACTTTTCTCTTTCTATGCCTTCCTCTTCTCTGCTTTCTCGGGCGCCGAGGCCACATGGCAAGACGCACGCAGACAAATGACGACGCGATACCTCTTCACACCTCTATATCCGGCGACACCTAACTCCTCACCTACGCCCTGAATCGTATATGCGAAATCTATGGCTATTCTTCTTCAAGCTGCAGTCGATCAGCGAATTTTTTGACCCGCGCTACATCTACATCCGAGCCGCGAGTTGAGAACTACTCTCATTTCTGTTACATCCTCTAATCTGTCTTTTCTATTGCTGCCTCTTGCCGCCTATCATAAACTACATCCCAGATCTTGACACTACTTTGACGCATATATAACAGATAGGTACATACGAATGTAGGTCCGCATATCAATCGAATATAGAATCATATATCTTCCCTCCTTTAATTCTTCGAATTTCCTTCTCTTTTTCCGTGTCTAACGTCGCGTAGCTCATCTGCCCATCTTCCATGTAAGTACTACTCGTGTCTATGTTTACGCACTGACGATTCGTTGCTCAGAGCCACGTCCACGAGTGACCGTTCCCCACATCATATATAAGCCCATCGTAGCCAAGGAGTTCGTAAAATGACAATGGAAGATCGACAGTACTAACTAGAAACGTATACAATACAGCCTTATTCTACTGGGCTCTCGGCGTACAGGGGCTATCGAATGTGCAAATTTTTCACGCTGTACTCTGTTCAGGCGATCTAGGCGAGATATCTCAACTCACCTGTTGCAGACGTTATTGTTATAGACGTCGTAACATTCCTAACGCGATATCTACCGCCGATTCCTTGGCCGTACGTGGTCGTCCTGTTATTCCCCGCTGGTGAGGGGATTAATGATCCCGACAGGTCTGAAGAGCGTGGAATATCTGGAATCGCCGTCCATTTTTTTCTCTTTCCCTTCTTAGTGATTGGCCTTAAAGGAGCTGGTAAGATGATTGATCCCAGGCACTCATTAACGGTGTCGTGCCTTATCATATCTCGATATTTGCCGGCACCCAACTTTTCATCTCTTCGTTCTACAGGCAAGTATCACTCATTTTTTCTGCATTTATATATGCTGACATCCGCGTTCGGTAGGCACATGTACTTGATTACTATCCGTTTCTAGTCACTGGCTCTCGTAGACAGCAAGGAGTTTGTAGATGCTGTGACTGCTGAATCTCATCGTTTATATTCCAGGAATATCAGTCACCCCTGGGTATGTCCTCTCAAATAACGGTCATATGGTCCTGTACGCACAAACTCAATGGCTCCTCGTTAGATCTGCAGCCGACATCCGACACCTTTCTCTCTGTCAAGAACCCTCTACGAACTAACACAAACTCTCCCTATCAAGACTTATGCAGCAAGGAATGGTATGAAAACACGGCTGTTACAAGTTGTACACGAACCACGCTGACCGATCGCCGAGTCCAGGTTTTTCCTCGTTGCGAACCATAATCCACCTCAGATTCTCTTTCCTCTTGTTCTGGCTTCTTTTGATCGTTGAATCGCGTGTGCAGGTGATCGCGGAAGAAGTGTATACGATGCCACACCAAATAGAAACGGGAAGAGTCCTTCCAGGACGAAGACCCACGCTCAGCCGGGTCTGTCACCCACACCATCCATTTCGACAATGCCCAAGGCCAAAATATCGGAAAAGGCGCCCGAAATGGAGGCCGTCGAGAAGAACGCCGATATCACGTTGAGAATTCTTCTTTTCAACTGTTATTTGGTAGGTGGTCATCGATTATACCTCCATTAAAGGCGGTGACGCGAATAGAAAAATGATAGATAAAGTACGAGTCCCGGAAATACCCCACCTGTAACGATTGATCAGAAGTCGCAAAGATCGATAGGTCAGAAGTTATAACTTACCTTCCAAAAGTCCTAGGAAAAACCGACAAGCAAGGAGGCCACGCCGCCACGATATGATTTCACGACCCCCTAAAGACCAAACGCATTGGAGAATGCAGCATACGGCGATATCACTCGAAATAGACCTTGACAAGTCGTAACGACACCCCATAAGCTTAACATAGTGGGCAGCATCCAGTTGGGACCCACCTATACACGCCCGCTCGGTTCCAAGATATTCGTAAAAATAATCCGATCAGCATTTCTGTACTCCGCATCCATGCATCTGGCTGAGGTAGCGCAGGCAATGCAACTGGACGGAATCATAGCTGTCATGACGGCAAGGACAAGCTTGAAATTGCATTCTGCGCTCTGCTCATATTCAGGTTTGCAGGGCCTTGCACCGACTTTGCTTGTCGCAAGAACTCAACCGGGAGGCGCCAGTCCAGATAGCACTTAGACGCTGCCAATGCCCGCGATGTGAGCTGATCATGACAATCCGGAACATCTGGAGATCGAACAAATAGTGCTGGTCGCGCATCTCTCAATTTTGACGAGTCTGAAGAAATTCACCAGACATTCAGTGGATCCAGAGCCCTACCTCGCCGCGGGAAACAAATAAATAGAGAAATAGCCATCTAATAATCAACGATAATAGTACATGTGCAAACTTTCAGCGACAATTCTCTACCCATTTTACATTCCGTTCTTTTTTTTAACTTCTAGGAGGTTCATTTCCGCTCCATCCATAGTCACAAGCCTATTCAGGGTATTTCGGCGCAACGAAGGATGGATAAGAAGGGACAATCGCGCCAAATGCAAAGGGTAACAGTTTTCACTCCTTCCTGTACTTCTGGTAATAGTGGATGAGGCCGGTGGTCTGTTAACGATGCAACGGAGATCAGCGGACAGCTACGATGGTTTCGATACCGAACGTACAGAAGAGTCGTGACCAACGACGTCTTCGGGTTTGTCAAGCTGAGCGAGGATCTTCTTGGCGAGCACTTTACCTAACTCGACTCCCATTTGATCTAAAGATTTCTAGATGAGGATAAACATGGAAAGGCATCTGCGATCCAACGTACCGAACGAGTTGATCCCCCAAATGACACCTTGGACAAAGATCTTGTGCTCATACAACGCAATTAGAGCACCTGTGGTAAAGAATCGGATGAACGGGTCACAATTACATCGGAAGAAAAAGCAATCCCACCCAAAGTAGCAGGTGTCAACAACGGGAACAGAATCGAGTTGCTGGGCTTGTTGCCTTCAAAGACTTTGCTCTTGACCAAAACATCGCTTGCTCCGGCCCCGAGCTCCCTTTTCACCTCTTCCTCGGTCTTTCCGAAAGCAAGAGCCTCGGGTTGGGCGAAGAAGTTGGAAAGCAGGATTCGGTGGTGCTTAGAGCTGGCGATCGGGTTGTGCGAGGTTGCCGGCGCGAGGAAGTCGGCTGGGATGAGCTTTGTACCCTGGTGGACGAGTTGGTAGAATGAGTGCTGTCCGTTCGTTCCTGCAGCACCCCAGATGATAGGCTATCAAGTACAGACGCTCTGAGCACGACTTTCAACTCGACAAAACATAGACATACGCCTGTCTGATAGTTCACCCGTTCGCCGAGTTTTGTGACGGACTTTCCGTTCGACTCCATATCTCCCTAGCGGCCGTGTATGTATCAGTAATTAGGCATCTTACGGAGACAGACTGCAGGCCACCTGTTGGAAGTAGTCCGCAAATTTATGAAGGTACTGGTCGTAAGGCAACAGTACGTGAGTTTGCGCACCTGATAAGATTCGACGGCCATGAGGTAAATGACAAGAAAATAAAGTTGAAAGGACATACCATAGAAGTCGTTGTACCAAACTCCAAGAACGCCCATGATAACGGGCAGATTCCTTTCCAAAGGTGTTTCCTTGAAGTGTTTGTCCATTCCGTGCGCGCCCTTCAACAATTGTTCAAAGTTGTCATATCCGATGACGAGCGCGATAGAAAGACCTATAGCACTCCACAAGCTGTACCGTCCGCCGACCCAGTCCCAGAACTGAAACATGTTTTCGGGGGCGATGCCAAATGCAGTGACGGCTTTCGTGTTGGTGCTGAGAGCTACGAAATGCTTCGCAATATGCGCCCGCTCTTTCGCAGAGGACAAGAACCAATCTCGGGCGCTCTCGGCATTTGTGATCGTCTCCTGAGTCGTGAACGTCTTGCTGGCAATGATGAACAGGGTCCGTTCAGGGTCGCACTTTTTGAGTGTCTCGGCGAGGTGAGTTCCGTCGATATTGGACACAAAGTGTGCCGCCAAATCGCGCTTCGAGTACGCCTTTAGCGCTTCGGTCACCATCACGGGGCCCAAATCCGATCCGCCGATCCCAACGTTGACGATCGAGTTGATGGTCTTGCCAGTGTATCCTTTCCACCCGCCGCTCCGCACAGCTTCTGAGAACGTCTTCATGTGCTGAAGAACATCCTGAACTTCGTCCACGCCTTGTTCTTGGATCTTGAACTCGCCGCCGAGGTTCCTTAAAGCAACGTGCAACACCGCTCTGTCCTCGGATGTGTTGATGTGTTCACCAGCAAACATCTTGTCCCGGAACGACTCTACCTGAGCCTCGCGGGCGAGGCCCAGGAGAGTGTTCAAGATGGGTTCCGTGATAAGATTCTTGGAGTAGTCTAAGAGGAGGGTTACATCCGGGCCACTTTGGGACGCGTATTCGAGCGAGAACTTTGAGAATCGTTGAGGGTCCTGAGCAAAGAGATCCTTGAGGATGAGCTTCGAGCGCTCTGTTTCGTAGATCTGCTGGAGCTTCTTCCAAGCAGCGTATTCTTCCAATTATCCAATACGTCGTTACTATATTTCGAGACCACGAACAGATCGTCCATACCTGAAGCCAGTTTCCCGCTCATTATAATGGTTTGTCGTCACGAACAGGTTACGGTTGCTGTCGGGTTCAATATGTGGCAGATTATATCTAATCTGGCTGATTACATCATTTGTATGATCTTGTGTTGCCAGTCCTACGCGGCCCGGATTTGCCAGCCTACAATCATTTGTTCCCCTGTCGCTCGAAAATCCTCCTGGAACGTCGTCGGAAGAAGTGTATGGGGAAATTACACAGAAGTTCTTTGTGATAACGAAAATCTCTTTGAAGGCATCGGGTGCCCCGGAAATACTGGTGCATGTGCCATAGACTGTCTAACGCTCGAAACTACTACTCGTCTTTATTCCCCCGTTCGAACCTTTCCATAATCATTAATGTATACTTGCCGAGAATTCGTAAGATATCAGTTTACCAAGGCAAGTTAATTACGAGAAGAGTACATTTAGGTCTAAGGTCTATACCTCCTAGTCTTAGCGAGTTACAATGAGATGCGGTGATTTGTCGTTCTAGATGGTTGTTTTTCTGAATCACGCGGTGGATCCGCTGGCAGTGTGTTCGGTCCTGGGATCACCTCCGAGTTGCATGTTGGCTTGCCTGCATTGTGTTCATCATCCGTTTGATCGAGGACATCATGTCCGCTCCACATCGCGGAGATTGGCATTGCCCATGTCTTGTCGGGATTGGAGGATCCGAACTGGATCCTCGCAACCAGCAAAGCCGGTGCAAGACCCTGGATGCATCCACGTCAGCTTCGGCGACGAGATCTATGGCATACGGCCATTCTTACGGTGGTGACATTTATGATTGCATTCATTATGCTGCTGTAGACGGCGGATTCCAATGCTTCCGACACTTCGGCCAGCAGCAGAGAAACAGAATACAGCAAAGCCGATTGGATAATTTGCTCGATGACAGTTCGGTACTTGCGAATGCCTTGGTGTCTGGTAAGCATGTATATTCGGGCGATGATGAGCATGGATGCCATGAATGAGACTCCGGCTGACAGTGGAAGTCCTATTCTGCATATAGTCCTATCAAGACTGCTAACCCGGGCCTTTTCGGGACCGGGAGGCAGACGAGCGGCGGCAAGGTCAAGATATAAGTCATAGCAAAACAGTGCTGGAGAGCATATCCTTCAATCTCAATCTTTTTGTACAAGAGACATGCAAGAAAGCTCACCAAGTCCAGTGAGACCGGTCAGTGCAAAGGGGAGTAGAAAGAACGGGCTTCGGTTCCACATGTTCCACGCCCTCCAGACCTTGTTCAGTTTATCAACACTTTTGTCTGTATATGGAAACGGACGACCGCGAGGTACTCACAATCATAAAATCTGCAATAGACATTGTTATGAAGGTGACAGTGTCCAGTACGATAATATCCGCCACCGGAGGGTTGATGTAATAAGTCTGAATTGCCTGCAAAGAGTCCATGGCAAAGCTCTTGCACAGCCGATAGCAGCTATATACGAAGCGGAGGAATACGAAGCCCCATTGGATGACATTTATTGACACTAGGACTATCTTGCGATTTTCGGATCGTCTATCTGGAAGACCCTCGGTAACGCTTTGCATAAAATAGTCGGAGGAATTGTATACATACATGTTATATATATCAGCACGGCAATGACGCAAGTGTAAATGGCTTCAGGACATTATTCAGCTGGTAAAGAATGCTTTTGCAATGCGTAACACATACCCGTCAAGAGACACTGGAGAATGACGCCATGGAACTGTCCGACTGTGTAAAGGTTGAATTCAGCTGGCGGTTCAATGGTCGAATTAGCCATGACAGGCAAAGGTCGAAATATAGAGACAGAAAAAATTGTACGCCTTCCAAATTTATAGCCAAGCCAAGCTCTCTCAGCATCAAAGGTTCGGAAGGATGATAGGTGTTGTCGATCCATATCATCCCGAGTTCAGCAAGTCTTGTCAATGATGATACCAATCCACCCGTCTTATACAATTCTATAGGAAGGACTTACTTTAGATTGCACCGACTTGCATTTCGTCGATATTTAGACCTTTGTCGTTGGCATGGTCGCATATCGAGGACATAAGATGAAACCATGACCATAAATCGTCATGCAGAGACCAGGAACATCCGCGACAGGGGGAATGGGTTATTGAAAGTCTCTTGGCTTTCTTCAGTGGGCTACTCCGCACGTTGGCAACCGATGAATCACCTTCAGGCACACTCTATTGGAGTCGCATTCGCGGAAGCGGTAATGCCCACCGAGACCCGAGTCGGATTGCGATGCGGAATGGTAGTCTCCGGGCGCCCAACAACGAGCTATCAATAAGTGTCAGCCAGACGCTCATGGAAGAAGCAGACGGAAATAACCTCTGCGGGACTGACGTAGTGTATCCGGCAGCATCGGAGCACAAGGCATCCTCGAAAGCAATGAAAGTGCAGTTCGCTGGCTCATTGATGATTCTCAGTCCGGTTTTGTTAGTGTGGATTGCAACGAATTTCATTCTTACCGCTTGTCCAGAAAACAGAAAACAGAGCATGAAATCCACCTTGTTGACATTTGATTAATATGACTCGGTGGTATCAACCTTGGTATTCGGCGTTCGGGCTGCGTAATGGGACCTTGAACGGGACCGAGACGATAAGGAATCTCAATGAAAGAAAGGTCAGATTGGGGTTATGTTTTGCATTGGAAGACAAAACAAGAAACATGTCTCTTGCACTGCTATCCTTACCATTGGTTGAGCTTGTAGGTCCACCCTACTCAGTAGGTGAAGCATGCAAAACCTGCGACTATTGGTGCAAATGACATTTTTCTAGATAGGAACGTTATTTTGAGATCTCTGCGAAATTGCGAGCATCCTGGGCACAGTGGTCAATTCAAGGGATACGAAACTGCTTAGTCTGAGCCAGGGAAACGGCCAGCCTGAGATGGGGGATGCACGTGACCGCCGACAGTATGCTCACGATGTGCTCAGTGCTCACCGAATAACGAAACTTTTCTTTGAACTTGGGTTTTGGCAGGTGTTGAATGTATGAACATTGATTTATTCAGGTTGCGGCTATTGTCGCAATGGGAAGCACTTTTAATGGCGGTTTCAATGGTTTTCCTTTTGGGAAAAAGGTCGGTAGGTTGCACACGAACCCAGCACGCTACGCTTTTCGCCTCCACACCATCACTTCGGATGCTATGCGATGGCTCTTGCCCCAACCCAGCACCACATGCAACAGCTTCACACTTTGCGGGATCCTGGTCAGAGATATGATGATAACAACCTTCCTGGGACCAGTCATGTCGTCGGGTCGAGTTCAACAGACGGGCACAAGACACCCGTACCTATTCCCACCTTATTTCTCCGGGCGCTGGATGCACTTGAAGTCTCGTTGGCAGAGTTGAAAGCGATCGTTGTAAAGTTTTTGGGCTCCACTCTTAACGATAGGATCGATTGTCTGCTTGTGATCATCAAGAGGTACAAAGTGCGTAAGCGGCAGCCTGGATTACCTGCATTTTCTAACTTCGCCCTGTTGAATTTTGCAGGACACATGCGCAATCGACGATGGGGCTCAACCATTGAGCGATCGAATCCAGAGTATAACAAGCCTGCATTCGCGGCTGCTCGACGTCAAGGGGATGGAACCGAGTATCCTACCAATTGTTCAGGATATGGATTCAAAACTAGCAAAGTATGTCCATTCAGTGGCATTTTTCAGGCGTCGGTCACAGCTGAAACACATAAGGGAATTGGATAGAATAACATTCGGCATGTTGAATGCTAAACGACATGGGAAATTGGAAATGTACTTTGACGGCGCCCGAAATGCCACATTTCTGGATAATTGTGTCAAGTCGCTGGATCGAATTGTCACAGAATGCCAGGTGAGCTGGCCTCCTTAGTGGCCATCAAGTCATTGAAGAAGGTTCCTAGATAGCACTGAACTCGCAAGTCACCTCGAAAGCAGGCCAAAGACGCAACACTATGGATACGTCTACGGAATCTTCCTTACCCTCCTGGTTCAGAACAGTCAGTGCCCCCGCAAGTTGATGCAGAGTTGTGGCACACTTTTACTTCCTCGAAATCCGAGGCTATTCTTCAGAGCGAAGACATTGTCAATGCCGTGGCGTCGCGACTGAGGCGCGTTTTCAGTAATCAAACGGAATACAAGAGGTTTCTGCATTGTAATGATCGAGCAAAGGATCTTTTGAACTTGTGCCAAGCGGTATGCTACCCTTGTTGCAATGCCGAGCATCATTGATAATCTGCTCCATCCAGATCCTTACCCATGCTCACTTGGAGCCAGAATTGCGGCGCAACATCGTAATCGCTATGCAACGATTGTCAAAACGTTCGGGGCACTACCCGGATTGCTTTCTGTTAGAAAACGCAGACATTCAACTCGAAACGGACGGCCCGATCGTGCAGGGTGGGTTTGCGGACATATATAAGGGCTCCCTAGGTGGCCAATGCGTGGCCTTGAAGTTCATTCGCATTTACCAGGTAGGACAGACGGAGGAATTGATGAAGGCCAGTACGCACGCTTCTTCGGCCCATCCGACGGTTAAAACATTAAATACAGTTATTCTGGCATGAGGCTATACTGTGGACGCAGCTGCATCATCCAAATCTCCTACCTGTCTATGGGCTTTACCAAGTTGGCGCAAGACCATGCCTCGTATCACCGTGGATGGACGGAGGCAATCTGACCATGTACCTGGAGGCTCACCCAGACGTCAATCGCCGGTTGCTAGTGCGTTAACCGAAACCTAACTGATTAGTCAAGCAGCTGATAGTGACATATTACTTGCTCAAGACTGCCGACGTCGCTGCTGGAATCTCGTATCTGCATTCACAAGGGATTGTACATGGCGATCTCAAAGGCGTGAGTCCATTGCGTTTCATTTCCGTGGGCATTTCTTGAGGTTTTGAACGATCCAGGCCAACATATTAGTATCAAGGTCGGGAAGGGCGCACTTGGCTGATTTCGGGTTATCCTCAATAACTGAACATTCCGTTCTGAAATGGACTTCTGTCTCGTCGGCTGTGTCTCGGGGAGGATCCGCAAGATGGCAAGCGCCCGAGCTTTTCGATTCGGACGACGACCAGAGTGCGGCGAACAGCAAAGCTAGTGATGTCTATGCTTGGGCCTGTGTTTGTTACGAGGTGAGACGCTGGTGCCACATCACTGATTGTCTTGTATTCCCATCGCCATTCCAAGATCTTTACAGGCACTATTCCATTTAGCGAGTGTAGACGAGAAACTGCGGTTCTTCTGAAAGTGAGAGCCGGCCATCGCCCGGCACAGCCACTGCCCAATAGCCCACCTTGGACATTGTGGGGCTTGACGACCGATATATGGAACTTGATGTCAGAAGCTTGGGCTCAGTCCCCCGAAGAACGCCCCTCAATAGATGAGATTCGAGATACGCCTTCTATGACACTTCCTCGAGATTCTAGGCCGACGACGGAGGACTATCACTCACCTTCGAACTTCTGGCAAACCTCGTCAAAGTATCCATGGGACAACGTATCCCCTGATATTCTTGATGACATCTTGTCAATGAGTACCGAGTAACGCCACTGTTTCCGTATGTCGTCAGCCCTGCCCGTGTAATTTAATTGTCCCCCAATGATAACAGGACTGTGCAGGATCATTTCGAGTGCCTTGGCTATAAGCTATATCCGCCAGATAGTCGTCCGTTGAGGTTTTCTTTCACACAGGGAAGGATCGAATGCATTCATGCTGAACTATCCAAAACCCAAGCAAAGGTTGTGCCTCGTGAGGTAATACCCGTGTTCTGTGATAAAAGCCTCTACGCTCATACTCGCACTATACGGCGATAGGTGGAAACGCTTAACTTTGTGAGGATAGTCACCTGCTATGGGTCGCCACCGCAGTCTATTGGCATATGAGCGGAAAATGGAGAAATCATCGCGATACTCTCAAAGTTAGCGCTGTTTTACGTATTGTAAGGGCATAACCTCTTTCGCACGGAAGGAACTACAGATCTCCACATTAGCTGTCAGCAGCAAACACGACCCGTGCGTGTACATAAGGCGTTCAGAAATGCATATAAAATAGCTGCTGGAGCACTTCAAATTGGTTCTGTGATGGCCTCTTCCATTTTCTTAGTGCTTATCTTTTCTGCCGCTTTCTTTGCATTGGGCTATCTTCGCAGGAGACGATGGAGCCAACTGCCACTCCCACCAGGGCCCAAGAAACTTCCAATCATCGGTAATTTATTGGAGATGCCGAAACACTTCGAGTGGATGACCTATGCTGAGTGGGGAAAACGGTACAGTGAGCGGCATTTCTATCTTCTTTGAGGAAAAGCTTTAACAATAGCGCTCTAGACTCCGATATTCTTCATATCGATGTCGTTGGCCAATCCATCGTCATAGTGAACTCTCACGAGGTAGCCAATGACCTGTTCGAGAAGCGTTCATCGCTGTATTCTAGCCGGTATGCAGACGTAATGCTTACGATGCAACTTGACCTGACTTTATTAGACCGCGCTTCCCTATGATAAACGAATTGTACAGTTACCTTTGTAGGATTGACTAATGGTTCACTGACAATTCTCGTCTTTTTAGGATGGGGTGGACATGGCTCTTTGCCTTCATGCCATACGGTGATTACTGGAGAGCTCACCGCCGGCTCTTCCATCAAGGTGAATCTGCCATGCCTTTGCATCTAATGGCGTGTAATGTAGTGGATATGTAGAGTTTCACCCTACTGCGGCTGCTCGTCACCAACCTCACGAAATCAAAGTGACACGAGCGATGTTACATCGCCTCCTGGATTCACCGGACGGATTTATGGACCATTTAAGACAGTGAGTCCTGGGCGACACGCCCTACGGAGTTCACGCTACTCACCACAAAATTCAGCATGACTGGGGCAATTATCATGTCGATTAGTTATGGTATTGACGTTCAACCAGAAGATGATCCGTATATCGAGACGGCGGAGAAAGCTTTGTTTGGTTTGGTGGAAGCTGCGGTTCCGGGCACCTTCCTCGTCGATTCTATCCCTCTCCTGAAGTACGTACCTGAATGGATGCCAGGAGCAGAGTTCAAGAGAAAGGCTCGAGTTTGGCGCGAGCATGCGATCAAGATGGTTGAAACACCCTTTGCCGTGGTGCAGAAGAACATGGTGAGCATGCCTTCAATTTTCCACTTAACAAGAAATTCTAGTTCCTCCGCAGGCCAAAGGCACCGCGGAACCATCATTTGCATCGTATTGTTTAGAAAACATCGATAGAACCAGGGACGTTGAGTATCAAACTCGTGTGGTCCAAGAAACCGCGGCCAATCTATACACAGGTGGGTTCAAGCGTTCCTCGAACGGAGCCTTCAATGTCAATCGATATTTCTGCAGCCGGCTCCGACACAACCGTGTCCGCTCTCAACTCGTTCATACTTGCGATGGTCTGCTACCCCGAGGTGCAAGCCAAAGCTCAAGAAGAGCTCGATAGAGTGTTAGCTCCTAATCATCTACCGGATTTCGATGACGAGGCCTCTCTTCCGTATATCTCAGCCCTAGTGAAAGAGGTCATAAGGTACAGGCTTTCAGTACTTCAGTTTCGAGCGATCGGGTCTCATATGTTTTAGATGGCAACCTGTGACTCCAATTGGTGCGCCTGCTCTGCATAGGAAGTTGAGGTTATTGATCTCTGTTTGACCAGCCATACCTCATTACCTGGAGACTGACGACGTTTACAAAGGATACCACCTTCCCAAGGACTCTGTGGTAGTTGGCAATGCTTGGTATGTATCTCGTCCGTGGCTATGAAGTTCATCTTACTGATTGGTGGGTCTAAAGGGCGATGACGCATGACGAGTCCGTGTTACGCTCTTCACCTTTTTTTGACGGACGTCTAACAGGAAACGTTCAGGCAGATGTATCCTAACCCATTCACTTTTAATCCGGACCGATTCCTCAAAGATGGTCAACTCAATCCGAAAGTTCGAGATCCAACTGTTGTTTTTGGCTTCGGAAGGAGGTACGCATATTTTCCACCGACGCGGCTGCCTATCGAACTCTTGCGTCAGGCTCTGTCCAGGCCGTCACATGGCCATCTCGTCCTTGTGGATCGCGGCGGCCTCTATCCTTGCCACATTCAATATAACTAAGGCTGTCGACGAGAATGGCAAAATCATTGAGCCGAGCCAGGAATATCACTCGGCTTTGATTTGGTTGGCCCTTCCATGATGCTCAGTACTTGATCGACATTAACCTAATGTGATGTTGACAGCCATCCGTTGCCTTTCAGGTGTTCCATCAAACCACGATCAAAGGAAGCAGACACATTAATCAGAGCAGCTGCTGGCGCTGATTAGGAGAAAGCAGTCATCTGGCGCGAAGGGCATGCGATAAGGAGCTTATGTTTGTGAGAACGCACCTCTTATGTTCGTTAGGTTTATTGTATCCGAATCAATTTCCTGTTTTATTAGATACAGGGTCTTCTGACCTACTGTGTTTTTCTGTTTTTCGGAATTCCGACTATTTACTGGTTGCACATCCCTACAGGGCTCATAAGCCGTCACTAGGCTCGTATGATGGTGCTTTGCCGTGTGAATGTTAGAACTGCAGTCCAAGACCCGATTCCACATCCTTCGCCATCGATGTGATGGGTAATGTGATTGGTCACTCTATCATTGGAGCATTGGACTCATGAATTGCCATGCCCAAACCTGTGACGCCTGAACCATGGTATTCGACAGTTCGACCAAGATTAGCCTAGCCCAATCCTCTCGTGACCCTTGGGAGAAGTCAGTTCCCCGTCGACGACCCCTGACTTCTTCCAGAATTCGGCAAGCGGTTCGAGCCGAATGCTGCAATTAACATATAAACAGATGCATATGTTCCACAAAATCGTATGCCCTCAGCTGGCGAGTCATGGGCAAGCTCGACCTGTACGCTAGCTTTGGTTCTTTCGGCCTTCTGCTTTACCTGTATCTTCGACGCAAGAACAGGTCCATCTATGCCGATCTTCCTCTTCCGCCAGGTCCGAAGAAGAAACTGTTGGTTGGAAATCTGCTCGATATGCCGTCCAGTCCAGAGTGGGTGCAATATCACGAGTGGTGCAAGGAGTTTGGTATGTCATTTACTTCTGCTGATTTTTCCATCAACGCTGGAGCGCGCTATTGTATAGACTCGGATATCATCCATTTGGATGTCGCAGGCACATCTATGGTGGTGTTGGATACTGCTGAGGCTGTTTTGGAACTTTTAGAGAGACGGTCATCGATGTACTCTGATAGGTATGTACCTGGAAACTCTGAAAAAACATTTCCTTAATAACCACTGCTTTCAGAGCTCGCATGCCGATGATCAACGAGTTGATGGGCTGGGATTTCAACTTTGGTTTTATGCGATACGGTAGATTTCATTCTTTCGTTATCGTCAACAGCCTTTCTGACCTATCGGATAGGCGAGAGATGGTGAGCAGGCGTGCGCACTGGAAATTCATGATTAACTTCAGTCGAAAATACATAGGCGTGCACGTCGCCGTCTAATGCACCAATCATTCCACCCTACCGCGGCGAAGCGCTTTGACCCTCACATCACAGAGGCAGCACACGAGGTCATCCGTCGGCTTCTCGTGGAACCGCACAACCTGATGGATCATCTTCGGCAGTGAGCAAAACATAGTACGAACTTCTCTGTAACCGTCTAACATCCATTCCAAAACGTTAGCATGGCCGGCCAAACGATCATGTCGATAGCCTACGGCATCAAAGTCCTACCCAAGAATGATCCGTACATCCAGACGGCGGAGCGTGGCGTCCATCCTCTAGTGGCCGCAGGGGTTCCCGGCGCGTTCTTGGTGGATACCATTCCTGCTCTGAAATATGTCCCTGAGTGGATGCCATGGGCTGGTTTTAAGCGGAAGGCTAGGGAGTGGCGCAAGCTGGCCATGACTATGGTCAACATGCCATATGAAACGGCAAAGCGGGCGATGGTTCATCTCTAAAGTTCATGATAACAATCGCTCGTAACGTTCTAAATCTTGATTTGAATAGGCGGACGGTGACTTCATACCATCATTCACGTCGTACAGTTTGGAGAGATTGGATGATTCGGGGGATGATTTCGCCTTCCAAGAGAGTGATATTATGTCGACGGCGGGAACCATGTATGCAGGTGAGTTGTTCTCGCTTCTAAGATACCTCAACTGAGGTAGGGAACATTTTGACCTAGCCGGGACGGATACGGTAGCTAGCTTTTCTGGTTCCGGGAATGACTATTTACGCCATTGCTAGACTGTATCGGCCACAGCCTCTTGCGTCCTGGGTTTGATCATCAACCCCGATGTCTTGAAGAAAGCACATGAAGAGATCGATCGCGTCATTGGGACAGATCGTCTGCCTACTCTCGAAGATCAGGATTCGCTGGCGTACATCACTGCCATAGTGAAGGAGACCCTCCGATGGAGGGATGTTGTCCCAATTGGTATGTTCGTGTCGTGACGCTCCACCCCAACAATGATGAACTCCTGCGGAATAGCGATTCCTCACCTTCTGACGGAGGACGATGAATACAAGGGTTATCGTTTGCCAAAAGGAACGATTGTCGTCCCCAACGCCTGGTAAGCGGCCAGGCTTTCATGTTTCCGATGCATTCACCTGGTCAACTCGATTAGGGCCATGCTTCATAATGAGGACGTTTATCCCGAACCTTTTAAATTCAACCCTGATCGCTTCATGAAAGATGGGAAATTGGACCGCTCGGTCAAGGATCCCGCACATGCCGTGTTTGGCTTCGGAAGACGGTATTTTCTTCGCAACTAGTGGTTCTCGAGTTTGGCCATTGACTTGATGACTAGAGTCTGCCCGGGGCGTTACATGGCGTTCTCCGCCGTCTGGATAGCTGTTGCATCAATTATCGCATCGTTTGACATCTCCAAGGCGGTGGACGAGAACGGAAACGTGATTGAGCCAAGAGAAGACTATATTTCAGCTTTAGTCTGGTAGGTGGCTCTTCATGGAGGCCATATTCCGATGAGCCGCTGACACCTTCCTAAGTATGCCGAAGCCCTTCCAGTACTCGATTAGACCACGATCAAAAGACGCCGAGGCGTTAGTCAGAGCAACTGAGAACGAATCATGGTCCTGAACTGTTTAGCTTTCGTTACAGAGACATAATTCCAACTTCTGACATTCATTCCGCTTACCTACTTCAGCCATTTTCATCCAATATATACAAACTTAGTGGGAGGCTTAAGACCTAACCTGCAGACAATGTCGATCATTGCCATAGGACATTATATACTCATCTATCATCAGTCGATTTTTTTTCGACCGACCCAGCTCCACAAAAAGTTGAGTGCTGGTTACGAGACTCTAGCGACGCCACTGCCTGGTTCCTTGCAGGGTAGCCCTCAAATAGTAATGGTATGTTGCTGGTGCGCCTTCTTGTTGCTTGCCCGTGATCTCGTGCAAGCCTCACATTTGCAAAGCTTCCCTATGCTGCGGCAATACCACATCGTACCGTGGCCGCTGTACGACACTCCTTTTTTCACCCTTGCAACTACCACATCTTACCCCTAGCCGCTGTACGACACTTTTCTTCACCCTTTGCAACGGCTCCCAGACCAACAGGCTCGTAGTCCAACTCGCTGTCCATGACCGTCATGATAGCAGTATAGAGCAAAGTCAATGTCCGCAGCATGATAGAATAATACGCAAAGCATGCGTAAAATGACTACAAAACTGTCGCTGAGAAATTTGGCCAGGGAAGGCTGACAGACCCTGCAAAGCTCCACTTTGGAACTTCACTCGGTTGCCCACTCTTGACCCAAACCCACTAAAATTCGAGCCATCAAAAAAATCGACACGTGCAGCAGATAAGCTCTATTGCGTACAAATGCTGGGGGACAGGGTCCGCCCGATGTAAGGGAGAGAACGATTCGTATTTGGACGGATGAGGGAAAGATGTGAGTTTGCAGAAGCCGATGTTGACAAACAACTTTTACCGTTCTTTGGCGGTAAACATCTATCGTTGGTCATTTCTTCCAATGGCGCGCCTACACTCTTTGGTGCTAACCGCTTGCATCATGGCCCATGGCATAGCGGCATTCTAGCCTCTTTGCATACCATTTAACTAGGTACGGAATCTCTCGCATAAAGAGTTCAGGAAAACCGACCAATTGTGGCATCAACATGGCTGACCGAGGCGCACGTGCGACTTACACTGATCTTCATATACATTCGACCATCAGAGGACTTGCGTTCCTTCATCCTACAAGGTCCCATCTAGGATGAAAGACACTGTCTGGTTCGCTGTCCTTAGCGCTTTATTGCACCTTGAGGTGCAAGCGATTCCATTCCGTATGTTTATGGTCTAAAACACGCTTGGATCGATGTGGCAAATGACCGTTTTTGCAGAAGTCGCCCTCAGACGGAAGGCGGGGCTCGATCCTTACCCTGGCAAACCGCGTCTGACGTTTGGATCTGATGGCGTCTTCAAGCTCACCGTGTTCTCCGACTTGCACTTTGGCGAAAACCCATGGGACTGGTGGGGCCCTGAACAGGATCGTAACAGCACACGCGTCATGAGGAGAATTCTAAAGGACGAGAAGCCTGATTACGTGCAAGTTGCACTTTCATCGATTTTTATCCGACGTCGGGCGTTAACGCGAATCATTTAGCGTCATCAATGGCGATTTAATCACTGGTGAAAGTATGTTTTGGCGCCGGCGGGCTGAAATGTTAGACAGTTGACCTTATTCCAGATACTTTCAAGGAGAATTCTACCACCTTAATCGACCAGATCGTTCTTCCTCTCAATGAAGCTAAAATTCCATTCTCGACCACTCATGGCGTGCGTTTTCCTCTTTCGAGTTGCGATCCATCTGACAGCCCTGCCAAAGAACCACGATAACCAGGTCAATATCACCCATATCGACGAAATTCTGCGTGAGCACAAGGTAGCTCCGTTGAGCTACACTCGCATGGCCCCGCCGGGTGTTGGTGGCGTCGGTGGACCTGGGAACTACTGGGTTCCGGTAGGTCTCATTTGATTGAAGTGTAGTTCATGAGCCTCATGCAAAGTCATAGATCTACGAATCAGCGCGTGGTAAGAACGGACGTCTCGGATGACGAGCCCATCTTGAGATACTCGCCATGCAGATTCAAGCCCTGCCTTGATCTTATGGTTTTTCGATTCCAGGGGTTCGCGATAATCACTCATTGTCTGTACTCCGACTCTGACTTGTGGATGCCTAGGTGGTATCGACCTCAAGAAGGAAGCGATCCCCGACTGGGTCGACAGCACAGTCGTTGACTGGATCAAGTCTGAGACGGATGTTATGGAAGCTGTGTGGGGACCTTCAAGTAAACGCGGTGCTCTCGCATTCGTCCATATACCTCCGTGAATCGACGCCTCTCTGCGCACAAAACGACGCTTAATTCATTTTGTGTACAGTCATATCGCACAGAATATCCAGACTCACTTGGACAACTCCACTCATCCCGGTTTGAACGGTAAGGAGGAGGACTCTCTTCGTCTTCGTTCTTTGGACGGATAATATTTCCCGTCTAGACGACGAACTCGGTCAAGGTTCAAGCCAAGCTTCAGGAGACCCCGCAACGCTCGGTAATGATGCTCCATTCTGGAACGCATTGAACAATAATATCAAGAACCTGCATGCTGTTGTCTCTGGTCACGGTGAGAATGGGTGGCACTATCGTCAGTGCATCAGAGTAACTGACTCTTGCACGGAAGACCATGGTAATGAATGGTGCGCTCGAGATACCAGGAAAGATATCGTTTTCTGCTTCAACAAACACTCCGGGTGAGCGATTCATGGGTTTCACCTGCAAACATTCTCTCATATGGGCCTATCACAGATATGGCGGCTATGATAGCCCCACCTGGGGACACGGCGTGCGTAACTTTGTCTTCAAGTCTGCGAATCCGCACGATGATATCAAGACTTGGATCCGGCTTGAGGAAGGCGAGACGAGGGCGGAAATTGCTCTGAATAAGAAATACGTGTGATGGAACGTTAACGTTTGGATCGTGTTTGGTTACAATGTTCATTCAGGTACAGGCTCGCTTTGTCTCTTTGCCTTGAAACTCGTTTTTAGGTGGCTAACTGGACTGCTACCCGCCCGACTCCCTGTTCGCGTTCCATGTGATGAGGAGTTAATTCTACACGTGCAGGGCAAAGCCTTCCACGTGATCAATGGTGTGAAACGTGTCCGCGTCGCGACATCAGTGGCCCAGGAGAGATTGTCTTTTGAATGGGCAGTCACCGAATCAATCGACAAACAACGGCATCCATTGTTCATCGCTGTGATTTGGACAGTGTCCGCGTGCAGTGGGTGGCCCAGACTTGCAAAACGTGGCTTCGCAGAGCAGCTCTTAGACCGGGCGGAGTTTCTTTCCTGATGTGGCCTTGGGTCAACTGTGGTCCACCGGTGCACTATTATGTTTCAAATTGAGAAGTGGAAACAGATCAACTCCGCTTCTCTGCTGTATAAAAGACGTTCTGTTATTGTTGCCTCTTTCCTCACGACATCTCTCTCATTCGTTCACATACCGCCACATACTGCCATTGTCGAGATGGCTTTCATGAAAATATCTAGAGTTTCTCTCAATCACTTTAGACCGAATAAAAAGGCAAGTGACGCGTCTTTCATTCACCTCACTATCGCGCATTTCGTAGGCTAACGCGTCTTTCTGTTCATAGGAAGTCAGCACGTCCTCTCGAACGTTATCAATGAAACGTTTCATCTGGCGCCAGGGAAAGAACAAGGACAAGTCTGCCACTACTCAGCAGCATGTATGTCGATCATAGATTAGCAACAACCCGTGGCTGACTTTTTCAATAGGCCACTGACAAAATGGTGGCATCGTCTAACAGTGGCACGGTAGGTTGCGAATGATGGTTTTGCTTGAGAGAGGGACGCTGACAAGGACCTTCTCTCTACCTAGACAAACAGCAGCTTCAATACTCTCCCAGGGTCTGGCCAATCGACCCATACGCCTCCCACTGGCTCTCCAGTTGTATCAAGCATCGCATCGACTACAACCCTCTTCTTGCCGAAGCAAGGCACGCTGTGCGACTTTGCGGTCAAGACCTTGATTGGAAGGGGTGCCACAGGCCGCGTGTATGTTGTGAAGGACAAGATGACGAAGCAGAAGATGGCGTTGAAAGTGATGCCCCGCTACAACAAGGACGAAATCGCGATCCATGAGCTGATGAGGGAACAGTCCATTTTGCGCACCCTTCGGGGTGCAGAATGGTTCACGCAACTTGAGGCCAGCTGGACGGATACCGAGAACTTCTACATGTTAATGGTAGGTGGCACTGAACCCGATTGAGACGTACAACGCTAACGCTATACTCCCTCGCCACCAGCCATTGTACTACACTGATCTGGACTCGGAGGTGCAGAGGTGCGGCGTGATCGAACCTGCGAGGGCCAAATTCTACACGGCCGAACTGGTAAGCTCTGGTTTTTATTTCGCGAATCCGCTTCTCACGCGTGAATCTTCTAGATCACCGGCCTTAAGCACCTGCATTCCTTGGGGATCGTTCACCGAGACGTCAAAGGCGCCAACGTCATGATCGATCGCGACGGTCACATCGTCATCGGCGACTTTGGCCTCTCCAAGAACTTCAACCGCATTCCTACGTTCCGCGAACGCGTGTTCCAACCCTATTATCCCTGGCTGTCGGATGAAGAGGTCACGGACGGCACCTCTCTACGCGATCCTTCGGAGCTCACGTTCGTCTCGAGAAATATGTGTGGCACCAATATCTACATGGCGCCCGAAATGTGGCAAGGACAGTACTACAGCTTCTCCATCGACTTTTGGGCCGCGGCTGTCTTGTTGTACATCATGTTGACGGGAAGAGTAAGTGATATCTTCTGACATATAACGTAGGTCTCATCCTGATCCTTATAGCCTCCTTGGTATGCGAAGGACGAAGGCGAATTGGTCCAGCAAATCATTAACGACCCTTTGACCTTCGAACCTTCGGACGACGTTTCTGATGACGCAAAGAGTTTCTTATCTGCCGTGAGTTCTGTTGCTTTCTTCCTGTCACTCTGCAGACGCTTACGATAGACGTCCCATTAAAGATGTTGAGAAAGGAACCTCACGAACGATTCAGTGTCCTTATGATGTCGCACCCCTACTTTGAAAAAATGTACGTGCCTCGCGTCTTGTCTGCCCCTTCCGCCGTAATCTCAAATCTCCGTCATTAGTGATTGGGAAGACCTCGCAGAACACAAGGTCCCTGCTCCTTGGGTTCCAGCTGTCAATGAACGAACGGGGCACATCGTATGCACCAAGCTGGTCAGCCGGATCTACCCTGGCGAGGCCTTCGACCAGAAGAACCCCGATCCGCAATCCGAGTTCACATATCTGCCTCAGTGCTTCATGATGCGCCTCGCGGACGAGAACCACCCTGCGTTCGACATGACAGACAACGAGGAGGATAGCCCGGAGCACTACTATTTCGAACACGAAGTCGAGTTGATCCCAGTGTGGCGCAACTTCCAACTCCTCGCCACGGGCCGTTATCCGCTCGCCCACGACACGGCCCCGTCAACCGACCGCTCGAATGAAAACTCTGCCCACACCGAAGAGGCTGCCCAGCCGTCTCATGCGGACCATGCCATGCAGACTCCTTCCGAGTCGCAGATGAAGCTCAGCACCGAGACTACGTCGGTGTCCAACCTCCCTGAACGTCCGGCACTTGTCCCGGCCGTGCGCAATGCCGAGCTGGACAACAGCCGTCGTCGGCCCAAGTTCAAGCTCTGGGCTCAAAAGAAACTGAACGTTGCTCTGACGCAGTACAATGCCCGCAAGCGGGCATTAGCTTGAATGAACCAATGGGCTCTAGCTATGTGTGCTATTTTCGTATTTGCTTTGTTTCGGTTTTCCTTTCTTCCACTTCGTACTTGCTTTGTTTTTGGTTTTCCTTTCTCCTACTCCGTACGCATATGTTCCATTTTCGTTTCGCATCGCTATCATGCTTTCTTACTCGACACGTCTTGTACCATGCAGAAAGGCATGGAAAGAGACAGTGACAAGTACTTTCAGTACTTGCACTCACAATCGTACCATTTCGTCGTTCTGGTATCTCATAATAATAGTCGTAATTGTAGTTTATCGCGGTTTCCCTTTCTAAATATACGAGCCCGTATTTGGACCGTTCGTTCTTTGAAGTGAGATCTGCTGGCAGTTGGGCACAGCTTTGGAACGTTCGCCGCGGCCATAGGCTTTCACGAGCGCGAGCTGCATAAGCCACGGGACCGTGCCCAGAATGCGTCTTTCCCGAGCCGACCCATCCGAGAGAATGCCATCAGCAACGCGAATATCATTCGCCATGCATCGGGTATATGTATCCCACACACAGCCATCCGCTCAGGGAGCACGCGACGACAGTGATACGCAGCAGTGCGAATTCGGTTCGGCGTCTGAGACGCAGGCTGAACCATATGATGTACATATATGGAGATGAGCCCCTTTGCTGCGATGTCCAGATGTGAGGATGACGATGTGCGTTGGCCGAAGCGCCTGCGTGCTCAGCTGACGGGCGGGCTGATGTCGAGTCGACGAAAGACGACGAGTCTGTTTTCAAGGTCGCGCTTGAGGAAGGCTCACGCGCTCACGAGTCACGACTCACGACGCGTCGAGCGTTCGAGTCCGCTTTCTACGTGGCGACTCCGACCGTCGACGAACGTTCACGAAACATTTATTAGCAGCCCGCCACACCGGCCCTGATTGACACTCTCATTTCCGCGTCCGGCCACGTGTTTGATCGCTTCGGAAATGAAGGACGACGCAACGTCACCGGAAAGTTTCTGCGTTTCAGGTGTGCGTCTAAAAAGCTTCTGCGTCAGGATGTCGAAAAGTATAAATGTCGCCGAGTTTGAGCGTCCAGCTCCTCAGGCCTCTTCCCTCCTTCATCTCGTGAAGAAAACAAAGAAATCAAACGCTGGTCGTTTGGTCATCAACAATCCTCTGCATCGCATCGCGCATTTCCTCCCCTTGAACAACAATGAAGCTCGGCATCCTGAACGTCGTCGCCCTCCTCGTCGCGCTCGTTGCAGCTGCGCCCGCCGATCTCGAAGAGGTGCGTCCGTTCCTGCTCGTTATCCGAACGACGGCTGCTGACTCGTCTGCGTGTGTGCTGCACGCTCAGCGTTCGGAGTATGACGACGGCGTGTACGTTAGGCGTGCCGAGTACGACGACAGCCCGTACGTCCGGCGCGCAGAATATGGCAGCCCTTACGTGAGGCGCACCGTATACGACGACGGATCCTACGTCCGGCGGTCAGAGTATCCCGAAAGTCGCAGACTGGTAGCTGTGCGTAGACGATCCATGTTTTTCTTTTCTCCGAAAGTTCATTCCTTGGTACTTATCGCGCTTCAATTCCAGAGATTCCAGACATCGCCGAAGGACAAAAAACAGGGATCGGGCGTACACCACAACGTACGTGTTTTTTTTTTTTTTTTTTTTTTTTTTTTTTTTTTTTTTTAATCTCGGTTCGACGCTGATTCGCCTGCTGGACGTGTTAAGGCTGCATTGGTGAGTGTCTGACATGAGAGGAAGAAAAGGATGCCTCGTGTTGCCCGGTACTTATTTGCATCTTACAGCCGCCGCGGTCATGCTATCAAGACAATCAGTGCGGCAGCGGTCATTGCCATTTCACGAGTGCCTCGATGACGGGACGCTGCGACCCGAGGCCGCGCAGCCAGTGCAACTGCAGAGATTGAGGCGGAGCATGGTCTCTGACGGAGGAAGGATTTAGCATTGGACAATATGTAGCAAAGTGTGCGAATCCATAGCGGACATCGTCTATTGTCCTTCTTTCGTCCGTGTGCGAAGGAAAAAGCATCGAGACATTGTAAGGAAATTTATGAGTACTTGTCCATCGAAAATGTCAGTGTGAATGGACCTGAGTAAGGGATAAAATGCCCATGGATAACGAGTGTATAACAAGTACTGAAAAGCACATCCTAAACACGAAGGAAGAAGCACAAATCAACGGGGTCAGCCCCGCACGCCAAAGCCCCCCACTGAGAAGCGTAGACTGCGCACTTGCATCCAGAATACACACAACCTTCCTTCCCCCCCTCACTCCGTAAACATCGCCAGCCACGTCGTGTGCCTCATCGAGAACGCCAGCCAGAACAAAAACGCAGTGAAGAGCAGCAGCGCGGCGCGCGCCCAGGGCGATGGCGTCGGCTCGTGGAACCGTGGATCGACGACGACGGGCGCCTGCGCCTGCACATTGCGAATGCGGTACCGGCCATCCTCGAGCTCCTGCCTAGAAGAGGGCTCGGCGTCGTCGGACGTCGCGAGGCGCTGGTATCGGGCGGACGACATGCCAGTCGGGTGGTGGAAGAGTTGGTAGACTTGTCAGCGCTGCGAATCAGTCTCAGAGCGTCGGAGGGAACTGCAATGTATAATCTAAGTTGTAGCGGGGTTTTAGGCGGGATGTGGAAAGCAAGATCAGAATCGCGCGCCGATTCGCAGATGGGAGTATGTAGTAGGAGGAGAGAAAAAAAGATTGATGAGAGTGGGATTCGAACCCACGCCCCCGAAGAGACCAGATAACTGGGAAGGCAGCAACTGCCTTGGTCTTTCCTTAGTCTGGCGCCTTAGACCGCTCGGCCATCTCACCACTGCATGTCTGCGCAGACAAAATTTACCAATTGTATTGGAGGAATTGTATCGGAGATAGAAGAATCCAGGAAATTTGATCCGGAGCTCGGCTACCTTTTGAACCCTTTGTCAGGGCAATATCCCTACCAGAATCGACTCCTCTCCATAGATATGTTGAGTATTTTTATCAGCCTAGCATGTGTCGGTGAGATGGCCGAGCGGTCTAAGGCGCCAGACTAAGGAAAGACCAAGGCAGTTGCTGCCTTCCCAGTTATCTGGTCTCTTCGGGGGCGTGGGTTCGAATCCCACTCTCATCAGATTACATTTTTTTTTGTAGACCTCCGATCCGTCGAAAGGAAAAGGTGCTTGAAGGGGAAGGCAAAACGAATTGATGAAAGACATGATTCGTTGCTGACTTCAACAGAGGGTGCTCCTGCTGCTGGAAAACACGCCGGGCAGTCCAAAAGCCTCCATTAGCAAAAAGATGTGATATACAGAAAAGTCCCTATGATCCGAATTTACGAAAGGAGTGACGAGCAGATCTTTAGCAAAGTAAGAAATGGCGCTGTCGGCGTCGATTGCGCGTCGAAATCGCGCGAGGACATACATGGCTCGCTCCTGTCTAACGAGATGCAAGACAAGCCGCTCAATTCTTCTTGACAGGCTTTCTTGTTTTCTTGGTCATGCCCTTCTTCACCTTCCTCCTCGTCGTCCTCTTCTTGGGTGGCGGCGCAGCTGTGTGAGATGCAGTAGGCGTAGCACCGCGTATCCTTATCCTCCCGTCTTTCAACGTCTCTGTAACGATGGGACTAGCAGCGGGGCGGTACTTGTGCTCCTTGGAGTACCTGAAAACACCACGGCGCAGAACGTCAAACCTACAAACCCCGCCAGAAAATGTATATACTTATAAAGGACATACCTCGATGCATAAATGACCTCTGGCTTCTTCTTCGAAACGAGCGACATGCGCATAGACAGCGCGACCCAGAAAAGAACGATCGTGAACAGAATCAGCGCGGCACGCTTGTAAGGCGACGGCGCGGGTGGCTGGAAACGAGGGTCCGGCACTGGCTCGTCTTCCTCATGCTCCGCGGCGGCGTCCTCCTTCGTTTTTTCCTTCAATTTTGAAGATGCGGAGGCCGGTTTGTCGCCGTCGCGATCGGTGTCCAGAAGCTGCCCTTCCTCGTGTGCATCATTGGGTTCTGTCTTGACTTTCGCATCCACCTCCTCGTCATCGTCAACAATCAATGGCCGCTTTTCGTCACCGGTAATGTCAGACGTTTCCGTGGACTTTGCCATAATTTATCTGTTTTCCTGACGATGTTGAATTAGGAGATGACAACTTTTGACATTGCTCTACTGTGCCTGGGCCAAATAAATGCAAATAGTGTGCGTCCCACATCGTTCTTAAACAAAATCGCCGAGAAAGATGTCCCATTTTTCTGTCTGAACAAGGAATTTCGTCAAGGCCCGCTCTATCCGAACAGGTGTGCCGAAGTTTGCTATATCACAAATCGTTTCTGTACGGGTAACAAATCGTCAGGATCTGGGAAAGACGAACTCTTTGCATTTTAGGGCAATCGCGACATTTCTTCCGGCGAAATGACATCGCTGTCGGGTCATTCGCCTTATCGTGAGGCAGCCACCGCGGTCTTTGCAATAATGATATTGGGGACGAACGAGTCTCTGTAAATGTTGATACGGGGAAACGGCGCAACACCCAAGCTTCGTATCCGCCTATAACATTCATGGTGATTTTCTGCATCTGTCAACAAGAAGCTCCTATGTTCAGTGGTGGACGACTCATTCGGGTCCGCAAAGAGCGATGAGCTCGCTGTTTCTTCGACGTCGACTCCTAGGTTCGTATGACACACGTGCATCTAATACGAGAAGAACTAGTGTTCAATGGACAGTATCGCTTATACCTAACGATCGCGAATATCCATCGCGTCCACATCCTCAACACGTCAGGTCTTGCGTCATTTAATTTTGGCTTGATGACTTCGACCATTTCCCGAGAGATCCGCACGAAATGAACAAGCACGACACTGTTTAAACGGTTGGTTCAATTATTCTCGACCAGGAGTTTGCTGATTCTAAGGACGTAGTTGCCCCTTTTTCCTCTGAAGGATCTTGTATGCAATAACATGAAGTTTCTCCACCTCGGTTCCTTTCAAACACTAGAATTAGAGCTCAAAAAAAGGTCGAAACCGCTGTGGCTCCTTCGATCTTGGTATCGCACTTCCGCAATATGAACGTGACTTGTCAGCGCGTCGGGCGTGCTCAGAGATCGAAACTCCTGCCCGAGATCCCCTCACACGTTTTCGTAGCCTCTGCCTCATGGCACAGCATCAACTTGTTTGGCTGCTCAGAATTGCAACGGATGTCTTGTTTCTCAGTCTTTTGTGGCTCTCAGCCATGCGCCAGTCTACGGCCTTTCCATGGTGCATGATTGATCTTCGCTTTTCATTCAGGCGTGACCGCGTTTACCGGTGCCGCACGACCCATTTCAAACAAAGATGATCTCACCGCGGCGGCGAGCGTCCTTGCTACGGAAGCACGCAATGCGAGCTGGAATCGCGCCTGCCGCGAACAAATTCCCCCGGCTGGAGCGGAAACTTTGACGTGGGTCTAGCACCTTTCATCTCGTGCCTTTTCCTTGCATTCAACCAACACGACGTTTTCTATTCTCATCGTAGGTCCCGCCGTCGATGAACGAGGTCTTCACCATGGCCGCCGCGTTCATCACCTCCTGCCCGCCCCACAACCCAGTGCTGCCCGTCAAAGCCTTCCCGTCCTTGTCTATTTCCCCACCCATCCTCCAATAACGCCAAAGTAATGCCAGATGTCCCCATTGTTTTTCGCCTTTGACGGCTCTACGCATGAGGGCCAGAGCTTGTTCGTGGTGTTCTTCACGGGGCTTGACAAGATTTTTGCGCCACTTGAGAGCAACGATGTCATCGTCCCGAAGGACCCCAGGAGCATGGTCTACGCCGTCGTTAGTGCGAGCGCATCCAGCGCCGATGATGGAGACATCGTGACTGGGCCCATGACGCTCCGGTTTGAATTTGACTCCAGCGGGGAACTAATCGCCTAAACCTATTCCCATTTTCCGCGGTTTCATGCCCTTGTTGTTCCGGACTCCGAACGCTATGAGCGTGCGATTTGTGTTGATCGTTGGTTTATGTTATTTTCCTTCACCCTTACGATCGTCCGGATTGACCTAGCACAGCCTTGTTGTGGCGCAAGAAAGCCGTACGAGCGTTACTAACGATGACGGCGTTTTCAGGGAAGTCCTATCTCTTGCACATGCCTCAAGGCAGTCCAAGTGGTGGAGTATGGCTGGCCAAATAGGCCGAGCTGCGATATTCAAACTCGCGTCGACCTTGCATGTACGGCGATAAAGGGTACGCAGCGCGGTCTTATGTTGACGTGGTAGCGCTTGAAGAAGAACGAACATGTCCAGCATTGACACATTCAGCGAATCGGAGCAAGTTGTAACACCATCTCGCGCGAGCCAAGATATGCAGGAGCTCTAGTCACGCTACGTCGTCGTTCATTTTTGTCCATCGCGCAAACATTCGAGGATTCTCAACAAGAGTGTTTCTGTCCAGAAGCGCCTAGCAACAAATGGTGATGATATAGCAAATCGAATCTCAGACAATGTGGAAAGTTTGAATTCTGCTCGTACTGATCAGTCAGTCTTCCCACATGACGAGACCAATGACCCTTGATCATCGCCCTCACCGAAGTTGCATGACCACAGGTATCAAGCGCTCCAAAACTTTCGTGGTGTGCGTGGTGTGCTCTGGTATGTTTTTGGCAATATGAAGTCTCCGTGTTTGTACTTCAACTCGTCCGGAGAGTCTCCTTGGAATTTGAAATGCATGGCACAGGGCTTCTTATTGCATCCACCGTCTCTAGGTCTAAGTTTACGACATTCTCATAGCACCTCGACTATTCCTTCCGCGGTTGAAGCGCTATTTTTTAACACAGGTGAGATCCTGTCTCTTTGCCGACTGTCTGCCTCTAAGGCTTAATCAGGTAATCTGTTGGAAGCATCTTCCCCTCTATGATCTATCCCGAGACACGGCACACCCGACCTACATCAACAATTCCCGACGTGTTGTCCGTCTTCTTATATTCCACTTTTGCCACACTGCGGACTTTCCATTCGTCTGGTCTGTTTCCAATCAACCTCGGACATTGTGCTTTGTCCGACGTTTTCTGTATTCTACGGCATATTTGTTCTTCCGTGCTCGCTCTGTTGTTCGGTACTAATGTTCTTCCTCGGTCGACCTTATCGCCGAGCATGGTGCATCGTCACCTCACCAGCTAGCATCTATCGTGCATCGAAGCATAAACAAGAGTATGGTCTAGACTTAGGGCAGTACAACATCACCAGCCGACTGAAGGTGAATACGTTAAACCATGTGCACATGCTCTCTTTTATGGTTTCATCTTTCTTGCAGCTTCTTCGTGGGGACAATTTATATCCGATACTGCATGCAGACGTGCTTTTTTTCCTGAATTCAACTCAATCAGGCTTCGGATGGGACCTTCTCTTTCTTCAATTCGACGGGGTAAGTATACAGCGAGCAACTAGGTCCGACGAACCAGTCTACGTTACTGCCAAGCTCCTTCGCGATCAGGAGATTTATCAAGGAAGGCGAGATAAGAAATATATTCTTCAAAGGTCTCTCCGTTGCTCAGGCAAATTCTCCGGCAAAGCCACCAACCATTCGAGTAAAAACGCTCAGGCCATCCCCTCCGTTGCTGAAATATAAAAGCCCTGAATGACGGCCAGAAGGGCTTAGATTGCACTTGTACACTGGCGACTAATTATGGGCGCTATGCAATCGATGAACTGATAATCGTTATCCTGCGCCCGGAAATGAAACGCTTCATCTTCGACTTCGTCGGCGCTAGCAACCGTATTCGTCTTGAGTGCTCTCAGGGTACCTCCCTTAAGAAGGGTGACATTTATAGACAAAGGAACTTCGAACATGAATCACTTTCCAATTTGAAGACCCGATCCATCTGTTTTCCTTACTCAGGCCGTTTTCCTGTGGTGGTCTGACATCTATCATGAGTTAGTATTTTTTTTTCCCGTTCATTGCCAAGCCCAATTAGGTTATTGTTGGGTCGCAGTCTGTTTGACGTGTACTGCCAAAGGGATGGGCTATACACGTTCAACAGTTATTCTTGTCCTGATTTTACCCTCTCAACGACGGACCATATCACTTTACCACGAGAATTCCCTGCCGCGGGATCATTCAATGATTGCGGCATGCGTGGCCGTAGACTAATGAGTGCCATGAGGGTAACCAATGCTAACATTCTGGCGCTATTCAGCGGCATACCGTCAACTACCTAGGCTCCACACGTACGCGATTCTCATTCTCTGATTTCGAAGGACCTCAGACAAAAGGTTATTGTACCCCGCCCGCCCAACACTAATTCTGACTGCCCCCTGGAGGAAGAAGCTGCATCGTTGATATCGGTGAATAGACAAATCAGGATTCTGTTCTTTCAAGTTTCCCAAAATATGACTTGATGCATAAAAGGCAGCCCCTGCGTTCCGAATTACGATTTGTCGGGAACAAAAAGGAAGCCATTGCATGTGAATGGATGCCCGCAAATGCCTCTCCAATTCGCCAGCGAGCATCGCGAGCGTCTAAGTATCGATTTTTGCCTCGAACCGAATTATTTAGACGCCTTCTGTGATGTAGACAAAATCTGGGGCAGTCCGGCCCGTCTTGATGGAATGTTCGAATCTCTTGGATACAGCAGGTTGGTGGGACGATGGGAAAACCCGAGATTGCTCTCAGGGTCTCATTCGACATCACCTCGAGGCAACATAGGTCCGGTTGGTAACTGTTGCTGAGATACCACAATTTTTGGGCACGAACGCGTAAATGTTTGTAGCAGCAAGGGAGCGAGCCTACATATCAATAGGGTGGTCTTTCCTGTTCAGTCATTAGAGTCACATCCAATACGGACTCACAGTGTGCAATGAGATATTTCGATGGAAACAAGGACAGACCGTGGCGTTAAGGATCTCCCATACGGTAGGTCATCCGCAGAAATAAAATTATGCCAGCGCGCACGAGGGACTCGGAGATAGCGTTGACGTTGCCCAGGCACGGAAATTTTCACCTGCGTCATCCACTCGTAGGCAGAGGTCGAAACTTGAGCACCCCCTGGAATATAGATTGCGTACGTGCTCTAGAGGATTATAGTTATGCACCACAATGGGTGAATGACCATTTGATCGAACGCACCAGTGTCTGAAGCTTGTGTGAAGGTCAGAGATTTTTCGAGGTTCGCGGATCAGGTCTCGTAAGACGCGCCGTTCTGAAGGAGGATTAATTGGCCTAGGCGATATTAAAAAAGGCCATTTCAGAGTTCTATCATGATCTAAATGAGAGTCGAAACTGAAATGAATGAGAACTTCTATGACTTATATTCTGGAAAGCGTTTCTTTGGCTATCGTGGATTTAATTTATTTCATTTCGGACGACAGAACGTATGTTGCCAGATCCAAATGAGAATGTAGGGCACACGGAGGGTGCTGAACGTTGATATCTTGAACGCATAAGTTCAAGAGTTCTTGCTTTTTGTGGATTCCAGACTGAATGGAGGCAATTTGTAGAGAGTTTGTGTGAAAAGAATGGAAATGTCACCGGACCAAAGAAACGCAAATAGCGGTTCCTTGATGGCGAACCAAAACGCATTGTTAGTCGATATGTTCAGCGAAGGTATATTCTTCGTCCGTATGTTTATAGTTTGACGAGTTTTCTGGCAGGGACTACTGTGTAATCTCAATAGCATCGAGTTGCGCCCAACTACCGCTCCATGTCAACTTATTAATCGCCCCAAGTTTCTCATGTGAATGATTTACAAGCCTGGACTCGCGTCTCGTCATCAGGGCTTAGCCATGTTAGGGCATTCTTTTGGGTTTCGTGATACGTTGGTCCTCCCTTGTTCAAGGGGGCCCTACACAGGCAATCGATCAAGGAAGTGTTTGTAGGTTCGCAGATTCGGTTCGACGGCATCGACGAGACATTTGGAGTTCCTCACAATCGGAAAGACCCCGCAGCAAATGACAAGTCGTCATCACGTGCTTTTCATTCTGAAGTGTCCACCCTTCGGTGGGACCTTTTCTTGCCAATCAACCCAGATCTGACACCAGGTTGTAGATGATCAAAATCTCCGTGGGTCGTTCTATAGCCCTTCTCGGACGCAAGACACACATATCCCCAGACAGTAATATAACGCCTGAAAGTATACAAATAAGACTATGAGACGCGTCTCGTTTTCGTTTTCAACCCTCGGGCCCCCTGCAAACTTCATCATGCCGAACATTCAACTCAAGTCGGTCTTGTTTCCCGTTGTATACGGGTGCTCGATTGACCTTAACGTGTCATGCGCAGGTTCGGGCCTATGCTCATTGGCGTTTTTATCAACATGATTTTGTATGGGGTGAGCATTGTGGCAACCTTGCTCGTGTCCGTGACCGTGACGAACCAAAATCACCAGGTGCTGCTCGTTCAGGTTTGCATCAAATCATGCACTGTTTGATAGCGAGGCTGACGAACGTTAGACTTACACCTATTACCAAGTTTATAAGAGGCTAGTTAATTCAGTTTTGGTCGTTCCTGCTTCGCTGATAGACTTCATCAGGGATGCCGCATGGATTAGATACTTGGTAAATATGTCCTTACTAACCATAACGGGATGCTCACGCCTACTAGGTCTGGTACCTATTCGTCGTGGAGACTGCCAATACGGTGTTCGACATGTACATCATGTACGAGCCGTTAATCATCCGATATGGTACGCGCCATGCTGCTGAGCCTTTTAACATAATTCAATTTTTTACGCTAGGGCTTCCCGAAGCGACACAGCTCTTTCCAACATGTACGTTCATGACTCAGTCGCGCAGGCTCTATTGATTGCTGACGTCTATCGTTCAGTATTTGCAAGTGGTAGGCACTCTAGCCTCGTCCCCGAACTCGCGGCTTACGCACCTCATCCCTAATCCCAGAACCGCTTGTCATCGTGCGTGTCTCAGTTTGTAACCTGAGTATTCTTCTTGACATAGCATGCCAGGTTGCTGTTTCCACCCCTATTCAGCTATTCTTCGCGTGGCGGATAAAAGTCCTGACAAAGTCCAACTGGGTTGCCGGTATCATCTCGCTCTTTGCCATCGTCTCTCTCGGTTCGTCGTAACACTTTAGAATGCACGAAATATGCTGAGATATCAAATAGCTGGAGGAATATGGACGGGCGCCATGATCGTTATTCTTAAATACTTCGCCAACAAGCCTCAATTGCACAACCCGGCTCTTGTCTGGTTCCTCTCCTCCTGTGTAGCAGACGTCTTGATCACTATTTCGCTCGTCATCAGTCTGGTGAAGATTTCTCTTGCATTGTCATGGATGTGTCTCTCAAATTTCTTTTCCCAGTCAAAACGGCGGACTGGGTTTGTTGCAACAGACGACGCGATCTCAAAGATCATTCGAAGTAGGCGGTCTGGATGTCTTTACGAAATTCTGCACTCTGACGATATCTTTTCACAGTGACGGTACAAACAGGCATGCTGACGTGAGTGCTTGTCTTCTTCTTGGCTTCTATTAATACCTAAATCGTTGGCGACCTGCTGCAGGGCGCTATTTGCTATTGGCGATGTCGTGTTCTTCATGAGTGAGCCTAGCCGCCCCCTCGTTCCCATGGCTTGTATTGATGTGAGACCTTCACCCTAAAGCTCTTCCAGTACGTTTCCATCTCCATAGTGGATTCCGTGTTGGACGCTGACGAAACGCCTTCAGCATACAGCTTTGTTAGTCTTCTAGTCCCCATGACTCTCATGTCTCGTTTACGTCTTCGCTGCAGGAACTTCGTCTGGGATTTGGCACTGTCAAAACTGTATACGAACTGCCTGCTGTCAACGCTTAATGCTCGTGCGACATTGAAGGAAATGACACAGGTGTCCTCACATGGTGCCCGCAATGCCCTTGCCGACGCTAGCGGAAGAAGAGCCGTGAGTTTCTTCCTTTCGTTCTTTGAACGGGCAATCGAACTAAGTTCCTTTCAGCACGTGGTATGTTCATATGGTGTTCCAGCTTACGCCGTGCTCATTGCTCCACTAGCAACATGGCTCCGTTGTCTACGAGTTGGACACGCATAAATCGTTCGATGCGGCCTCGACCTTCGCCAGGGGAGAGGTTGACATCGAGTATGGCATTACTGTTACAAAGGTAAGGGTCTTCCACAGCGATTTGCTTTTCCAATGTTCAATATCGACGCAAGGTTGTCGAGCGACTCGCGGACAATTTTGAGCCTGGCATGCGCGAAACCACTCAGTAAATGTACCACCACCAGACCTGCGTCGTCCACCTTTTCCCTTTACAATCCTTCGGACATCCATTCTTTAGACATGGACACATCCTACAGCGAACTCTGTTAACTCTCCTTTCTGCAAAAATCGCGACTGACGCTCGACCTGCGATCGAGCAGTGTATGTATACTCTCCTTGTATATTTTTCGCAGTTCCTTCAACCCTGTCGCGTTTCGTGTGGCTTCACAACACAGTCAAAGACCCTGTGACCAAGTGACGAAGGGTCTGGAAGCCCCCACATGACGCCCTGAGAATCAAAATTCCGCCATTTGTTCAATACAAGTAATGTACATACATTTGCCTTGTATAATACTCAGCTCTGATAACTACCGCACAATCGCCCAAATGAAACCGATTTGAACGGGCGCTCGACCAGAATTGGCTAATGACCTATTCTTCGCTCCGCATTATGGCCCGCTTCGTGACTCATTGAAAGTCCGTTCGACGCCGGCAAGCTACTCCACTCTGTTAAGCCGTAAACCATATACATGATCATTCTATAATTGAGGACTTTCGCGAGAGGAACTATCAATATGTGGGGCTAGCACTGACAGACATCTCAATTGTAGAGGTCTTGACACAGGGCGCAGCAGCACGGCCGCAGATGAGCACCGACTGATATTCAAGATACCCGCTGAACCGAGGTCATGACAGCGTGAAAGTTCCTAGGACATTCTAGCTGGTCTCGACCATGATCGTTGGTCTTGTTGAGATTGGTATGGTGGTGATCCGTCTGTGGAACCTATTTCTGGAGGTGCTTTAATTCTATTGAACCCAGCTCTACAACTCGCCATGCGGGCACCCCACAGCTGCGAGCCTCTACGAAGTCCGGGGATCCTAGGCCTTTAATGCGTTGCCTTTTATTCACGTTGAAACATGGGAACGCCTCATTCCCCAAGGAGTTTGAGTTGGATAAGCGGCATCAGGTGGGAAGGAAAGGCAAACGCATGACTGGATATCTCAGCAAACCGTTCTTTCGTCATGCTGATCATTGTCGCTTAAAAATGACAATCTAGAGAGCAAAGTGATAGCAACATCCGCGGAACATAGAAACAAAGAGGACACGACTAGGGAGCCAACAGGGATGTGGCCAAAGAACTACCAACCCGGTCATCCAAACCTTCTTTTTTCATCAAGTGATGGCGACTGATTGACATGCATCAAGAACCTTCAGCCTCTGGGCTGGATACGTAGCACGCATGCTGTCGGGACGTGGTGTGGATCGTTGCCTTTTGCCTCTCCAGCGTTCAAGTTATTCCCATTGTCGCGCACTCGTCAGCTGCCTCTGGGGCTGACAGCCTATCGCCTTTTTTTTGATAGGACGATCCCAAGCTTGGTGCATTAAAGTGCATTGAGCGTTGGGCGCTTTTTTTCCCAGAGAGGTTCGCACTTCGACATCCGCCCACTGGCCGGCATGCCTAATGTTCAGCTGCTGTAAGTTTCCGCTACGAATTCTACTCTGACCTCGTCCTGCAGACTGAAATGCACGGCAGATTTGGTCCCATGCTGATCGGTAACCTCCTCGGTCTGTCTGGATAAGATTGTCACCCTGAAATCGGTGCTGCGCAGGGACGTTCATGAACGCGATCCTTTACGGGGTGAGTGAATGTCAATTAGCTGTTCGGAGGCCCACTCATTCAGTTTTGTCTTTAGGTGTTGGTCGTTCAGGTGATGCTTCCCTCCAACGACGGAATGGAATGCTTTACTGATTATCCCATGGCCAGATTTTTATTTATTACCAGACGTATAAAAAGTATGTCGCCCGCTGTCGTCTGTGCGAATGCTGAAATTCTGACCACTTCTGTTAGAGATGCGACATGGATACGCTCCTTCGTATGTGCTCCTGAGCTCTACTTTTTTCTTGCTGAAATCTTCCCAAGGTGTTCTTCCTTTTAGTAATGGAGACGTTAAATACCGGCCTCGATATCGTGATGATATATCAGCCTCTGGTTCAGAAGTTTGGTGCGAGTAGATTAAAGTTAGGCCGGCTCTGCGTGTTCTGACTGTTTTTTTTTTTTTGCGTAGGAACGCCAGATGCAACCACGTTCTTTCCCCATTGTAAGCTGGAATCTTTTCTCTTCTTGGATGCACCACTGATCGACTTTGCAGTGCTCGCAGCTGGCAAGTCAAAATCCAGAACGCTCCAACACATTTCTTCCATCTTGACATCGTAACAAAAAGATCCCATCGTGACCGTCATCATATCCACGCCGATCCAAATTTTCATCGCCTGGCGTCTGAAGATCATCAGTCGAGCGCTGTGGTTGGCCATCGCGATCGGTGTACTGGCGTTCATTTCGTTCGGGGGCGGGATTTGGCTGACGGTCACCGTCGTTCGACTGCGTCTGTTCGCGAGAAAGCCAGACTTGCATTGGCCGGCGCTCACATGGTTGCTCGCCTCTGCGCTCGTCGACGTCACCATTGCGGTCTCCTTGTCTGTCCACCTCGTAGGTGCTCGTCTGCAAGCGACTGAGGACTGTCTTTGCTGAACTTTGTTTTTCTTGTTTTCCTGGCTATGCAAAGGCTCGCAGGAGAACAGGCTTTTCGAGCACCGATGATGCGATCAACAGAGTATGTGTTTTCATTTAAGCTGATCTTCACTCCCTTCAAGCCCATTGCGTTCTGTTGGTGGCATAGATCATACGGCTCACGGTGCAGACCGGATTGATTACTGCCATTTTCGCAACGCTGGATGTGGTTTGCTTCTTGGCTCTCCCGGTATGTAGCCCGTTCTCGGTGCATCAAATCTGGTTCGCTGACCATCCCTCGTAGCACACGACGATGTAAGCTTTGTCCGGCTGCCAAGTGTCTGTAGTGTGTAATCGCAGGCGTCTGCAGAAACTTTGTCTGGGACTTTGCCCTGTCAAAGCTGTACACAAACTCGTTCGTCTCGACCTTGAACGCGAGAGCCGGATGGGGCAACTTGATCAACGGACAGAACGGGAGCGAGTCGGTGTTCAGTTCCGAGTCGCGGATGCCTCGGGTGAGTGTTGTTGCTTTTGGTATGTCTGCGTTGGGGGACGGCCCGAGCTGAGATACGCGGTGCCCCCGCTGCTTCGTTGCAAGTTCCACAGCTATTCCATGTCCCATTTTCGCAACCCACAGATCGTATGTTCTTCCCCTCATTCCAGCGTCGCTTTTTGACAATTTGGGCAGGTCTCAGGAGACAGGGGCCGTCACTCGGCGAAGACGCAGCCGGACGTGGAGTACGGAGTCACCATTACAAAAGAAATCAACACCAGGCGAGATTTTCCAGACTTGCCCTACCACACGCAATGATACCAGAACGGGCTGCTTTCTCTCATTTGCTTCCTTCGTTCAGACATACCCTACATTCTGTCTTAAGGTAAATGTGTACCATTAAAATATCTTGTATGTACGATAGACATTATGGCAAAGCATCATTTTTTTTTTCTTTGCTTCTTGCGCCCTTGTTCCTTCATAGCGCGCAATTCAGAAGGTGGAAAGAGAAAAAAACAAACATAAAAAGAAAAAAAAAAGACACCGCGGGTGTTCATAGAATATGAAGGGGCTGAGAGTGTTTAGGAACTCGTGCTCAGTTCCTCAGACATTCGATTGTGAATCACCATACGACTTTTTTCAGGACATTAAGGGCAAAGACGACGATATTCTTCAAGGTTTACTCATGGACACGGTAATAATTTGCTATCATGCCACATGACAATGTCGACAAGCCGTTTCGTTTAGTGGGTGGCTTTTCCCGAACGCAGGGCTGCTGACAACGCTTGCATAGCAGAGTCGTCTGGCGTGCCTCGTCAAGTTGTGAGAAGAGAAAGAAAGATCGAGTGCGTATGAAAAAAAAAAAAAAGAACAAAACAGCGGGGATCCTTCCGCAATCCCATGCTCTGAAGACTCTCCTTGGCGGGACGCTGTACGGGCGCCCTGGCCGGTCACATGGGCTTCAAAGAGGAGGGGGGAGGGTGCGTTCGTAGGCACAGTTTGCGGTGGACATCAGATCGGTCGAAGAGATCGACGTCTCGTGCTGCAAAGCAAGGGTGCGAGCGGTCGTGAGATGACATTTGGCGTGCGTTTCCCTCGGTTGATCTTGTTTGCATGGGTTCTGAGAAGGGCCGGGGGGGTGTTGATGCTTGGATCCAATCAGTGTCGTCGAGGAGTATAGATGACACGTATGTAGGAACGGTGCCACACCGTGACCGCTGATGCAGATGATTCAAGCTCATCACCCGAAAGCTGCCACTCCCTTGCCATCGAGCCTGGAGGGACGTTGCTCGGAAGGGTACAACGATCATGCATCAGCATTGGCATCGGCCGAGCGGATGATCGCGAGAGACGTTCATTGATCAGAAGGGAAAAAAAAAAGCGAAGGACACATGAGCGGCAAGCCCAATTTACGGCCAGATATGGCAATGATCAGGACCCCTTCCCCGAACAAAGACAACGGCTTACAGGGAAAGAGTTGTCGCCAAGGCTTCGAGGGGGGCTAGATTTCCCCATGTCTTTTTTTTTTTTGCTCGTTTTGCAAAGCAAGACGCGAGCATGATATGACAACAAAATTTATTTATTTTTTTGTTCCGGTTCGCTTCAGGCAGAGGTTCTAGTCGTTTGTTGTTTGTCCAATTCCTTTCTGTTTTGTTTTTTTTTTCATTTGCGACTTTCATCTGTGCTGGATTGACGGTTACTCCGACGCCATCATCTTTCATGGGACACGAGCTTAAACCCGGTGCTCAGGCCTTTCGTGCCTGTCCCTCTGATGGGATGAAATCAGTCCAAGGACCCTCCATACATGGGACCATACAGTAATGCCGAAAAGAGCAGTAATTCCCTCAAACCTTCTCGATCCCCATAAGCACAGCGGGCACTTATTAAGACAGCCCAACCCGAGATGGACGTTGGAACGCCAGGTGGAGCCTTCTTTGTCGACAAGTGGGTTAGGTCGTCGAGCTCGATTCGAGCGTCTGCCCTCGCCTCCGTCTTCCATCGTCGTTCGAGACAATCCCTTCCTCTCCCCTCCCCCGCTCCTCCTCTGACGCTCCCTCCTTTCCTCCCGCGATGGCCACCACGATAGAAAAGGTCCCCTCGCATACATCCAGCGATCCGGAAAAGCACATCGATGGGGCGAGCGATGTCGAAAGCGAACTCGGCGTCTCGGAGGATCCAGCGCTGGAACGAGTCGTGTGGCGCAAGCTCGACATGTGGATCCTGCCCACCGTCGCCATGTTTTACCTCTTATCGTTCTTGGTGCGCGAGTCTTCCAGCCCAGGAGCTAAACGTTTTTGACGATGTACTCGTTCCTTTGTCTGCCTTCAGGACCGGACGAATCTGGGAAATGCGAGAGTCGCTGGGCTGCAGAAGGACCTCAAGATGACGAATCACCAATACAGCATCGCGCTGACCGTCACCTACGTTCCCTACATCGTCGCCGAGCTGCCTTCGAACCTTCTCCTCAGAGTACGTCTGCAAACCAACGGTGTTGGCAGCAGCTCATCATCTAGCCAACAGATTATCGGTCCAAACTTGATGCTGCCAACGATGCTGAGCCTGTGGGGCGTCGTCACGACGTTGCAAGGTGCGATTCAGGCGATTTTTAGATGTTCAAACATTTTACTGATTTCAACTCGATTTCACAGGCGTGGTGAAGACTTATCACGGTCTTCTGGCTTGCAGGTTCTTCCTTGGCCTTATGGAGGGTGCGTGGCTCTTTGGCCAACCAAACTCTCAAAAAAAATCGACATCTCGTTTTAGGTGGCGTGTTTCCCGGACTTGTTCTCTACCTCTCGTTCTTCTACCCACGCCAGCGTCTTCAATGGAGGTAAGGCCCTGATAACACGATTCCATCCGATCGGGCCTGATTGGGGAAAATTCGACAACCCAGGATATCCGCGTTCTTCTCGACGGCGTCGATATCTGGTGCCTTTTCAGGTCTTCTAGCGTTCGGCATCATCCAGATGAACGGCGTGGGGCACAAACCCGGCTGGGCGTGGATCTTCATCCTCGAAGGGCTCTTCACGTGTCTGTTTGGCCTCGCGTCGTACGCGCTTCTGCCGCGCTCGCCGGCGCACGCCAGGTTCTTTAACGAGCGGGAAAAGGCGTACGTCGTCGCGCGCTTGAGGACCGACGGCTCGACCGGCAAGGACGAGGACGCAGATCGGTTTAGCTGGTACCAAGTTGGCCAGGCGTTCACGCTTCCCCAGGTCTGGTTCTTGGCGGTGATTTTCTTCTTCTCCGGTGAGTGATTATCTGTCGTCCACTCGTCCGATATCGCGAATTCTTTTTGCTCACATGGTAATTTTTTGTCGCTCTCTACAGGCGCCGTGCTGTATGGTCTTGCATAGTGAGTGTCAACGTTTTACTTGCTCCTCGGAAATGAAATCGATCAGCTGGCTGATCTTTTTCATTTTCGATGCAGCTTTACGCCTTCCATCATCCAGGGATTGGGATACACCGCCGCACGTGCACAGCTCATGAGCGTGCCGCCCTTTGCGTCTGCTTTTGCCGGTAAGCTATTTTTTTTTTTCATTTGTTGTTCCCATTTCTCATCTCTTTACACAGTCACCATGATCGCCGCGTACGTCTCGGACCGCTATCACTGCCGCGGCCTCGTGACGATCTTCTCCTGCGTCGTCTGCACGATCGGTTTCGCGGTGTACCTCGGCGCCAAGACGAACGGGGTGCGATACGGCAGCCTGTTCCTGTCCGTCTCGGGGACGTACTGCGCCGCGCCGTCGCTCTCGACATGGAGCGCGAACAACGCGGCGCCGCACGCGCGACGGGCGACGGCGATCGCGATCGGGTTCATCATGACGAATTCGGGCGGCATACTCGCGACGTGGCTCTTGGGCTCGCTGTCTGCCCCGCCGCTGTACACCGAGGCGACGATCACGCTGCTCGCGTTCTCGGCGGCCATGATCGTGTTTGCTGCCGCGAATTTGTGGTATCTGAGCGATCAGAACAGGAAGAAGGCGAGGCTGCGGCAGACGATGGTGCGTGCTGATGAGAAGCCTGGGTTGGGAGACCGCTCTGCGTGGTTTGTGTATAATTTGTGATGCCAGAGTTGTCGTGAATATGCTCTTTCTCTCTCGTTCTGCCGAAACTTATCTTATTTCTTAATTGTGGTCTTTTTTTCTTTCTTTATTCTTCACTTGTGTGAGAAAACATTTATTTGGCGTACGGGCGGACGTTTTTTTTTTTCTCATTTCAAACTACCTTTCTACCACCTCTTTTTAATCTCATCCATTATGGTCAATAAGTAGACATTACCCAATTCTGAACAAGTACAAAGATTCGATGAAATGTATGTAAATAGGAAAGTAGGCTTATCCATCTCCTTGGCAACATTACGACGACGCAGCTTAAAGATTCCGTAGTCGTCAACACGTCCAAGTCGGCCGTTGGGCGCCTCGGGACCCAGAACCACGCTGCTGTGATGCTTTAGAGCGGTCAAGAATTGCCCACACAAAGGTTGCCGTCGACAACTGAAGCGTGAGCGCAAAAAAATCCTGGTTTTCGCCGAGACAATCGCTAATGCCCGCTGTCTTCACTCGCTTGTGCACGTTTTTGCCTCGTCTTGTCGACTCTCCCGAGTCGGAAAGCTCAAAGTGCCCAGTGCTTATCAAACCTCCCAGGCTCACAGTCCCTGTCCTGCAAGCAGAGGCACACACCAAGACCGCACGGGATGGGGCGGACAGCTCACACGGGACCACTGGGGGCACCCAAGTAAGTGAGACCGTCCTTCGCGGCTGACGCATGAAGGAGCCCGATTGCTTGCTTCCTGACTGACAGAGAAACGCTCGAACGCTCGAACGCTTCCGTTTCGAGATTCGGGGGGAAGCTTGTGATCGTAGGGGAGCGCGGATCTCTGCAAGCTCCACGCGCTTTGTTTTTTTTTTTTTTTTTTTGGGGGGGGGGCTCTCGGTCCGGATCTCGGAGTCTTCGAACACGTCGATCAATGTAGGTGTAGCATACGTAGCATGCATGCATGCAACATGGTTGTTTTCGAATGTGCCGGTGAGCGCTTGAGCAGGTGGAATTGGCGTATGGCTTGGATGAAAATTCGAACACGTCTAATAGTAATACCGTATGTCATTGTCAAATGATTTTCTGAGTCGTACTTAAGTCACGCGTCATCCATTTTCAACACGTGATAGGACTTGGTCAGCTGACTCAGCCGAGCTCGTCATCATTTCGCAATCCGCGAAACTCGGCCACCCCAAACCCTCTCCTCTCATACAGTATGGAAGAGCACGATGTTGCTTTCAAATTACTTATACATTATAAATCAAGTCAGCCGTCACATACGACGTTGCCTTTTTTTTTTTCCATTTTAGATCCGTCCACAAGGGTTCACGCTCTTGCTTATAAACGGCGACAGCCCTCTTGCCCTCCTTTCCCCTCCCGTCAGCCCACAGACGAGCGAAGCAAAGAAGGCTTTTCAGACACTCTTTTTTTTTCTACTCGAAGGACATCGTTATAAAGGAAAAAAAACAGGGGGCAGCTGGAAAAGAATCGTTGAAACAAGGATCATACGATGTCGCCCGCTCCCATCCACACCAACTCGCACACCCACACGCATGTGCATGTGAACTCGCACTCGCATTCGACCTCGAGCACCAACGGCGTCGGCCCGAAAAAACCACACCTAGACGGATTCGGCACCCGCGCGATCCACGTCGGGTCTGAGCCGGACGCACAGACGGGCGCCGTCATACCGCCCATCTCGCTCAGCACGACATACAAGCAGGACGGGATCGGCTTGCACAAGGTGCGTTGCTGTCCTCTTTTTTTCTTTTTTTTTTTTTTTTTTTTTTTTTTCTTCGGATGGATCTTGCGTCATTCCGTCCCCCATTCCAACACCTCGCTCACAGGGCTTCGAATACTCGCGCTCCGGCAACCCGAACCGCAACGCTCTCGAGGCGACGCTCGCAGCGCTCGAAGCGGGCGGCGCACACGCGATCGCGTTCGCCTCTGGCTCCTCCACAACAGCCACGGTGCTGCAATCGCTCGGGCCAAACGCGCACGTGCTGAGCGTGAACGACGTCTACGGCGGCACGTTCCGCTACATGCGACGCGTCGCCGAAGAGACGCAGGGCCTCTCCACGACGTTCCTGGACCTCGAATCCGCCTCGGACCCCTCCGTCCTCGCCGCCCTCCGCGACAACACCAAGCTCGTGTGGATCGAGACGCCGACGAACCCGACCCTCCGCCTCATCGACGTCGAACACATCGCCGCCCTCGCGCACTCCCACCCTTCGCACCCACTCGTGCTCGTCGACAACACGTTCGCGTCCCCGTTCTACGCCTCGCCTCTCCAGCAAGGCGCCGACATCGCGTTGCACAGCCTCACAAAGTACATCAACGGGCACTCGGACGTCCTCATGGGCGCGCTCGTCCTCCCGCCGCACCACGCCGCGCTCGCGAACAGACTGCGCTTCTTGCAAAACGCGACAGGCGCCGTGCCGAGCCCGCACGATTGCTGGCTCGCCCAGCGTGGCGCGAAAACGCTCCATCTCCGCATGCGCCAGCACGGCCTCAACGCCCTCGCACTCGCGCGCGCGCTGGAGCTCAACCCGCACGTCCAAGAGGTCGTTTATCCAGGTTTGGCTTCCCACCCGCGCCACGCACGCGCGTTCGCTTCGCTCTCCCCTCACGCACGCAGGTTTGTCGTCGACGAGCTGGGCTTGGCACCCGGATCCGCCGCGCATCAGGAAAAGGGCGGGTTCCCCTACTCTGGCATGATCTCCTTCCGCGTTCGCGGTGGTGCAGCCCAAGCAGAGGCCTTTTTGACATCGACAAGGCTCTTTGCGCTTGCAGAGAGCTTGGGCGGCGTCGAGAGCCTTGCAGAACATCCGGCCCGTATGACTCACGGAAGCATCCCCGAGGAAGAGCGCGCCAAACTAGGCATCTCGGACAACTTGATCAGGCTCTCCGTCGGCGTTGAGGATGTAGAGGATCTGATCAGGGACGTGGAGCAGGCTCTGGAAGCTGCCGCTGCGACGCTCTGAACCACCACGTATATTATTCATTTCTTGGACATATCATAGACTTGCTCTCGCATTGGGTTAGAGTAATTCACTCGTATACCCTCATGTCTGGGAACTCCGTTCAATGTAGTATTATTCGCTCTACGTGACACTTTTCAAACGCTATCAACGTTCCCTTCGGAATCATAAAAGAAGACAGCGAAAGCGGGTCCAGCAACAGTGGTGTCGTCGTCAACCTTTTCCTTGTCGTCCGTGATAACGACAAAGACGGTGCCTCGGAGATCCTCAGGCACCTCAACCTCCTTGTTCTCATCAATTGGCTCAAAGTAGGTGCCCAGACCGCTCAAAAAGGCCGCATACAGCTGCTTGTCTTCTCTCTTTTTACCTTTGCCATCCTCGTCGAAAATGAGCTTGGCGCGTTCACCCGGCGTTGCCTTTGGAATGCGCAGGCGAGGGAAAGCGCGGACGGGCAGGTCAGGGTTGCTCTTGGGGCATGAGCGAATGAACTCGGAAGCGATGGTAAAGACTTGGTCCATGCCGAGCGGCGTCTCAAAGGCGGTGTTCCACGGGTTGCGCTTGAGAACGGCCGAATCGACCCAGGCAGTCTGGCGGGACTCGACGCCAAGAATAGAAGCGGCGACTGTGAGGTAAGCCTAACGAGCGACAAGCATGAAGGCATGAAGGTAAGTATGGTTATATGCGCGCGTCGAGCCGGATACACTTGCCTTGTCGTTGATGTACGCCGCTGCACCGGTGTATGCGGAGACGCCGACGTCTTCAAAATTGCGGCTGCCCATGATAAACGATTGTACATCATCCAAGGGGCTGACAAAAAAAAAATTTCAACGAGGAAACACTGTGATAACGGGAACGGCTAACAAATCGTATTCGCATGGTTCGACGAGTTTCGCGCCGGCTTTGCGCAGCGCCTCGGAGATGAACTTGACGTGGGTCTCCTCGTTGTCCCGTATCTCCTCAAACCGATTTCGGACCCAGTCGTCATAGCCTGCCTTTGCAAAGTCATCTTGCGAAAACTTTTCGAGGCCTTCTTTGTAGAACGTGGCCTCGAGATGCTCGAGTGTGAGAGCAAAGTTCAAGATATCGATGTCTAGGGGGACAGAAAGAAAGATAAGCGGGATGGCAGGGCGGGACAATAAACGGTTACATGCCCGAGGTCTTTGCGCGTTTGGCGGGAACTGCGCCGACGAGACAAGACGTTGTGGCAAGGAGAGAAAGGACGACAAAAGACGGCGAGATGAACTTCATCTGTGCAGAAGAGTAAAGAGAGCGTAGGAATAAAAAAAATGTGCGAAGGAGAAACGAAATGAGCGTGTGTTGGCTGGCGAGAGAGAATGCAAACGCGGTTATTTATACCAAGGGAGGCTGGCAGACTAGGTTTATTTTTAGAGAAGCAATGACGCAATCGAAGTCTGGCATTTTTCTCTAATTTATGGCATTTTCTAGGAATGGCTGCAGATCCAACCGCATGTTCAACGCGTCCTCTCCGTCTCCATCTGGAGTACTATAAGCAGAGATCCCTTCAAAAACTGGTAGACAGACTCACAGTACTTGTGTTCCACTGACGCCACTCGGAATCCTAGCGTGTCCTTGTACAGCCCAATCGCTGCCTTGTTCGATTTGCGCACGTGAAGCGAGACATACGACGCCTTGTACACTGACACCATCGCCTCTTCTGTTGGGAAAAACTCAGCTGTAAGGGAAAAAAAAAACACAAAGACACCGGGCGCACGTGAGAGAAGCATCAGTTTCTTTGCGAGCCCGAGTCGGCGGTACGAGCGTAGCACAGATATCGAGTTGATGTGCCCGTGCACAGGCTCGTCATCCTGCGCTTCGTCCTCACTGCAAAACAAGATGGGTCAGGAACGTGCTGAGGTCGCGGCTGAGCACGACGATGTCACATCTTTGCGAGGACGTATCCAACGATGCGGCCTTTATGGTCCTCCGCCACGAACGAGATCTGCGGCCACGTCATCGCATGATACATCCCTTCAAAGTTCACCACAACATGCTCAGCGAATCCGGTCTGGGCAGAAACACACGAAAACACCGTAGCGAGAGCTCACAAAATTTCATGACGTAGTTCTCGGGCAGATTCTGCAGGTTCGCCGCCTGCATGCCTTGCAGATCTTCCACCTAGTACAGCGTCCACGGTGAGCTTCCCCGTGTGAGCCCGAGTCAAAGAGTGAGGAGGCGAAACGCTTCGAGCCACTGTCCATCCCGTCGCTTTTCAATTGTGCTGCACGACGGAGACAATCTGCGCTACGAACCGTACCCTTGCTAAGCGGATGTTCATCCCTTGTTGTTGTTTTTTTTTTTTTGGCGTTGTCCACGCCCGGCGGAAGTGTGAGACGATAGTGCGCGCGCACCTTGAAGCAAGCCTCGGAAAATCGCTCGTTGCGATAAGAGGCAATGTTATGTAAGCATAATTACAACAATCTACGGCCTAAGCACCTCGAAGGAATATCATCTTCATCTCAAAGCCCACATCAAAGAAGGGACTGGCAGGTCGCGCCCTTGTCATACAGCGTCGCGATATCTACGACGTTAATTAGAGCAGAGAACTCGGGAAACACAACCGGGACCGAAGCGCTGGTGCAATCCGTGGTCCTGTCAGGCGTGAAAACGACGCAGCCAGGAGACCGACGCCGCGAACGTACGTGTAAAGAGCGCAATTCACCGATTTGCAAAAGACGGACGTCGCGACAGGCTGACCGTCGTACACGATTGGGTAGCACCCGCCATACTGTAACTACTGTCGTTCCTCGTGAGTCGCGATCGCGCGCGCCTTCGCTCGTTCAGCCGGCACAATCGCGGCCTCACCGTGTTCGGTCCTCCGGCCAAGCAGAGCTCGTAGAGGTGGTAGTATTCGGAGACGAGCTCCGGCGGGACGTTGCTCGGGACGGGCGGCAGGTCCGCCGCGACGAGCGAGGCTGCTGCTGCGAGAAATGTGAGTAGGAGGGATTTGGCCTTCATCTCGCGTGACTCCACTGGTCGACTTGATGGTTTATATATATACCGTATGCCCCCATTCCTGTCCCGTTCAATTGCGGTATCACAATGCAAAGAAAGCCACATTATGCATTATACATCCATTGCATTCCATAGAGTGCGTTCCTGCTGGCATGACGCGTCGTGCCCCCTTTGACAAATTCGAGGGCACGCTTCACCTCATCGACTGTGCAAGGCTGATGCTCAAATTTCCTCTAAAAGCGTGGCGCGTCGCTGACGACCTCCGCCACCCCGCGACCAAAGCAGGAGACATTCTCCCAGGAATAGAATCACAATTACCGCCCTAGCCTGGAGACGCCAGTTTTGTTGGCAACAAAATGTGACGAATGACCTAGAGCTTAAAAGTGCTCACAGTAGCTAGGCAATAGCAACAGCACCATGATTACCCAGGACCACGGACTCCGCAGTGGTAGAGCCAATAACCGTCGTCAGCGCAAGTGGTTTCGAGTGAGTCTGCCGCCAATGTTGAAACGAAGCCGAGCTGTGGCATTGTTCATCGACGAGAAAGATAGATCACCGTGGTTGATGTTTGGAGAGGGACTTTAAAGGTAGGATCTTTCTTTCCGGTTCGGCAAACGTGAGACGTTCGCCCTCCATCCAGGTTAGTCTGAATCTCTTTGTAGAAGGCGCGAGAAGGGCTCCAGATAACAGCGCAGGAATTGCCATAGGAAGGCGGTGCGACTTATTATGGGATGACACCAGGGAGGAAATGCAATGCCGAAGATCGGCTAGCTGCGCCGGCGGTTATTGTCGTTGATTGTAAGAAGTAATAGACGGAAGGCCCTCAGGAAACAGGAAGACATTTCGAGTCTGGTTAGTCGCACGCTTTGCAGGGGCTAGAGTAGCAAGAAAATGCTGCACCTTGACCTTCTTACCGTGATTCATTTCGACGAACCCTCTTCATGAAATTTGAAAGGAAAGTTTGCAGAAGAGTGCATTTGGGCTTCTCCGTTAATTCGAGCGTTACGTAATACTAGATAAGCGTCGGCGTGTGCCGACTGTGACCTTGTTAGGCTGGGGCGAGGTTTATGTGCATTTGTAGGATAGAGAAGACATTGAGTTGTATAGAGCTACGTACGAATTGAAAAAGAGGCTGACAAGGAGGGGGAGAAACGAAAAGTAGAAGCAGATTAGAATTCAGAAATGGTTTCAATCATGAATGGTTCAAGCAGCAATTGCTGTGTCACTTCATGGAAATTCAAGACGCAAGTTGCAACAATGATTGCCCCAATATGGATGGCAGGGATGACGGGAGGATCGACATACGGGAGAGTGAGGCGGACAAAGAGGTGTATGGCGCCGTGATGCAGTTTTGCACGAGGGTTGGACAGAAGAAGAAGGTGACAATTTGCAATGCATTGAGAACAGGGTGCTGGATGCATTCGTGAGTGAAGGGGGAGCGAGAAATGATGAAGACATTCAAGCACCTAACGGTCAAGCCTTGCATGCACAAATGGCAATTGAGACTGCCATGGTGTGTGGTGTCTTCAACCGCGATGCAGAGGGGTGGGAAGTAAGGCAAGCAGACATGCATTGCGCATCAAGGGAGGACGACGAGATGTTGCGCATGTGGAGAAAGGAGTTGTGGCAAACGGTGGAGGGCAATCGGACAGAGGAAATGCGCACAAGACAGGAAGGTGATGTACAGCCAACCGTGGAAGTTCTACAGGATGATCTATTGCCGATGCATTGGAATAGCATTCTGGAAGGCGGAGAAAGCCTGTCAGCCATCGATTGTGTCGATTTGAACAGTGATCAGATATGTGGCTATTGAAGTGGCGAAAGCAGAATGAGCTGAACGTCAAACAGCGCCGTGCTTTTGATGTTGTGCTTTGGCATTTGAAAGCAAGGTTGCGTGGTGAATCCCCTCCTCCACTTCACATGACAATCTATGGGGAAGGAGGGACAGGCAAATCAAAAGTCATTCAATCAATCTCGGATGCATTTTGCAAGAGAAGCATGAGTTGCTTACTTCAAAAGACAGCATACACCGGAAATGCAGCATCGCTGATTGATGGACAAACCATGCATTATCTGGCAGGAATGTCAGCGAAGAAGAAGAAGACAAAAATATCTGCAGAAATCAGGCACCGCTTGGAAGACGTATGGAGCACGAAAGGCTACCTGATCATTGACGAGTGTTCAATGATAGGTAAATCGTTCCTTGCTGAATTCGCACGATAAGTCAGGATAGGGTGCGCTGCTGCAAAGGATGAAGACAAATGGGCTGGGTTAAGCATCATCCTATGTGGTGATTTTCATCAGTTTCCACCCATAGGAATGAGGATGGAGGAATATCTCTATTCAGCCCTGGGATGCACCGAGCAATCAGTGGATGTCAAAGAAGGGCATGCAATATATCAAGAATTCACGACCATTGTCATTCTAAAAGAACAAAAAAGAGTGCAAGATCCCATATGGCATGCATTTCTACAGCGACTGCGAAAAGGGGAGGTGGAGGAAGAGGACGTGGCGATGTTGCGAGAACTAATACTTGTACCAGATGATGATGACTTCACAAAAGCACCTTGGAAGGATGTGCCTTTGGTGACGCTGCGACATGCTATGCGGATAGGATGGAATGCGGAGGCACTGCATAAGGCATGTGCTGCCAATAGATAGTGATTGCTTGTCTATGCAGCAGACAGTGGAGAAAAACTGAGCAGTCAAGAAATGAACAAAGCTGATGAAGTGCAACTTGCTGTTGGAATGAAAGTGTTAGTGACATACAATATCGAAACAGACTTGGACATCATGAACAGGACAAGCGGGACGGTGACAGAAATTGTGCTCGATGCAAGAGAGCCTGAGCTTGGAGACGAAAGCATTTGCCATTTGGAATTTGCACCAAAATATGTGCTAGTGCGGCTGGATTGGAAAAAGGAAGAGGGGAAGAGAAGAAAAGAGAGAAGAAGAAAAAAAAAGAAAAGAGAAAAGAGAAGAAAGAAAGGAAGAAGAGAAGGAAGAAGGAGAGAGAAAAAGGGAGGAAGGAGGAGGGAAGGGAGAGAAAGGAAGAGAAAAAAAAGAAGAAGAGAGAGGAGAAGGGGAGAAAGAAGGAGAAAAGGAGGGGAGAAAAGGAGAGAAAAGGAGAAAAAGGAAAAAGAGAAGAGAGAGGAGAAAAGAAAAAGGGGGAAAGAAGAGCAGGGAAAAGAGGGAGGAAGAAAGAGAGGAAGAAGAAAAGAAGAGGAGGGAGAAAGGAGAGAGAGAAGAGAAAAAAAAGAGGAAAAGGGGGAAAAGGAGAAAACAAAGAAAGGAAAAGAAGAAAAGGAGAGAGAGAGAGAGGGAGAAAGAGGGAAGGAGGAGAGGAGGAGGAGAGAAAAGGAGAGGGAAGAAGAGAGAAAAGGGAAAAAGAAAGGAGAAAAACAAGAAAGGAAAAAGAAGAAGAAGAAGAGAAAAAGGAGAAGAAGAAAAGGAGGAGAAAAGAAAAGAGAGAAAAGAGGAGAAAAGAGAGAAAGAAAGAGAGAAAGGAGAAGAAGGGAGGAAAAGAGGAGGAAGAGGAGAGGGAAAGAAAAAGAGGAGAGGAGGAGGGAAGAGAAGAAGGAGAAGGGAGGAAAGGGGAAAGGAGAGAAAAGAGGAGAGAAGAAGGAAAAGAAGAAGGGAAAAAAGGAGGGAGAGAGAAAACCACACCACGAGACTGGCAACTTCACCGAGAGAGGAAAACGGCCGCACGGATCGGATGGAGTGTCAATATCTGCTTTGTCATGCAGTGATCGGTAATATGCTGTATGACTACAGACCCGTTCGCACTTTTCTCGAATTGTCACCACGCTCGAATCGAATGGCTCATTTGATCAACATGCCAACTTGCTGGTGTAATTCCTGCCGAGGTGCGACAATGTCGCAGCAAGTTATTTGCAAACATCGCAACTGGCTGCACGCTGAGAATATGCCTTCGCTACCATTGTTTCTCCTTTCGCTGAGTGGTTGGAGAAAGAGCAAGCTGGAAGCGAGGGGTTAGAAAATAGGCCTGGGGGTAACGGTATGGGATATAAATGACCCAGGCTGGTATGTCAGTGGTACACTAAATTCTCTTTGTAGTTTACTACAAAATCAATATCACTCTGATTCACTCATCTAGCCTAATGATCCACATCCCGAATGCATTGGGCAGTCGAGCCATCTAGAATCACAGTCATCACAGACCGAAGGAGGCACCCTTTCTGCTGGTGTAGGTCGTAGCCTCGAAAATACTGACTTCTTCGATGCGAGCAGCAGGGATGTTGAGCCCAATCCTCGCAGGAATGACGAGCACCCCATGCATCAATTACTGAATGAGCGGGCTGCCTTTGAAGAGCTTGCTGCTGCTGAACGACATGCACGAGAGGCTGCACAACAATCTGACTCGGACAATGAACCAGTACGTGTTACGATTTCAACGCCAATCGTTATCTTGACGACAGACACGTGATCCAACAATCACCTGACAAGACACGTGATACAAACGACGATGCATCAGCGCCTGCCAGGGCAAAGGGTTATGATGTAACGCCTGCAGGATAACATGAGGAGTGCAGTCACATTTTAGTTCAGACGACGGAATAGGGTAAAGGGCTCTACATAACACGAGGATAACATATGTATGTCGTGGTCCATGCTCGAGGATCGTAACATATAAATAGCTAGAATGTACGTAGTAGAACTCAGCTTCGAGCTGGCTAAATAGTAGCATTCTTCTCCCCGCCTCTTACTCTCTGAGATAGTTAGAGTGACCTGCGCGCAGATTTGGTTTTGCGTAGCAAAAGCTCGAAGCTTCTCATCACGCACCTCACCGCTCTTAGCTCTCATCTCTCTGCCGCCCTTTCTTCGTTGCCCGATGGCCATGAGTGCCGTGCAACCAAAGGAACCCGCTGCATCGTTATACCTTTTCCCCAAACCATCACTAACCTTTTCAATCTTCAATCCCCATTCCCTACCCTGCGCCAACCTACATTCTGATCTCTATCTGCGGTCCTTGTTCATTGCATTTGGAAGTGCGAAAGGACTAAGGGTAACGTTGAGTCCGACCCTGTCCGAATCGAACATCAAAAGGCTGTACTAGGGTGATCCTCGGAGAGCCCTACCATGCATTTGACCGGGTAGTTTGTTGACCCGGAACGTACCGAAGCAAGAGAGATCAGAGGACTCGGACGTGTGGATAGTCCCCACCCTTCGACCAACCCCTCAAACACGCCCTTGAAAGTCGTTGTCAGGGACGTGTATTGACCCGAAATGAGAAAGGAGTCGCCAGACTGCTGGGACTTCTGACGACGAAACCTTCCTTGACTGCCGTTTGGGGCATCCTTGTAGCCACAAGGATTCGAGCTGACCCTTCCGCAGTTTAACAGGCACCCTCCATCCCTTGGACCTAACCAAAGCAGGAGTCGACGGTCGCGCGCCGCCTGCATGGTACTAATCGACTATTCTATTGGACGAAATCACCCAGTCACCAACCTCTCTTCCTTCCACACATGAATCCGCCGCAACCCTCTCTACTGAAGCCATATCGGCTACACCCTCATCCGAAAGAACCTCTACCTTCGAAACTGAGTAGTCGAGGTCGAATACGAATATTGGACCAATTACTACCCCAACCTATCCCCTCAACACATTCCTGGTAATTACATCTGGGATGAAGACCCTCCAGAACTCTATTTCTACCCCCGACGAAGAGAAACCCCTGAACGACACCCATAATGGAATTCATTCCCGCACTCTTCGCATTCATCACCGTCATCCTCACCACTCTCTTCACCGCACACCCACTTGCCTTAGCTTGGGGCACTCTCCGAAACAACCCACAACAAGCAGAACAGGTACAGAACGCGACTCGGACTTTGGTCGATGCGATCAAAGAAGAACTGGATTTGGGCAAGAAACCCAAAAGAATGAAATCGGAACCGCCAGATCCATATAAAGGGGAACCCGGCCTGATTGGAAGTTGGCTTCGACGAATGGAAGTCTACTTCGACAAAGAGGAGATCACGAACAAATGGGACATGATCATCTACGCATTGCAATGGATCACGGGAGGCAAGGCCGAACGTGCACAGAATTGGGCAGACTCTAAGCTGCAGGAGTGGCTGGAGTTCAAAACGGAACTGAACGGTCGCAGGCAGGAGTTCGGATACCACTCCACCTACGATGACTGGGAACATGGACGCGTCGTTACGCCGGCAACGGCTAACACTCCTGAGGTCAGAATGAACCCCCTTGGACATCTCCCACCATTCAAAGACTGGAAAGAGTTCAAGGCAGAGGAGAGAATCTAGAAGGAAAAGAAGAGAATATGGATTAAAGGAGGAAACGACGAGGGAGGAACATCGGAAGGAGGGGTGAAGAATACAAGAATTGATATGAATCTAAAAGGAGACAGGCGCGGATGAGGATTATGAACTAGGAGGTGTCAAAAGAGGACATCGACTGGTGGAAGAGAGACAGAATTGGAGAAAACGAGGCAAAAGGAATTGGAGTAAAGGAGCGAGAAAAGAAGAAAGGAAGGAAAGAGGCACCAAGGGGAAACTCAGCAAGTAAGGTAATGCAAGGAGGGATAAGCATGGACGGACCGGTGAGAGGAAGGACGTGCTGGTGTGGGAGAAAGGAATGGATGAACTGAAGAAACCGACTGAGATATATGACTAGGAACGTGGAGGCAAGGAGAACTGGCGCCAATTGAAGAAATGAACCAGGGTTAGTAGAGCTGGAAAGAAGACACTAGGCGATATGTATCGTGAATATTAATATAAGGGACATTCCGACAAAGAATATTTCGAACGAGAAGGGAGAGAGTTCGGTCGTAAAAGGATATACCCTACCTGGGGGCACAACAGATTTATCGGCAGGACGAGTCTAAGGCATACGATCAAGACATGGACGGACCAATCGGACAAAAGGAATCTCTTTGGAAAGATCGGAGATCAATCAAATGAATGATACGAGCTCAACACTGACGACTCAGACAAAAACTACGATTTGTCAGAGGTGGAAACGGAAACAAATGGATGTACCCTTAAAATCACAACTTTGGACACTGGACGGACACATAGCGTAAAAGCTCTGCGACACAGGATGCACTGGATCCGTATAGACCGGAAATTCATTAAGGAAAAGGAGATCAACAGAAAGATATCTATTCCCATCCGGTCCATAATGAGATGGAACCCACAACAGGGCGGGGACATAGGAATATGTTGAAAAGAGTCGCATCCAGGACCATGGAGCGGATGGTCTTCAGTCACTGAACTCGGAAAGGGACAGATTTTCATCGGTTACGAGTGGATTAAATGTCAAACCTCGAATCGATTGGAGAACGGAAAGGATCACGTTTGACCAATGCCCTGAAGAGTGTCAGTGAATTGTCCAAATAGGAAACCCCGAAGATGATGACACCTCTACCGAGCCGAATGAAGTTGATTTCGAAAACGGAGAGAAACTCTTGATGATCGACATAAACCGAGAATTTCATCTAAGGGCTTTCCAGACAACAGCTCCAAACTGGCAGAAGCGACGGCAAAGACGGAAAGGGAAACCTTTGAAGAAATGACGGAAGAATACCACTGTTTCAAGGATTCAGTGTTCGGAAAAGAGTATTCGACGAACTACCACGGAGACCGGGACCATGCAATCAAACTCATTCCAGGAGCCAAACTCAGGACTGCAAGGTCTACCCCGACGCTGGATGAACAGAAACAGTTAGATGCCTTCTGGAGAGAACTTGAACACCGGACAAATCAGACCGTGAAGTCGCCAATGGCCTCGCTTTTTCTTCATAAAAAAGAAGGACGGATCCCTATGACCTGTACAGGATTATCGGAAATTGAACGATGTAACAATAAAGAACAAATACCCATTACCCCTGATCCAGGAACTGATCGACAAACTGAAAGAGGCGAAGTTCTTTACGAAGCTCGATATCCGATGGAGATATAATAATGTCCGCATGAAAGAAGGCGACGAATGGAAGGCCGCGTTTCGGACAAACGGGAATGTTGAACCCCTGGTCATGTTTTGGACTGACGAATTCACCGGCTACTTTCCAAACAATGATGAACACGATCTTCAAGGACGAGATCAATCAGGGACATGTAATAATCTACATGAACGATATCCTCATCTTCAACAAGGATCTGGATAAACACAGACAACTCGTCCAACGTGTATTGGAAAAGCTAAAGAACAACAAGCTTTACCTGAAACCTGAGAAATGTTTGTTTCACCAGCTGGAAGTAGAGTATCTCGGAATGATTGTCTCGGAAAATGGCATCAAAATGGATCCCGTTAAAGTTGAAGGCGTCAAAGACTGGCCAAAACCCACATGCAAACGAGACGTCCAACAGTTCTTAGGCTTCTGTAACTTCTACCGGCGCTTCATTGAAGGATTCGCGAAAATTGCAAAACCCTTGACAGAATTAACCGGAAAAGCCAACTGGACATGGGAAAAAGCCCAAAATGACGCATTCAATGGATTAAAGAATCGGATCTGTTCAGCACCGATCATTGCAATGCCCCGAGATGACAGGAAATTCCGAATGGAAGTCGACGCTTCAAATTATGCAATAGGAGGCATCCTTTCACAGGAACAATCCAACGGTACCTGGAGACCGGTCGCATTCATGTCAAAATCATTGAACCCGACGGAACAGAACTACGAGATCTACGATAAAGAGATGCTCGCAATTATGATGGGACTTGAGGAGTGGCGCCAATACCTCTGCGGCGCTAAGCAAAAGTTCGAGATTTGGACAGATCATAAAAATCTTGAATATTTCCGAAAACCTCAGAAGCTGAATCGCCGGCAAGCCCGCTGGATCTCAGAACTTCAGGACTATGACTTTATCCTGGAGCACAAACCCAGAAAATCAATGATGAAGGCAGACAGTCTGTCGAGATGACCAGACCATGAGAAGGGGGAGAACGATAATGAGAACATCGTACTCCTAAAGCCGGAAAATTTTTGCCGACTTTTTATGGCAAAAGTCACGCCGATACCAGAATTCCAGGACATGCTGAACCAAATAAAACGGGCTTGGAAACAAAGAGAACCCGAAGTTCAGAAGCATCTTGATGCAGGCGAACACGGATGGGAGGAAAATGACTGAATCGTCACATGGCTAAAACGGTACTATGTCCCCAAAAGCCAAAAGATAAGGGAACGGATCATCGAAATCCATCATTCTGATCAAATCTCGGGACACCCAGGACAGACGAAGACACACAAACTGATTACGCGTAACTTCTGGTGGCCCAAAATGATGAATGACATCAAGGCATATGTCAGAGGATGTGACAAATGCCAGCGAACGAAAATCATCAGAGATCGGAAGCATGCTCGCTCCACCCAAATGAAGTACCGAAGGAGCCATGGGAGACTATCTCGGTAGATCTCATTGGACCTCTCCCCACATCCCAGGGATTCGACGGCGTAATGGTAATGGTAGACCGATTCACCAAAGGAGCCAAATTCATACCGGTCAACATGGAAATCACGGCAGAAGGAGTCGCTCGTAAACTACGTGACACCGTATTCTCGAATTATGGACTCCCTAAGAAAGTTATCAGCGATAGAGGACCACAGTTCGTCTCAAACTTTATGAAAGATCTCTATGCACTTTTGGGAATCAAAGGAGCTCCTTTGACACCGTATCATCCACAAACCAATGGACAGATGGAAAGAGTTAACCAGGAACTCGAACAATACCTGAAACTCTTCGTGAATCATTGGCAAACAGACTGGGCGGACTGGCTACCCATGGCCGAATTCTCTTACAACAATCGGATTCACTCTGCGACGGGATACTCCCATTTTATCTAAACCACGGATGACACCCGCACACTGGAAAGGAACCCCCGAAGCGTGATGTCAAGTCGCAAACTGCAGAGGAAGGAAGAGAAAGAGAAGAAAAGGAGAAAGAAAGGGAAGAAAAAAGGAAGAGAAAAGAAAAGAAAAGAGGAAGGGGGAAGAAAAAAAAAGAAAAAAGAAAAGAGGAAAGAAAGAGGGAGAAGGAAGAAGAAGAACAGGAGAAAGGAAAGAGGAAAAAGGAGGGAAAAAAGGGAGAAAAGAAGGGAGGAGAGGAGGGAGAAGAGAAGGGAGAAGAGGAAAGAGGAAAACACAATACAGAGACAGGAAAGGAAAAGAGGAGAAGAAGAGAAAAGAGAAGAGAGGGGGAAAAGGAGAAGGAGGGAAGAAGAGGAAAGAGCAGCAGATGAAAAGAAGAAAAAAGAAAAAGGAAGGAAAAGGAAGAAAGGGGGAAGAGCAAAGAAAGGGAGGAAGAAGGGAAAGAGGAGGGAGAAAGAAGGAAGAGACGAGGCGGCAGGAGGGGGAGCAGAGGAAAAGGAAGAGGAGAGGGGAGGAAGGAAGAAGAAGAGAGAGAAAAGAAAGAGAGGAGAAAAAAGGGGGAAAAGACAACGAAGATGAGAAGAAGTGATCCAACAATATGACAAGAAGGAAAAAGAGAACAAGGGAGGGAAAGGGAGAGAAAGAGGAAAAGAGAAGGAGAATAGTCAGAGAGGAAAGGGAAAGGGAATAAAGAGGAAACAAGAGAGGGGGAGAAGAAAATAAAAGCAGAAGAGAGAGAAAGCGAGGGAAAAGAGAGCTACTGAGATAGTAGAGGAGGGAGATTGGGGAGAGAGGAAACCAAGGAAAAAAGAGGCCCCGAGGGAGCCGAGGGAAGGAGCAAAACAAAACCACGGGGCCACGAGAAGGAAGGAGAGAACAAAGCCAAAACAAACCACCCAAAAGGAGGAGAAGGAGACGGGACAAAAGAGGGAAAGGAGAAAGAAGAGAGAAGAATACAACAGACACAAGCAGCGAGAGCGAGAGGATGAATGGAGAAGGACAAGAGCAGGACGGACGGAAGCGAAGGGAGAGGACAACCCGGAAAGAGAAGGAAAAGGCCGAAAAAGATATACAACCCTGGGCCACAAAAGGCAGGAGAAAGAGGGGAGGCGAGGAAGGGACGAAAAGGAGAGGGAGAAGAGAAAAGCACCGACCACAGCCCGACTGGAAGGAAGAGAATGAGGGAGGAAGGCTGAGAAAGCAAAAGAGAGAAATTATAGAGGGAACAACATGAAAGCAAGAAGAGAACAGGATGGAAGAGAAGAAGAGGAGAAGAAAAAAAAGAGTCCGCGGGTGATCCGGCCAAGAAGAAGAAGGATCAACCGGACACGACCAAACCGCAGAACGGAGAATGGCGGGGCGGTTGGGGCGGGAGCACTAGATCAGGGTAGGAATCCGATTTGCTGGCAGCGATGCACCGGAAGACCGAGATGATGGGGCGGGCCACCAGGGGCACAAGGAGGTAGGCGGAGAAGGGACAAAAACGAACAGGGAAGCAGCTAATGAAAAATAGGAAGACTGCAAACTGAAGATACGAAACTCCCTCCTCCCTCAGACAACGCAACCGGAAAGCTCCCAGCCGATCAAACAGCCTATGAAAAGAATCGCAAAGAAACAGGAATAAGCAAACCCAGCATTTTCAGTGGGCGAAGTAATCCATGCTCCTGTCCCACGCGCGATCAGCACCTCCGTCCCTGAATATTCCAGAACTTCTGATCTAACTATGGCGTGGTTCCATCAAATCAGCTACTGATTCAGATCCTTGGGACTGGGCCACCCTTGTTGGCGAATGCTGGATTCGTCATGGAAAAAGGGGAGCCGAAACTCCGTCTGTCATGCCCTCTGCAATCCGCGAAAAGATTTCAAGTGGTTACAAAGCGACCAAGTACTTTTTGTACATCTATGGGCTTGGTCCTGGATTCTTTCGAACGGTTCTTCCCTCCAAGTATTGGCAAAATTTTTGCAAGTTGGTTCGTGGTGTCTGCATCATCACCCAATGTCGTATTACTGGATGCCAGCTCCAAGAGGCTCAGCACCTCCTTGTACAATTTGTCGAGGAGTATGAATATCTCTATTATCAACGACATGTCGAGCGCCTCCATCTCTGCCGACCATCACTTCACATGCTCCTCCATGCTGCCTCTGAAGTGGTCCGCGTTGGACTGGGTGCCTACTCCACACAGTATACCATGGAACGGACGATTGGCGACCTGGGTGAGGAGATTCAGCAACTATCAAATCCATATGCAAACCTGGCACAACGGGCCTTGCGACGATCACAAGTCAATGCCCTCAAGATCATGTATCCAGAGCTTGATGACACAGTGACCATGACCTTTCCCCGTGGTGCGATTGATTTTGATGGTCAATTTGTTTTTTTACGGCCACGCAAGAAATATGCAACAAACTTGATTGGTGCAGAACTCGAAGTTATTTCCTCACGATTGAACATATCTTGAGTAACTCGTTGGGGTCGTTGCAGCCTTTCTAATGGACAGATTGCCCGAAGCCTTTGGAACGAGAAACGGCGGACGAAACGAAATATCTGCATAACAAGAAATGTGAAGGCAAGTTCAACATTTTTACATTTCTCTTCACTTCGTTGTACTTAGATCATATTTAGATTCAGCTAAATGGACAAATAACGTTCGCCAAAGTACAGTTCTTCTTTATCACTGAGTCCGACGTAACTCAACAACAAACTCCGTGGGCACTTGTCTCCGTATACTCTGCGCCAGACCAGCAACTCCTCGCAGAATCCTTCAATACTCTCTGGGCCTGTCGATATATGGGTCCTGCTCATCTTCAAGTCATCCCAGCATCGTCAATCCTCTCAGTTGTGGCAATGCAGAAACTTCCAGCATTTCTGGAGGAGCCAGAGGACAGGTATTTCGTCGTTGAGAAATCCAGCTTGGAGGATGCTTCATTCAATGGCTATGTAGAACCAGTAGACCAAGATATATAGTGTTTTCATCGTACAATGTATCAGTCCTAAATCTATGGTCGCATCCAAGTTGCATCACCCTCTCACGTGCACTACACCATCCTTCCTCTACAACGACGACCTTGCTCACCAACAACAACAACGGCAACCGTTGCCTATCACCACCACAACTGTCATGGCTGCCAGCTTTCCCAGCTCTGATGATTTCAGCTTTCCTTACCACTCCGGACCGTCCAGTGACTTCAATTTCTCTCTGCACACACATCAGGTGAATTTCGTTCTTTGCGTTCGTTCATGTGAATAACAAGCTTTTCCTCATGTGAAGCATGCCAGAAACACCTTTGGTTCTCATTCCAGTCCAAGCAGGCCCTCAGTGTGTCAATGGAGCTTCATCAAAATTTAGTGTTGCATACTGACATTCGTATCATACAGCCTATGTTCAATTATGGTGGTTCTACATCCATGGCAGCCTCGACCTCCCCAAATGTGCTTACAGATGTTGGAAACAATGCATATACAAAGCTATTGGATGCATACAAGCAGGTACAGTTGGAGGCGAAGCAGGCGCAGATGGAGGCGGCATTTTACAAGTAAGCACGTTCATTAGATTCATTTCCTTCACTTATCTCCTCACTTTCAGAAAGGAATATGTGTCTCTCCGTGAAGCCATGATGAATAATTGGTCCACGATGCCTGCCCAAGCAGGCCGACCCCAACCATCTTCAGCGGCTCCCTCCATGTCGCTCAAGCTCAAAATCCCAAGTGCGCTCATTCTGCCTGATGCAGAAGATTACCCCGAGGTTCCATATTGGACTGTCGATCAATGGGATGACCATTGCAGGAAACGGAGTGACGTTGGTAAAACTACTGACCGGCTCAATTTTCTCACAGATGAGGATGGCCACCCTGTTAGCGACGAACGGCGCGCAGAGATCACAAATCGCGCAAAAGTCCTCTGGAACGAACTCCAGCAGCAAAACCTCGCGCCAGACACATGGAAAAAGAGGACTCACCAAGCGGAGCGCTACTTCAATCACACAATGATGCATGCATTTCCAGAACTCAGTTACGCTGCGGGAACATGGAAAGTGGAACGATTTGCCACTGTCCGCTATCCGGAGTGGTGTCGGACGAGGCGCGGTCAGGCAAAAGGTACGTCGTATTGAACTATTTCGTTTTCCCACTTCTAGGTTCTCTTGCAGATGTCAAGCCATTGAAACGAGAGCCTGATGAAGGGTCTCCCATCCGAGAACGCAAGAAGCGCAGGAAGTGCAGCTCAACGCCTCCCCCAAATGCCATCGTCATCACCATTGACAATGTTGACGATGACCCAACAAAGGTGACAAAGGCCAACTCACCTCCTCAGGCCACCGCCAACGCTGCCACCCCACACCCCACCCCGCCACACCGCACCCCACCATTGCCACGCCCACACCCCACGCCGCCACGCCCATCACCCTGCGCCACACGCTCCCACACCCGCCCGCCACACTCCCACACCAAAGCAACCCGAGCCCACCCAGCTACCTCCTGTGCCAGCCCAGGTCACCGAGATGAGACCCAAGTCACCGGAACCCACAAGTCATCCATATTCTGGCATAGACAAGGAGAAAAGCGGAGCAAGTGTATTGGAAGGTGCTACACCTCCCGAAATTGGCTCGGCGGGACCTAGGATGGTGGCGGTTGAAGGGATGGCGGTAGTCGAAGGGGCAGTAGTAGTTGAAGGGACAGCTGTGGTTGGAGAGACAGCGGCTGTCAAACCAATGGCGGAAATAGGTGCGACTTTTTGATTTATGGAATACTGACCATTGTTATATCCTTGCAGGCCAACCTGGGAACGCAATGGCAGCTGTGGCTCCAAACACCTCGCCACCACTCGAATCAACACCCGGGAACCGCCAGCCGGCAACCCTGGACCGCGTAAGGGCGACTGCAGCCCTCGACCAGCAGGGACTGACCACCGCAGCCATCGAAATACCACCACCATCCGAAAGTGCCGTTGCAACGTTGTCCAACACAAAAAAAGCGGCCGGAAAGCCATTCAAGCCAAAAGCTGGTTTGAATACCGCTCGGTAAGTCTTGATTTTGCTCAAATGACATGAAAAGTGACCGAAGTGCCTTTAGTAACCTTTTTGCCATCGATTACATGCAGGAGCACCCCGAAATGACCGCCGCAGCCCAAAGGGAAAGACCGACAAGAGATGAAAAAGGGCGCGCAAAACGAAGATAGGACCAGGGACAATCACGAAACCGCAGAAAAGAAGCCCGAAAAGGCCAAAAAACAAGGGCAGCCCAAACAACCGACGACAGACGAGAAGCAAGGAAGCGCCCATAGAGTGTGAACAGGAGTCCGCGAAACAAGACGGACAGCAAAAGGGCGAGGGACGGACGGACAGGAGGAGGCAGGAAAGGGCGAGGACCCGAAAACGAGATACAAAATACGAGACACAAAATGACAATAGATATCCAATACACAGAGACGCAGAAGGAACAGAAGATTCGAGCTACTCGAAAACGAGGCAGGAATGCAGAGTAAACTGACGCCTATCCCGATCGGGCATCCTCTGCATTCCACCATCCTCCCGAATATTCCCGTTCGTCGCAGATCACTGCAGATCCGATTGTCACTGGGGATGACGCCAGGTTCAAGAGTTTGGGTTCGAGATGCAGCCTGCGGACACTTCTGAGCTTCCCACATTATGTGAGCTACGGGCCCCATGCGTTATAAAAGGACGTGGGTCTGCTCACACAGTTTACTTCGCAAATCTCCAACGACTATACTGTATTTCCGCCCTTGAAAGATTCAGAGAATGCAAGGCACCGCGATCGTCACAGGCTGCGCGACGGGCATAGGCAGGTCCATTGCTTTGAGGCTCGCAAAGGAAGGCTACAACGTCGTCCTCAACGACGTAACGGGTAAAGCTGAAGAGCTCGACACGCTCGTGAAAGACATCAGCTCTTCTGGAACTTCTGTGCAAACCTTGGTCGTTATTGCGGACGTGTCGAATGAGGCAGAGGTGAAGAGACTAGTCGACGCTGCTGTGCAGGCCTTCGGCGGACTGGACGTCATGGTGGCGAATGCTGGAATAGTCAGGTCCGGCGCTATCGACAACGGTGGGTGAATGTGTCTTGGGCTATATGCACTTCTTCCATTCTTTTTTATTCGCGATACAGTATCCACCGAGGAATGGGACAAAGTGATCGGCGTGAATCTCCGCGGAGTGTTTCTGTGCTACAAATATGCCGCGGAGCAGCTAGTTAAGCAAGGACGCGGCGGCAGGATCATCGGCGCGTCGTCCATTGTCGGAAAACAAGGTCTGCGCCGCTTCTCGTACCTATGTGCGCCTTTTGCCGAAATCAGGATGTTGACATGGGTACCGCAGCGGGTGTTAACGTCGCGTATGCGACGAGCAAGTGGGGCGTCCGCGGAATGACGCAGTCGTCAGGTGTGCTTTGGATCTTTCATGCACTCGTTTTCACCCCCATATCAGAACACGTCATGTTCGTCAGCTCTGGCGCTGGCCAAGCATGGCATTACGGTAAACGCGTACGCCCCAGGCGCCATCGATACACCCCTTCGTAAGTCGTCCTGCCGCCACTGCTGCGCAAGCCCTGCACGCAGCTCACTCGTGACGCCCGTCGCGCTCTGCAGTCAGTGAAGCTGCAGAGCAATCTGGAGATGTGAAAGCATTTAATGAGCGAGTGCGTGATGATGCGGTGGTCACCTCCCTATGCCTATTGATTGGCCTTGTCTTTTTTTCATCTCTCGTCGATAGTGGGCCAAGGTCACCCCAGTGGGTCACGTCGGACATCCCGACGACATTGCCAGTCTTGTCGCATACCTGGTCAAGAAGGAAGCCTATTACATCACAGGGCAAACTGTGAGAAATATAGTCTTGACTTTGTCCATGCCGTTCCCGGCTAATGGGAACCCGCCATGCAGATTTCGGTCAATGGAGGAGCATTTTTCGATTGAGTTCGTTGGACGCTTTGTTTGATGAAAGAGCAGCGGCAAGCCATTTTAGCACCGTTGATTTTCGCGTGGTACCAATTTATCCCGGATGCTTTAAGCTCAGGTATTATTACAGGAGGGAATTGAACCGGTTTGTTGACCTGATTATTGCTCCAATGATGATTTGCTGATGGTCTGATGATGACTTGCCACCCTGCACCATAGACGGCGCCTTCTACAACAACACACTGGGACGGCGCTTAAGACATCGCATGACTGGTCTTTCCTTTCATAAATCTTGTCTGGTTACGTGCGTTGTTGTCATCTGGTGAACCTGATACATGAGATGCGTCAGAAGCGCTAGGACAGATTAAGGCGAGGGGGTCCAGATCTATGCCATATCGATCAAGGGGATTCCGTATTCAACTGTTTCCGATGAGGTGGATTCACACCTTTGTCGGGTGGCTCCATATCGCCTTATGCTTTTGGGATCCTCTTTCCAGACTGAATATGCACGTAGGGAAGAACGGATAATCCCGTCGTGGCCTTCCAGATGCAGCTGCTCAATTTGCATCCGCGATCAGATAAGCAGAACGGCAACATTAGATTGTCCGACAAGGTGCCTAGCGAGGAACATACACTCGACCATAGTACCATGCTTCATATCGCTTAGATGGCATAAACGCCCTCAAATCGGCTTCTTCCTCTTTCAACTTGTGCGGTTGTTATTTTTTTTCCCCGTAACGCTCCACGAAAGACATGGTAAGATCAAGCTCTAGCCCAGACTTCAAAGGCGTTGCGATCGTGACGGGGTGCGCGAGAGGGATTGGCAAGGCCGTCGCTTTACGGCTGGCCCAGGACGGCTATGATATCGGGTTGAACGATCTGTCGGACATGACGCAGGAACTGCAGGCCGTGGCGAAGGAAATTGAGGCCAAGGGACGCCGGGCGGTCGTCGTGACTGGCGATGTATCCGTCGAAGCGGATGTCAAGGGAATGGTGGAGAGGACCGTTGAGCGGCTTGGTGGCTTGGACATCGTGCGTCATCCGCTTCGTTCACATCAAGGCGTGCTTTGACACCTCCGAACCAGATGGTGGCGAACGCCGCAATGTCAAGAGTAGGCGCCGTTGCCGAACGTGAGTAAGGTCTCTTCAGGCATGATTCCGTCCCTACCTGGTGCGATTCTACGGAACGCAGTGGATGCTAAAGTCTGGGATGCGATCATGTCGGTCAACCTTCGCGGATCGTTTTTGTGCTACAAGCACGCGGCTGCGCAGATGATCAAGCAGGGCCGGGGTGGGAGGATCGTCGGCGCTTCCGCGATGGCCGGCCAGCAAGGTGACAATCCTTTTTTTTTTCTTTTGACATGTTTCATGGTTTGAAATGGATCCTGGATTGGAACAGGCCAACCGTTCCTTTCTGCGTATAGCGTGAGCAAGTTTGGCGTGCGCGGGCTGACGCAGTCTGCTGGCGAGTGGACTTGTGTTACGTTCGTTTGTGGAGGCCGCTGAGCCGGATTGTCTGTCTTCTTTTTCGCAGCGAAGGAGTTGGGTCGATATGGAATCACCGTGAATTGTTATGCCCCTGGTATGTGTCTAAAGATGTCCTTGTACATCTTGCGCATTCTTTAACACTGTTCTTACGTTATTCAGGTGTGATTGACACGCCCATGTGTAAGAATCTACTCGCCGCAAGCTCACCGAGAGGGTGATCTCTGAATTCTATTCGCGCAGTTCGAGAGTTTGAGAAAGTATCGGGTGACCCAGCGTTCGTCGAGCAGGCAAGCCCTTCATTGCGCGTGGTCATCGCATCTTCCGTCGTGTTGATCATGCCGCGTGAGCAGCTGACCAAGTCGTCCGCCGTCGGACACATTGGCGAACCAGAAGATATCGCCAACATAGTGGCCTTTCTCGTCTCGAAGGACGCACGCTTCATCACAGGTGCGTCGTCTTCGGTTCTTGATGTGGGTGGACAGAGCTTATGATGTTTGGTTTTGGCTTGTCGTGTGGGTGCACAGGACAAACGGTTCGTTGTTGTTTGAACGCTTCCCAGAGACCTTTGCATTGACGATGTGTGGGTGACAAGCTTACCGTGAATGGAGGGATGCTTTTGAATTGAAAATGACCATATTTGTGGATCAAGGATGACAGAGAATCGGAAAAGTAGGACATGGTGAACGACCTGAATGACGACATCATGGTGAATGACTCTTATAAGACGACTAGCGAAATGGCGTACTCCTTTGATTCGTCTCTATTCATTGTGTGTAGCTCGTTTGCTTTAGGTAAGCCAAGCCAAGCCTTCCTAACACTTGACCATCCTGAACCTTCTTGAACGCGAACCTCGACCGAGAGCAACTTCAACATTGAATCACCACCACCAGATTTACTTCACTTGAATGCGTATACGGTATTTGCACCTCTCCCTTCAACATAATCGCTAAGGATGAGTTTTGTCGAGCGATACTCGTGACAAAATCGGTGCAGTCGACTCATTCAGAGACGGTACTTGCATCGCTTTTCCGCCTGTGAGTGTGCCTACCTGTGATAGGCTATGAACGTCTTGGTTCCTCGATGCGCCTGCAGAAATGCGATATGACATCCTGCGACGCAGTGAATTGTGTGTCTTAAACACGTTTATCCTTTCTATAACAGCTGTGCATCTTTGATTAATCGCATCGCCGGCCAGTAATTGAAAGTGGGTCCAGGGCGTGTTATGATTCGCGCTTTTTGGGTTTCATGTTTTTCTCTCTTTTTAGCTTTCTAACAACCCAGGATGGTCCTTTAACTGAAGAGGCCGGATGTCGTTCCATATGATCGAATTTTATAAGTCATCGGGGAAATAGGGCAAACCGGCCCGAAGTGAGTGTGTATCTGTTGCGTTCTTTGCATCCATCGACTTTATTATTGAGTTTATGGGAGAAGGTGCGGCATATATGGATGCTGTCTCTATGACACCTCCGCTGATTGACAGTAGACGATGACAGATTCGAGATAGTTGCCAGTCCAGACGTTCCCTTCATATTTGCTAAAGGGCGAAAGCATCGGGTATTGACAGTAAACGGCCAAGCGAGAAGCGGTTCACCTCTTCTCCAAATCCAAGATGATTTCGGTATTCGTCCTTGTCTGGCAATCAACTTCGGACACTCCGTCAAGGACACAGGGGCCATGGCTTACCTTCGCCTCGCGAATTAGCTCTTGACCCCCGCGTATCGCCATACAGAGTGCGTGGTAAGCCATTCTATATGGAAATGAAAAAAACTGTGCGAGAAAACGGACGACCGCAAGGTCATCAATGTGATGCCGGGGTTGGATGCCTTTTGGGCGGCTTTCTAAAAGGGCGCCCCCTGGCAACATCGTTTAGCCTCAAAGCCCCAGAGCCTCTGGCCCCTCTCACATGATGTATTCCATTGGCGCCTCGAAGGTATTAAAGGGCAACGTTTGGAGCTGTCAATTACACAGTTTTCTATGTCATCAGGTGAAAAGAAAAACATGCAAGGCACGGCGATCGTCACTGGCTGCGCGACTGGCATAGGCAAATCCATCGCGCTGCGGCTCGCTCTAGAGGGGTACAACATCGTTCTGAACGACGTACAGAGCAAAGCAGAAGTCCTAGACGCGCTTGAGAAGGACATTGCCTCGGTCACTGCATCTGGGTCTAGGTCCGATTTAGCGGCGACGGGACAGCCACAAAGTCTGGTTGTCCCCGCGGATGTGTCATCAGAGGCCGAAGTGAGGAGTTTGATTGATGCCGCCGTGCAAAAATTTGGTGGCCTCGATGTCGTGAGTGTCGCGGTAGTCAGCTTATTCTGGCATTGGACTCATTTTCATGGTACTGTCATATTTTCATCGCTAGATGGTGGCCAACGCTGGTATCATACGATCCAGTTCTATCGTGGACGGTGAGGTATCCCTCATGTGCTCCTTTGAGCTGATTCGACTGTCATCTTGTTCAGTCACTGCTGAAGAATGGGACGCAGTAATTGCGGTGAACCTTCGCGGTGCTTTCTTGTGCTACAGATATGCCGCCGAGCAAATGATCAAACAAGGCCGCGGTGGCAGGATTATCGGCGCGTCTTCCATTGGTGGAAAGCAAGGTTTGTTTTTACTCGCCACGTGTTTAATACCGTTGTGAAGTCACCGGGGGCGGAATACAGCATCGGAGACTGTTGCTTATGCTACAAGCAAATGGGGAATACGCGGATTGACGCAGTCTTCTGGTGCGAGACACAGAGTTCCTATCTTCGCATTGCTTCTCACATTCTTTTCCGGAAGCTCTGTCGTTGGCTAAGCATGGTATCACTGTCAACGCATATGCTCCTGGCGCTATAGAAACTCCCCTTCGCAAGTCCTATTCCTTACTTTGAATTGTGACACGACGCTGATTGTGGCATGTCCTCTTTCGTTTCATATAGTCCGGACCGCAGCAGAGCAGTCGGGAGACGCGAAAGCATTCATTGACAAACTTTGTGATGTATGCTAGTCTTCTTGACTGTCATTGATAAGGCCTTCGCATTGACAAGAGTTCATCAAAGCTCACGCCTGTCGGCTACGTCGGACATCCTGACGTTATTGCGAGTCTGGTTGCATACCTGGTCAAGAAAGAAGCTCATTATATCACCGGTAAGTGCCTGCATACATTCTCGGTTCCCCCAACCTCTTCATTCCTCGTCGCGATAGGACAAACAGTAAGCAGACTATGACGTTTGTATAAGGAGGTTGATCATATTCATTCAGATTTCTGTCAACGGGGGAGCTTTCTTTGATTGAATCCTCCACGGAAGTGGGCATAAGCTCATATTGCGGGAAGTCGGGGCAAACCGTCCAAGATGGCGTATTTTATCGCTGTGACCATCCTGTCTTTGTCACTGTGAAAGAGCCTAAGATGAAGTTGTTCGCTTCAGAAATAAACCGCTCTATTTTCAGGAAAGCTTAGGATCCCAGAAGACTCCCGATGTTCTAGTTTTACGCATGCGCAAGGGTTTGTGTTTGCTAGTCCACATAATAAGATGCGACCTGCATGCAACGCGCCAGGAATGTCATCCATCGTCCTGGTACGGATGACATCTTGTTCGACCATCTTCCATGTGACTGAAGAAGCAATGGTATTCCCTAAGAGGGGTGGTAGTACGTATGTCGGGTTAGTTGGGAAAGTTACTGCCCTGACGTTTCCTAGGAACATGTAATTTTCCATCGTAACGTGTTCTTAACGGAACCAAAACGTGATTGTGGAGGGATAAGGGATCAATTACACCATCACCAGACACCCGCAACGTTTTTCATCTAACATCAGAAGCGGAAGATAGGAAAAGTCGACCAGCCGCTATCAAGCTATATCGAGCGACTTGATTGTTCTATGATAATGATTCATGCCTTTTTAGGTTGGCCTGGATTCCTTCAGCGTCTGCCTCGCGTTTGTGCCCTCCCTTGGACGACAGATCAACAGAACCTCTCACCGAGAAGGACAAATTCGCGGCATCTCAGGAACTGACCGCTACATACGGATCGCTTTTCTTTCTAGTTCCGGTAGCACCAGCGTGTAGTTGGCTATCACAATTTTTAAAAGCCACACATGCCGTCCTGATTCGATGCATCGATTTTTCTCCCCCTCAGCATTCTTTCTCCTTTGAGGAATCGCAGCTTAACTAATTTCTGTTTCCCATCATCCGCCCCGGAAACATGGCAGAATCTAAAGGCGTCGCGATCGTGACGGGATCGGCGAGCGGGATCGGAAAGGCAATCGCGCTGAGACTGGCGAGCGATGGCTATGATATTGGGTTGAATGACCTGCCGAGCAAGACGCAGGATCTAGAATCCGTTGCGAAGGGAGTAGAGGCCAAAGGACGCAAGGCGGTCGTCGTGCCGGGCGATGTATCCGTTGAAGCGGATGTCAAGGGTATGGTGGACAAGACTGTCGAGCAGCTCGGTAGCCTGGATGTCGTGCGTTTTATTCCCCTCCATTCTGCGAGGATTTCGATGAATTTTTTAATGATTGTCATTTAGATGGTAGCAAACGCGGCAATGTCGAGGTTTGGTTCCGTCGCCGAGTGTTCGTTTTTCATCCCATATTACTTTTTCTTTTCTTCCGCTGTGACTGGTGCTGAGGTTGTGAATTGTAGTGGATGTTGATGTCTGGGATAAAATTATCTCCGTGAACCTCCGTGGAGCATTCCTTTGCTATAAGCACGCAGCCGCGCAGATGATCAAGCAGGGTAAAGGAGGCAGAATTATCGGTGCTTCATCAATGGCTGGTCAACAGGGTGATTAAAGTTTACTCTCGCAGCTGCTGCTTCTGTGGAGAAGAACTGACTTTCGAGGTGAACAGGTCAACCATTCCTCTCACCGTACAGCGCCAGCAAGTTTGGCCTTCGAGGATTGACGCATTCGGCCGGCACGTACCTTTTGTCCATTTTTTTTTCCTGTGAACGGAAGAGCATATTCCTCTTTTCTTGTAGCAAAGGAGCTGGGACAACATGGAATCACTGTGAACTGTTATGCTCCTGGTGTGTATAACAGCAGTCTATTCGAATCTTGTTGAAGTGATCTTCGGGTATCCCTCCTGGTCTTCAATCCAACTTGACATCATCAAGGGGCAATCGAGACGCCTTTCTGTAAGTGGTTATTGATAGCTTGCCGTACTGGATAAGAGCATTTGGTCCGCTGCCCATCTAGTCCGGGAATTCGCTGAAGGTACAGGTGACCCAGAGGGTGCCATCAATTCCGTAAGTGTTTTCGCTTTCCCAGGATTTGAAGATCTCATGTTTCTTTTTGCAGCTCATCAAGTCAGCCGCTGTCGGATATGTCGGCGAACCAGACGATATAGCCGGCACTGTTGCTTTCCTCGTCACGAAGGAAGCGCGTTTCATGACGGGTATGTCGCCATTCCGATTTGTCAGTGTTCTTGAATGGGCTCGCCTCTCAACACGGCACATTAGGGCAAACGGTGGGTAGCTACCCAAATATTCGGCTTCAAATTCTGAATTGATATCCCATAAATAATAGCTTACCTTGAACGGAGGATCGTTCTTGAACTAAGGGCCGAGAGTGTTGGAGGAAGAATCCTATTTTATCAAGTCTGGATGAGTGTAGTTCCCACCGCGTTGAGACGGATGTACAATTTTGTATCTGGCAATATGAGGATTTCCAATAATGACGGTATACTGTTCCTTCGACATTTAGCATTGTAAGCGTGCTTCCGCACTGCACCGCTGTGAAAGCGGTGGTTACCGCTGCATTGGCATGAGTTCATGGCCACTCGTTCCTAATGTTCGCGCCGCCTATCGGAATAGTTGTATTTCGAGCTTTCAAGGTGATTTCTACCGCGCTTCTGAAGACCTTCGATGATATGGAAGCTCTTCAGCTCAACGTATGGGAAAGTGAGGCGACTTAGGGACAATTTGCGCCAGATGATGTATTATGACAGATGCTCCACATTGGAAGAAGTGAATAACGGAAGGACTTCCCAAGCTCCGTCAAGTGTTCGATATGGATCTTGGATTGTGAGACCTGCAGCGTGAGCAGGATGAAAGGATTCGCCAATAGCATTTCGGACGTCAATGGCATCCAGACCGGCTTAGAGCAAGAATAACATGTCAAGCGAAGAGTTCCGTGTTCGCTTTCGGCCCCAAGAAGCTGTCTAGATACATTAACAGCAGAGCTCTCACGAGGGGCCAAGGATGGCCATGTGGCGGTTGGGGATCTCTCAATTGAGCGTGACTTGCAACGCATGGTCCTAGCTAGAGAATCTTAGAGGTCCAGGGCATTGTATATGACCGTTTGATTCTCCATTTGCCGCCCGACGTATATTTCAGCCGATGAACGATTTATTGTGAATTCATTGGCAAGATGAATATTGGGTCACGTGTGTCCATTTGCTCTTGTATGTACGGTTGTTCACAGCCACCCGCCGAGGAGGCACGTTTCGCGACTTCAAAAAAAGAATTGGCAGAGGTACTCCGTTATTTGCGCACATATCTTCATCTGGTGAACCAGGGAGCGAGCTCCTCCTGAAACGGCGTGGTCAATCTTGCCGTGTCTCTTCTCGCGCAACACATCGGGATTGCGACAGCAAATGATTTTGTTTGCTTATGCACCAGAAGACATGTTTCTTTGACGGCATATTATGTCCATTTGCGGCGCGCTCCGGTGCTAACAGTACTGTGGCAAAGGTATGCGCTAATTCGAAACCGTGCGACATCGTAGCCTCCGACGTGGGTTCGTTCTTCCGATGAATTTTGCGTAAGGATTTGAATATCTCGCAGGTCAACATCATCTCCTCGCTCCATGAGTTTTAGCTCGCGCATTCTCGTCATCTGAACCCTCATAATCTCGCACAGTTTTTTTTTTCAAATTCGAACGGAAGAGCGTGTTGTCGTGGAAGCCAGGGATGCTAATACGACAAGTATCATGAAGGGAAATGGTATCTACAATATCTCTAATTCAAACCAGCTTGCATTTAAGGTCATATTAACGGCTTTGCGGTAGCTTTGGGTCATATGCGAGTGGTCCTCTTCCCTCATTCATGCCTTGCATCCCACAGACGATAGCCCAACTCAGAAGGGCTGGCTTCAAAGAGTACTGTACAACATGACGTTTCACGCGGAGAAGGAGCACACCCGTTCCGTTCGACTGATCATACCGAAACTGTCTTTCACACACGAAATTATCGGATCTGTGCACGGTACAGTGAACTCTTCTTCGTGTGTACTTTTACTTCCCCACATCGTACTCAATAAGCGACCTGGATTCATAGTCCATCAATGTTTCTTACCCATCGGCCGCAGGATAATTCACCGTTCTGCATCACGGTATGGGCTTGCGGTTTAGAACACGCATATCGTTGTTCTGTCCTCGCGACATGTGCTTGTTATCTCTGAGTATAAATAGAGGTCATAGTTTGGCGCTACTGCAGCAACTTGCGAGCTGTCCTCAAATACAGGCTCAATATGCGCTTCTCCTCTACTATCCTCGTCCTTGGATCGCTCGTCGTCTCTAGCCTTTCGGCCACAGTTCAGGATGTTCTAGCCGATATTCAGGCTCTCTCGACACAACTGACAAACCTCGATGCCACCATTACATCCTTCCCCGACTCCGGCGGGACCCTCGAACAAGCTCTCGTGAGAGTTTCCTGTTAGAATATCCAAGAGCAATCCGTATACATAACCTATTGTATTAGGCAATTCACGATGACTCGGTATCCACACAGTCTGCTACAGATCAGGCTACCAGCGATGTCGAAGTACCATGTCCCCTGCTTGCCTATATTTTGCTTGTCGCTCATGCGCTCATCATCTAGGCCACTCCTCAACCCTTCTCCGAAGCCGATGGCAGGAGCATTTTGGATGCCGTCGAAGGTCTGGAGCCCACCATTGACCATGCTCTTCAAGAAATTGTCATCAAGAAGCCCGCATTCGATGCTCTGTCCCTTGGCGGTGTCACCGACTTGGTCAAACAAGATCTATCCAACTTGAACGTCAGTAGCTCTGCTTTCGCGGCAGCTCTCTTAGCCGCGGCTCCGGTACGTCTTTTGTGCGATAAATACGACAACATCCTGACGTCCGCTGAATGCTCCTCGCTGCCTACAGCCGGATCTCCAGGCTGAGAGTACTGCTCTCAACGACCGCATTGCGGCCGCGTTCGTCGCGGCGATTGCTGCATATGCTTAAGTTGTATAACTTGGCCCTGAAAGGGCTTTCTGTTTTTGAAGTCGAATTTATCAAACTCTTTCTGTTCTAACACGTCCTTCTTGAAAGAGAACGACTCCACGATATCAATTTTGATAGTGAAAGGCTATGTCAGGAAGGTTGCGGATGCTTTCATTCCCTCCAACACAATGAAGTCAAGATGCGATATTTCGGACCTTCTGCCTGCAGAGTTCTTCTCTCCTGAATAAGTGGGCATTATCTTAAAATTCAGGCCAAGGTATACACGGCGCAACACGATAACTAGTATTCTATCGTCATGTAAAGAATCATGACCAAAATCTTAGAATAGTAAACTAGGGGCGTGAGAGAAGTATTTGACCGTCACAGCCACTGCATCCCACTCTCAAACCGTTCTTCGCTCGCTCGACTGCCACTCCTCAACTTCTGCGCTGAACTGTACTCTTATCCTCGGGAATTTTGGTATTGACATTGCAAGAGGCCACACTGCTTCACATGGTGCATCTTAATATCCCGTTAACTTTCTATCCAAGGCGTATCGAACTGCAACACCTCTGAACTGTACTTGCTCCGTATACGAATGTCAAACGAGGAAGATATAAGAACCTTTCAGGTATCCGTTCCTTCATAGGCCCGCATTTCACAGAACTCGGCATAAGTGTGTCAGGTTAACTGCAAGTTGCTTCTCATTCTGCTGGGAAATTCAGATTGTCACCAAGCATGAGGAAAATTTCATGTGAGAACTTCAAACTAGCTACACATCATCCCCGTGATTTCGCTTTTCTTCCTCTCCTCGCTCGGCTACGTTTCTCCTCTCGCACGACGCATGCTTTCCAAACACCTGATCATCCGCGAAATATTGGGCCTCACCCCATTCTGCAGCATCCGAACGACTAATGCATGGTTAGGATCAGTGACCTTCGTAGGACAAGAATCACAAGCCAGGATGGAACCTATATTACTCCGAAGTTACTTCTTATTCTAAACACGTGTGCGCTCAAGTCACATTTATGGATGCGACGGTAGCTAGGGTCATCCTTAAACGATCCGTTTCGCCATTCATGTCTCGCATCCCCACGAATGACAGTCGACCTCAGGAGCGCCGGCAGCAAAGACCATAGCATGACATTGTTCGCATGGAGAACGAGCACGCCTATTCTGGTCAGCAGATCATTCCCGCACGCCTGCGCACACGAGAGTATCAGATCTCTGCCTCACACGTTGGCTTTTTTGGCGTCGAATTCGACCTTTCCCGCAATGTACCTCGCAAGTGACCTAGAATCATAGGCAGCGAAGTTTCTTACCATCGCCCTTGGGATAATTCACCATCTTGCGTAATTGTAACAGCACCCGGTGTAGAACAGTCGCCGGTCTCGTTGTCCCATCTTGGTAATGGTCTGGCGATGCGCTTGTGCTCTATGATCTCTTAGTATAAATAGAGGCCACGATTTGACGACGTCTCATCAGCTTGCGAACCGTTCTCAATTACTAGTTCAACATGCGTTTCTCCTCTACTGTCCTCGTCCTTGCCTCTCTTGTCGTCTCTAGCCTTTCTGCCACAGTTCAGGATGTTCTGGCCGATATTCAGGCCATTTCGACTCAGCTAACTAACCTCGACAATTCCATTACGTCCTTCCCTAGTACTGGCGGGACTCTGACTCAAGCTCTGGTAAGTACTGTTGCCTAATAACTACGGACCGTACCATATGACTCGCTTATTAGGCCATCCATAGTAATGCGGTATCATTGCAGTCAGCAATCGACAAGGGAACTACCGACGTCCAAGTATGCTTTCATCTTCTTCTGCCTTTCTCACTGCACATCCGCATGTCCGTCTAGGCCACTCCCCAACCGTTCTCCGAAGCCGATGGCAGGAGCGTCTTGGATGCTATTGAAGCTCTTGAGCCTACGATCGACCACGCCCTTCAACAAATCGTCGTGAAGAAACCCGCTTTCGATGCCCTTCCCCTTGGCGGTGTCACCGCGCTGGTCAAACAAGATCTGTCCAATCTGAGTACTAGCACCGCTGCTTTGGAAGCAGCCCTTATTGCTGCCGCTCCGGTGCGTAATCCTAGCTGTGATCATGACATTTTGAGGCCGATTAGATTGTTTTTCGTATCACTAGCCAGACCTTCAGGCTGAAAGCACCGCTCTTAAGGACCGCATCGATGCTGCCTTCGCTACCGCGATCGCTGCTTATGCCTAAGTTATATATATCTTGGGCTCAAAGGGGATTTTTATTCTGAAAGTGTCAAGTTTATGAAATGGAACCTGTTCTAACATTCCTTTCGTGGAAAGCGAGACCGACGAACTAGCAGCTGATGCCGCATCACTGCGCCATGTGTGTCTACGGCACTCGTCCTCCGATATTTCGCCCTTAAGGTGTGGGATTTATTCTCGAATTAATGACGCGATCGTCGGCCGCTCTTTGCTTCCTTTGACGTTCGTGACTGGCTGCGGTCACAAATGGCTCCAGACACAAATTACTTGGAACATCACATGAGCACGTCCCGCCCGAAATGTGACGTTTGAATACGCTGTCCATCATACCGTAGGCGCTCCTTAAATGCCGCGAAGCGATGGCAACGTATTGCGATGCTTGCTTGGGACTGTGAGCCCCAAATTCGCTGGTATTACAGTTACGACAATAATACCCTATGAGTTTTCAAATTCGGGGCTGAGGATTCCAATCCTCTCTGGGAGGAGCGAAACATGTCTGAACACAGGTACATTAACAAAAAAATTCATTTCCGGTTGTTTGGAATACTCAGCGATTGACGCGTTTCTGCGCCTGCCTCTCAGAAGGAGATGACATTCTACGGTCTAGCTATCCTGAGTTGATTCTGTTAAGATATTCATGGATGCTGTTCCGGACGATGATGCTAGCGCTCTTCACTGATGTTAGTCCGCGGGGAAAGGTCCAACATGCATCGTGGTCGTTGTGGTTCTTGATCTGGCTGTTGTGGCGCGGCACCCTGTCAAATTCATGACCGAATTGTCGGACTTGGAAAAAAGAACGATGGCTCCTTCTGTCAGGTCAGAAACGAAATCTTCTTGTGACAGCCAGATTTTTTTTTCCCGGCTTCTTCTGTGGGCGCGTTCGTGAAGGCGGCACCGATGCGCAGACTAGCGTATCAACCGCACATTACATGGGTTGACCAGCTAGACGTACATACTAGGCGTTTTTCTTTTGACAACGAGCAGACGAACCCATCCGCCCCACGAACCCCGACCGAGCGCTGAGCGAAAACGATGGGTTCGTTGATTGTCCTCTTGTTCAAACCCACCGTCGCCGAGCCTCTGCATGACCGAAGTTCCTGCACTTCCGAAAAGGGAGCGAAGTGTTCTGTCACGCCAACAGCGTGCTGCCAGGAAATCAACTGATCGGTTGCTCTTTTTCCCCTGTATGGAAGCATGTCCTTTCTGCGTACCATGAATTGGCTCCAATTTCTCGAAAGTATTGTCTTTCTCAGGACCCCTGCATGTCAACGACTTTGGCGCAAAAAAGGGGGCCGTTTATAGACCGCCAGTCCAGCTCTCTTGTAACCTGATGGTCCCTGTCTTCATTCCACTCTCTCTTCTCGCCACAGACGCTTTGTGAACGCTCAGACACCACCGAGCAACGCAAATGTCCGATTACACTCTGCTGCTTCTTCACGATTTTCAGGCAGCTCGCTATGCCCAACGTAAGGAGCGAATGGCTTCTGCCGTACCTTGCGGCCTTCCCTGATTCAAGACCGTTCCAGTGGCGTCGGGTTCGATTATCATATACGACTATAGTAAGTCAAAGTGATGTACTTCACGTTGCAGTGGTTGACGACTAGAGCCGGCTTGTACAGTCGTAACTTTTTCGGACGAGGTGCGTATACACCTTTGTATCGGTGTGGCGTGTTGAAGCCAACGTGTCAACCCGCACAGGTGGATTTAATATGGGTAATACCTCTTTGAATCCCGTCACACCGCCATCCTCATGTTCAACCGACGATTAGAAAAGCTCCTGGTCAATAGGGAAATGCATGTTCTTCGCTGTGCGTTTCAAGTCATGATGTTCTAGGATCGCTCTCAGAATGGACCAGAACCGTTACTACGTTTTGCTTTCGGTCATGTAAGCTCCACCCTCAATGCCTACTTACCTTCGCGGCGCTGATGGGTGCATCTAGAATCAACAATTACGGTATGCGACGTCAATCATATCATGTGGCGAACTAGATCCGACGTCATCTCCACAGGTCTTTTTTCTTCCCATCTTACACCTTCGGTGAGCGAAGTCCTCTGATGTATTCAACCCATTCTATTCTGACGGCGGAATTTCAGTTGTAAGTAACGTATTACTGACACGGCGATTTTTGATATCCAAACCGTGACAGCTGTAAGCGGCGTTCTATGGTTGGAAGTCTGAAATGGAGCGCCCTGATGATGGATAGGTCTTCATTTCTTTCGCTGGCAAGGATGGACTGGTTTGATAGCATGTATGATGGCACAAAGTGCGTAGTCCGTCTCCGTCTCGTCCCACGAACTTGTAGATGGCTTACCGGGGTTTTTAGTCATCTTGCAAATGAGGCTTTATGCCCTGTATTATCTGGACAAGAGGATACTGATCCTCCTGGGAGTTTCTTTTATCATGACGTCGGCAGCCTCGGCGGCGATAATGGGTTTCGTACTTTCTCGCATCATAGGCACGTTCAAGCGTCGTCGTCCTGGAGGCGGAACTGAGCGCAATTGCAGCATTTCCTCTGAGGCTAACATCCGATATGATCTCCTGCGCGCCGATCGGTGTCTATGATCGCTTCTTTGCGTTCTGGATACCCATACTCTGCTTCGAGTGCCTTTTGTGTACCCTAGCGCTCCTTCGGGGATTTCAGACGTTCAAATCGTCTAGCTCTCCTTTCCACTCGGGAAGATATCTTGTCAGCGTACTCATCAGAGATTCCATCCTGTATTTCTTAGCGTAAGTTACACATACAGTTTCACGCCATCGCCCTTTCTAACTAGGGCATCAGGATGTTCGCCACTTATCTAACAAATCTGCTGGTCTGGATCGTTGCCCGGGTAAATTATAGTTCATTGTTTTTCGTCCTTCTGACTCGTCGTCTGACCTTCTCTGAAGCAAAGTCTCCTCGAAATCCCCATCGGTTTTTCGGTCGCCCTGTCGTGCGTCTTGGGCAACAGGCTGATGTTCAACGTACGAGAAGCCAATCGCGATCTGGAACGGTCAAAAGCATCGAGAAAGATGGGTCCTTTGGGGGAAACCACTGGTCGTGCCCGGAGTATTGTGCTCTCGGGCGCTGGCACTTTGACAGATTTCGAGATGTCCCAATTGCGTTCAATGCGGGCGGAACCTTGAAAAAGAAAAGTTTTGTAACTAGTGTCGTAATTGGTATTCAAACTTTCACATCTCTGTTTTACATGCCCTGTCTGGGGTTATCTCAGCGTCGAAGACACCCCATTTTGTACTGGCTCATGCTGAGGAGGACGCAGAGATAGGGACCGATCCGATTACAATGTTCAAGTTTGTCGAAATTGGAATGCAGGATGTTGTGATCGGGTGCACTGTTGTTGACAAGGACAAGTTGGAACAAAGACCAATTGGTACAACAATGAGAAGTTTCAGTCACAATCCACAAAGGAACACATCACACAAGAGAACATTCCCGAAACAAAAGCACAAATCACATTACATGAGCACAGTGGCAACTGGACTACATACTCTGTACTTCTACTTTGTAATACTGCATGTCCAAGTGTGAAATGAGAAGCCGAAACTCGAGGCAGGACATAAAAAAAGAGCAAGAATGGAGAAATGATAAAGGCAGTATGGAATATATGGAGAAAGAAGTTCAAATTTGAGACTTTTGAGACAAGGCGTACGGATGCACCTTCCCGTGCTATTTAGGAGAGATATGAAAAGAAGACAAGAGAGACAAAAGGGAAGTCATCATTAAACAAGGGAGAAGAGGAATGAATCATGAATAATCAATCAATTACATAAATTCTTGGATAAGAAGAAGAAGACAAGGGAGAGAAGAAACAAACCATATTCCCCACAGCCTCGAACAACGACTCTATAAAAACAGCAAGCCACTCCATGTCAGAACCCAGTCAAAGCAGGATGCAGTGAGCAAGACAGCTTACCCGTCAGCGTCGAGTCGCTTTCATCCTCGCTCGCCCTTCAGCTCGACGACGAGCGCTTCTTCGCGCTCCGCCTGACCTCTTGCTCGTCCGGCGCCCCACTCTCCTCCCGCGCCTCGCGCTTGCGCTTCGCCGCACGCGTGGCCCTGGCAGGAGTGGCCATGTCGCTGGCCAGGCTGTCACCGCGACTGCCAGGCGTCGCTGATGCATCTGGGGCGTCTTGCGGCGCCAGGAGTGCACTTCCGTGGGCCGGATTCTGAGTCGTTTCAGTCCTGGGCGCGTTTGCGTCAGGCTGAAACGGCTCAGATGTGACGCCCGATCCGGAGGCACGAGCGTGGTCGCCATCCGAGGTCGGTGTTCCCGAAACATTCCGTCTGGAAGCCAAAACCCTGTCCATAGTAGCCGCCGCGGCAAGATATGCCAGGTACGCTGCGTTGTTTCCATGCTGAGGCTCGGCGGAGGAGCGCGCGTTGTCGGAGAAGCCTTGGGTGGGAACGGGATGGAAGGGTGCACGGGGACCATGCGCGCCGCGGAGGAGGGCACCAGTGAGGCCGTAGAGGGCAGAGTCGGGATCAGAAGGAGGGCGATCGAGAACATTGTTGCCGTTGTCGTCGAGGATGAACGCGGGTTCGCGGCGGAGAGGCTGCGGGGTGGTAGCGGGCTTACGAGCGAGGCCTGAAGGGGGGGCTGTGACGAGGCTGGAGGATTGTGCAGGGGTAGGAGCAGCAGGGGTAACGACGAGGACGAGGCCCGCCTGAGAGGCGGCGTCAGAGTCCGAGACGGATGGAGACGCAGAGCTGACAGAGCTCGATTCAGCGTCAGACTCGGAGTCGCGCTTGGCGTCGCTACCTTCAGAATCAGGCTCTGGCTGTAAGGATTCGAGGCTAGAGCAGACGGTCAGTGAGCTGCTTAGACGTCGGAGATGGCAACGGGAGCGTTACTTGGTCAAGATGGACGAGAGGGTGTTATACTTGTCGGTAAAATCGTCCCGCACGGATTTAATTTCCGCGATGACGCCTTGCAAAAGACGTCGGAGACTTTCGACTTGAGAAACAGACATTGTAGATTGGAGAGAGCTGGTAGCAGAAATCACTGGATGTGGAGAGAGAAGGGCGGTTTGGTTTGTTGGAGGATAGCAGATGGGCTCGAAAGCCCCCATTTTATACTCGAAGGTGGCCCCATGGGCATAGCAAAACCAGTTGTGCTTTGACAATGGAATAGCATAGGATTGTGGGCAGCTTTGACTTGTTCGCTATTTTCCATGAACACGTTGTGCTAAAAATACAAGGCAACATATCGCCATTCTCAACACGTGACATTTCCCTAAATTTGTTTCAAGCCGACCACTCTGGTAATGGTCATCTCACGTTCGCTGGTCCTGCGCAACCTCCCATTGTCTACCAGCGTTCTTCGGACGTGTATGCAAAGGAACCCCGTAGAATTTCGTCTTTGCATTTGAAGAAAGGTGCCAGCTGATGCATTAAGTTGTCTTGTCATATCGGGAGCTCACGGCGTAAAACAGATGGCGGATGAGACCTCGCCCTTGCTTCGCACACGGGTCAATAGCAACGCCGGGGACAACGACTATGCTGAAAACGGGCATAACAATGCATCGAGCTACGACGCGATCTCTTCTGCTGAAGAGGCCCCAGTTTCTGCCAAATCTTACTTGTCTGTCGTACGTTTCTGAATTTCAATTTCCCTTTGTTCTTGGTCATTCGGCCCACCCTTTCATATTTTCCTTTGTACCACTTCGTCCTCGACCTCGACTCACTCCTCCATGAATGATATATTTAGGTCCTTCCGATGGGTATCGGAATCTTCCTGGCGGCAATGGATGGGACGATAGTGATTTCCTGTAAGAACTTGGTCGTCTTAGCTTTCCATGTCATCTGGTGTTGAAAAGGTGTTCCAGCTTACGCTGCTATTGGCAGTGAACTCAATCAGCTGCAAAATACGAGTTGGATCGCTACAGCATACATGCTGACCTTGACAAGCTTTCAGTGAGTGGCCCTAGCCTGGTCTCGGAGCGAATACCATAACGAATCTTTTTTTGTTCTTCAAAGGCCTTTGTACGGAAAATTGAGTGACATTTTTGGACGCAAGGGCTGTTTGTTGTTCGCCTATGCGATATTTGCAATTGGTTGCTTGCTGTGCGGGATGGCCCGAAATTTGACAGAATTGATCGTCAGTAGAGCTTTCGCTGGTATCGGTGGGGGAGGGATGACAACGTAGATTGCTCTCTGATCCTCCGAACCATTATTCACGCTAAGGTTTTTGCAGCATCGTCAGCATCATATTGTCCGACACCGTGCCCCTACGTTCGCGCGGTACATGGCAAGGTCATTCCGCTTTTGGTATCCAATGTTCCTCGCAGCTAATCGAGCTTCGTAGGGTTCCTAAACATAATTTTTGCCACTGGTTCAGCAACAGGAGCCCCCCTCGGAGGATTCTTGGTCGACAGCATTGGATGGCGCTGGCATGTATTTTGCAGTATCACAGATCTTTTCAGCGCTCTGAAACTGTCTTTGCAGGGCTTTCCTCTTACAAGTTCCCATTGCGTTGATAGCGATCACTTCCGTCTCTCATGCTCTCCATTCTGCCTCAGGTAGACCAGACCGACTTTTCAGAAAAGCTGAGAAGGGTGGACTTCTCTGGGGCCCTCACCCTCATTGTAACCGTCTTTCTTTTGCTCCTCGGTCTAGACCGAGGCGGAAACATCTCTTGGTCGGACCCACTGACGATCACTGCTTTGGTGGGATTTGCCATCTTCTTTACCCTCTTTTTGGTCATTGAACTTGAGCTGGCGCGCGAGCCCTTCGCCCCGAAACGCATCATCGTGAACCCATCCCTGATTGCTGGCTACCTTGTCAACTTTTTCGGTGTAGCGGCGGGCATGACCATGTTATTCCACGTCTCGCTGTTTCTCCAAGCCGTGGAAGGGAAGAATGCTTCCGAGACGAGCCTGTGGCTGATTTTTAGCGTGGTCGGGGGCCTTTGTGGATCTCTCGGAGGGGGACTCATCATGCAAACGACGGGCAAGTTTTATACCATCACGGTTCTCAGCTATGCGCTGCTGTTTATGGGATCGTCTGTCGTTCTTTTCATGTCGGGATTGATCTTGCGTTCGACGGTCGGTGTCACGATTGGTCAGTTTTGTTGTTCAGATCGAATTTTAGCTGCGAGCCTCGTTGTATTGAGGGGATTTCCACTGCAGGTCTGGTCATGGGAAGCACAGGAAATGGTAAGTCACCGAGAGACTTTGCGTTGAAAACAGCGCTCACTATCACAGGATGCGGCATCACTACCAGCCTCATTGCTTTGATCGCCAACGCGGGGCAGGCGGATCAGGCAATCGCCACTGCTGGTACGCTCGTTTTGCCTAGGTCTTGATTTTCGAACATCGGTTTGACGTCGCCACAAGTGTCGTATCTTTTCCGTTCGCTGGGAACCGTGGTCGGCGTTTCAATAGGCAGCACCATTCTGCAGGAAACACTGCGCACCTACTTGCGCCACAATCTCACTGGCGATGACGTCGAGGAGGTGCGTGTGTCCTGGTATCGAACCCAGTGCTTAACTGACTATCTCCGGTGTAGATAATTCGCCGCGTCCGGGAATCCTTGAGCTATCTGAACCAGCTGGATCCCGTCAGAAGGGCGATCGTCGTACAGGGCTACGCCTCGGCCGTTCAGGCGACATTCTGCCTGACATTGTTCTTGGCTGCTTGCAGCTTTATATCATCGTTCTTCATTAGAGAAAAGGCCCTTTCGAGTGGCTGAAATTATTTCACAGAGTTAAATATTGAGTTATACCATAGCTTTCGGAGATTTTATGCACCGCAATGGAGCTGATAATTGATCGCAGTCCATTATCAGACTTATCGAATCGATAGCGCATCAAGCGATGGCGAATCCATAGATCAAGCAGTTCAATGAGATTTCGCAGCATATGGAAGCGAGTCCTCTGCTGATGATGCAGAGTAAGTAAATCTTTGTTTCGGGATGTCCTAAGCACAATTCCATTTTAACTTGGCTCTGGGACTATGCAACTGGTGTTCCCGGCCAATGTGACTATGGCACCTCCACAAGCATCATCAAGGCTCAAGCCCCAGATAACGTTCCCAGTCAGGGTTTCTGCAGAAATCGCCCCGTGCTTCTGAGACCCATCCCTCAACTTCGTTGTCAAAATACACATCCAAAGACCAGCGTTTCTTACCAACCCATTTCTGGATAAGATGGTCATCATGCCACTCGATTTCTGCGGTACCCTCGGCCTTGTTGAATTGATAGCCGACAATGCGGGGGCTGGGACCTAGATATTCATACCTAAAATAATTGAGACTAGGAGCGACAGAGATACTTGGAGATATTGGCCGAACCTGTGAGGGCAGACCCCGTCATCCGATACATAATTCACCCCAGGGTAATCAGGAGGAGCAGCTTCTTGATAGAAGTTGTAGACGATCGAGTGGATGTTCTGGCCAGTGCTGAAAGGAAGCTATGAACGAGTGTCACTGCAGCCGTGTTTACTTTCAAAAGGCTCGGACTTTCACTTTAGAGAAAGAATGTCTTTCTTGGAAAGTGTGGGGACAACGGAGGAACCCACAAAATGGAGCCATTGCATCTGAGAGCGGAGGTTTGTATATCTGAAATGTCCCTCAGAATGCAAGAATAGTTAAGACACAGGCATAGAGTTGATCCTTACTGGCCAAGAGTAGGTTATCGTCACAAGAGTCTCCAGTCGAGAGACTAGAGTCCGTTTTTCTAATGCCAAGGTAGTCTGGTATTGTTTCGGATCCTCTTGGTGGAGAATCTTCAGTGGTTTCAACATCTTCTTCAAACGATAGTCATCACGCCTCCTGATCCAAGCCTCTTTCTCAGTATCTGTCCATCGACGCCTCATGAGGAAGTCGTAGTTGCGGATAGTGGAAATATAAAAAGGGTGAGCACTGCTTGTTATATCCCAGGAAGCAGGAAAAATGCAATCCGGGCATTGGCAAGAAATTCCCACAAAAGTTGGCACAAGACACGGTCCTTATTGCATACATCGCCATGTTACACGACCTCACGACTCGTCAACTGCGCTGTACCAAGAACAATGGATGTCCCTTCTCAAACCGATAACCAGCAAACGGGTGACCACTGGAAAAGAGCAAGGCAAACATTTACAGCGTCGGACACCTCAGTATAAACAGAGCGTTGGAAAGCTGAAGGAATTCATGAACCTTCTCTTGGACTTGATTTTCGAGGTTTGTGTTCGACCTCAACTCAGAACTTCAATATCCTGACAACCCTACTGTAGATTGCAGGTTGTCTCTAGCCTCGAGACATCTTAACGCTTGCACGTATGACTAGGGAGTTTCGAGCAATGTTGATCTTTCATGCCTTTTTATGCACCATCATTAAGTCATTCTCTGCGTAGCATATGCCTAAGAGACGAAGCTTGGTTGGTCGTGGCGCATTATCAGATTGTCGAAAATGATGAATCAGTGCTGCATCAAGCGATAGCGGATCGTCATCGAATTTTTTTTTGTCCTCGTAATTTTGTCTTGTGCAACCATTAATGGTGCCAGTAAAAACCGAGCCAACCATCGACCCGGCCCTCCTGCAACTGAAACCTTCAGCAGACTCCGCCGAAGCGAGAAATACGAAGAAGAGTTCTCTCAAGGCGATCACGGATTGGAAAAGGGCGTCGGCCTGGCCCCTGGGACAATGGTCACCGTACAAACACATGACCTGGAGCAAAGTGCGCATCAACCTGCCGCGGACGTATCTGGCGACGGAGGGCGTGGACGTGCGCACGATCTACAAGGCGTTCGATGTCAATGCCTTCGTGCACCAGTACTACATGGAAGACGTGGATACCAAATCCGTCTCGTGGACAAATTACGTCCACTCGGACAAGGTCGTGGCGAAGAGGCAAGTTTGGGTTCGCCGCTCCTCCAGGTCCAGACCAAAAAAGTCTAAGAGACTCCTGATGCGCAGACACGAGTTCCTCGGTCCGGATCCTTGCGTTGCAGGATATGCAACCGATATGAACGGCGACCTCCATATCAAGTGGTGGGATAGCTTTCTCAAGGAACAATGGATGGACAATGGGAAATGGGAGGTGGAGGTGATGTGGGATGGGGAGAAATGGGTAGAGAAAGGGTGAAAACGCATCGCGAGGTCCAACCGGTTGTTCAAAGCTTCAAGCTTCAAGACGAACCTGGAAGGTATTCAATTCTACGAAAATGTCTCAATGTGGTCTTGATCCGAGTTCCAGCCAGATCCCCTGCAGCTCATAAGGAAACGCAGCATCATGAAGCCGGTCACAATGCAAGGCAATACGACCTCGCTTTGTAAGTATGCATGTACAAAAACTTAAACAATGACGTGCCCGACGCTTCGAGAACGATACAGATGATCATGCGGCCGTCGCATGGCTGGATATGATCCTGGCGGTACCACATTGACCAATGCACCGCTCTTCGACGAATGCCTGCCGGTGATTCACCCAGAAAAAATTATTCTAGACTGAGTTAAACCGGAGCCGGCTTCGCAGAGGTAAAAGAGGAGAGGATTTCCTGCTGAAGGGGTTGCCGTTGTTCGATTTGTGTCTACTGACGGCAGAATTGTGGAGTGAGAGCTTCGGAAGCTAGGAAGGGATGGGTCATTTGAATCTCCGACGTCTGCCGGATTCCGGCCACGCCTTCGTCATGAGGCATTGATTCGAGACGAGAAGTCTTCAGAGATACACGTCTCCTACTAAGGTCTTCTGGTATATGGTCGTTTGTCGCAGTTGCCGCGATTGCTCATCGAATTTCCTAATTGTTAATGCACCTTATTTAATGAACCAACTCCGCACCGACATTTCGACCTCCGACAAACTTCCCTTCGCTCTTCAACGTGACAGCAAACCGGAACCGTTCACAGAAGCATTTGCTTTCGCTTTACTTCTAAGTGTGTCCTTTCTGCAGGAATGACCGCGTTTGAAAGGTCAATAACTAGCCTTCTTCGCACGTGAAGCAAACCAAGAACGCGGGAAGCCCTCCTCGAATCTTATCCTCGCCATGGTCGAGATTTTCCGCACGTATTTTTACACTTCTCAACAGCTAGGAAAGAGCTATAAAACCCCAAATCCTACATGGACCTTCTTCACTTGCGCCTCTTGCGAAAAACCGGGACTGCGAAATGAAACTCTTCACGTCTCTCTTGTTCATCGCGTCCCTCACCGTCGCGAGTCTCGCTGCCGTCATGAACGTCGACAGCGTTGACACTGTCAAGCAAGACGGGCGGGCGGCTGTTGGCCTTGTTAATGATCTGAATAATTCTGTGGTGAAGTTCGTTCCGTCGCCGAGCGGTGCGAACTTTCAAGTGTGTATATCCTGTTGCGTTTGCTTCGCCCTTTGGGCTAATACACCTAACCATCTGTCAGGTTGTGCACAACACCTCAAACAAGGTTAAGGCGGGTCTGGACAAGCTTACGGTGGATACTAATGTTCGTGCTCCGAGACCTAAGATTGACCCTATGCTAATAAGAGATTATCGACCCATGTTTTAGGCGTTAACAGCCACTGTCTCCGAAGCTGATGCTCGCGAGCTCGTCAGTATCTTGGTCAACGCGGGACCTCCGTTCAGCAACTGCATACAAGATCTTATCAAGAATCGTGACAAATTCGCAGCAATCCACGCGGACGGCACTGTCAAATCCGACCTCGTCGAGTTGAGGGCAAAGTCACTCACTGCGATAGATGCCTTGATCGCGAAGGCTCCGGTAGCTACGGCTCTCGCTCATTTTTATGTGTTGGACTGAATCGCATCCTAGGACAGCGTCAAGGGCACGGCTCGCGGGTTCAGGGCTGTGCTGGACGGTCTATTCAACAAGGCCATCGCGGCCTACAACTGATTCCGGCTGAGTTTATCCTGTTGTTCCGTCTTCCCGCGTCTTGGAAATCGATCGTCGCACTTTCTCTCTTTTCGTCGCAGTCGTTTTTGTACTGATTAGCTACTTCCCGATTATCTGATGCCGATGTTTTTGACAAGGTGCGAGTGCTGTTGTATACGACAAGCCAGAGACCAAGACACTGTTCCGGCCCGGAGTATGGAATGATTGACCCGAGCTCGGCTCCCCATCAACGATAACCTCCAATAAGCCATGCATTGGAGCGCTCTCACGCAGAGTGATTTCTTAGCTCTTCCCCGATGGCCGCACACGCCCTCCTCAACGCATTCAAGGCCAACAAGACCGCCTTTGGCGTCTGGCTGACCACGCCGAGCGTCTTCAATGCCCGCACGATCGCGCTAGCGAGTCCGCACCTGTCATGGATCATGATCGATTGCGAGCACGGGCTCGTGCCGCTCGTGCCAGGTGCGGCGGAGATCGTTGGTGCCGTCCAGGGCACCGCCGCTGCTGGTGGCACGTCCGGGTCGAGCGGACCTAGCATCGTCGTGAGGGTGCCTGCCACGGGCGTGTCGTCGAGCACGAGCTGGCAGATCAAACATGCGCTCGACTCGGGCGCGAGGGGTATCTTGGTGCCGATGGTGAGTCCTTTTGTGGCGTGCATTGCCCGGCTCATGGGCGCCCATCCTATCTGCCTTTGCGGCGTTGCGTCGATCTAGGTCTCGACGGTGGAAAAGGCGAAGGAGATCGTCTCGGACAGCAGGTTTCCGCCTCTGGGGAGACGTGGATTCGGAAGTCCATATGCACCCACGACCTGGGGCGTGACGTCGCAAGAGTACCTCAAGAGAGCGAACGAGGGCGTCCTTGTCATGGTGCAGATCGAGACAATCGAAGGAGTCCAGAACGTGCAGGCGATCGCTGCCGTCGATGGCATAGGTCAGCGTCGATCAGCTCGAGGGTCACGCAAATCAATACTTACAGCGCTCACCGTTTCGCACCCAGACGTCTTGTTCGTTGGCCCGTACGATCTTTCCATCGCGATGGGATACGCGCCGCCGTCGCCCGATCCCCACGCGGAAGTCGAGAAAGTCATCCAGCAGATACTCAACGTCGCTCACTCGGCGGGGAAGAAATGGTCGGCGGTGTTGGCTTTCTTCTTTTTGATCAAATCAGTGACACCCTTTGTAGCGCGATCTACTGCAATTCGGGCACACAATCTGCCAAACGTGCTGCCGAGGGCTTCGACATGGCAAGTTGCTGATCACTCGAGATCGGAATCACTATTGATTGACTGATACTTTCCATCTTCGTCCAGATCAACGTCATTTCTGATGTCGGAGCACTGACTGGAGGAATAGCCTCTCAGTTGAAGGCCGCAGCCGGACAGTAGATGGCAGCCATGATATCCGGAATGCAATCAATTACGCTTTTTTTTTCTCACTCATAAACGGGAATGGAAACCACGTTGGACCTTGATGTACAAAATGCTTTACAATAACATAGTTACATATACATAAATGTAAGAGATAGCATCTATAGTACCTAGGCGACGACGCAGCTGTCCTTTGTTGTGAGAGGCGTTTTGGCCATCAAGATGCTCGTCCGCATGCGCAGGTCCTCGACCTCATGCTGCAGCCCTCTCGTGCGTTCCCTCTCATCGATCCTCACTTTTGTCAGCAGCGGCAGCATCTCAACGACCTTATTCCACTTTTCGCAGCGCTCGCTAATGGTCTTTGACGAGTCTTCCGAGATGGACGTGAACACTTCCCACGTGACGCCGCTCTCAACATGGCATCCGAGCGGGCAGAGCTGGCTCAGGAACAGCGCAACGGGCCCCGGATCGTCGATGATAGACACGCCCATCGAGAGCTGCTCGAGTCGGCGGAACGGCGTAAACGCGTCGCAGTTCCGGGTCGCGTCAGGGTTGGTGGGAGGCGGAGAGGCCTGCACGAACAGCCCGAGGTGCGTCAGGTTCGGACAGTGCTTCGCGAAAGGGACCAGGGCGTCGAGTGTGAGGCTTGAGCTATGCAAGTTAGCAGGCTCGCTGTTGAGGAGGAGGGACTCGAGTGAGGGCCAGCTTTTGGCGAGCTCCTCGATGTCTTCCTGCCGGAGGTTGAGAGGATGCTGGTGCACGAGCTCGAGGGAGACGAGCTTGGGCATGTCGAAAAGGGGCCTGAGCGTGGCGATACTGATGCGATCTTCGTCTGCGGGTGTTTCCAAGGACGAGGGACCGGCATCGATGAGGGACATGAGGGCTAATGTTTTCAGTAATCGACAGTTGTCCGCAATAAGCTTCAACAGCTTGCTGACACTCGACGGAGCTTCAGGAAGTTGTGAGTCGATGTACAACATTGTCAAATTCCGAGGTGAGCAGGGCGACTGGATGAAGTTTGAAGCATCATCAAACGTCACGGTCATAGAAAGGTCCCAAAGAGCAGGGAAGGCGCCCTCTTGTAGATTGGGTGCGAAGAACAACGTGTCATCTGGGTCTCCGAGGCCTTGAGTTTCATAGTACTGAAACTCTACGACCCCGAGGTGCTCCAAGTGCGATAGCGTCTCCGCGACGCGACTCGTAAAGTTAAAACGAGGAAAAATAACCTTTTCTAGCTTCGCCAGGCCCGCGAATAGCTCGATGGCCTCTTTCTCTATGGCATGCATAGGGATGTCCATTCTGAGATCGAGGTGAGTTATGTTCGGCATCCGCGCGATCACGTCCTGGAAGAACGGTCGCGGCGAAACGTATTCCAGCGTGGGGGGTAAGCGAACGACGAAGTGCTTGACGTTGCTGTGCATGAACATGACGCAAAGCGGGAGCGGCGCATTCCATTCGAGCGTACGCATACTGGGGAGGATGTTCAGCATCGTTCGCGTCCTGGCGATGTCGTCGAACACACTTTGCCCGAGCGTTTTCGTGTCGTCAGATATTTGATACGAGAGCCGTCGAACACGATAGCTGTACTTCTCGAACCGTTTCCAATCGCTAGACTCGGGTATCCTGACAAAGTCCTGTCGAGGTGCAAGGGGTTTGATAATGTTAGGTGAGCGGAGCGGAGAGGTTCTGACTATGGGCCACACGCACGTATTGCCCACCAGCTGTCTGCTGGAATGGTGCCAAAAGCCCGAAAAGGCGATGGAGATCGTCTACGTCGCGCCACAAGACGTCTAATGCCACCTCCGACCAACGTTTGCACACGAGAGCGTTAGACACATTCGACGCTTTGTCGAGGTACCTGAATATCATATCCAATAGTTCAGGTATGCCCAAAACGCGGTGTATTACTGATGATGAGGTCGCCTTCATCGATATCGAGCACTGGAGGAGTAGATGGAGACGGCAGGACGGGAAAGAGATGTCAGTCCCGTATTCGAAACCCAGCACTGCAGAATCCCTGATAATCACGTGATACATAATTGTTCTCCAACATTTCTCAGCGTCTATCATATGTAGGCTGTCCTGACCCCTTGATTCCGACCTGTTTGGAAAACCCCAACGGCGCCTATTATCTGCTCTAGATAAGACCTTAAGGTTGCGAATGTCAGGCATACGGACCCATCGACTCGGCGGAATTTAAGCCACTTGCGCAAATCGTATACCATCTGCTTGTCATTGCCAGTATCTCGAGCAGATGCGTCCTATGGGCGCTACAACGAGAATTTTGCGAAGCGGGGATAGACATTGAGATAAGACAGGACCGATGACATGGGGCTTATTCGCCACGTCAAGCAAAGAACCGAGCAATTTCTTCTTGTTCGCCGCTCTAGCGCTTGAAACCCTACCACAGTCTAGTTCGTGCTGACCATTGTCTAGCTGACCATTATGGATAGTTCTGATTGACTTGCCTTAATAGTCATCAGCGCCATCACGAAAATCCTGCTCTGCTGTGCTGATTGCGAATCTCATGACAGCTTCCTTTCTCAGATTGGTTGAGAAGGTCCTTCATATACAGATAGCTGAGCTGATCGTCAATTGCTATTTGTCGCATCTTAAGAAAGCGATGCTAAGTTATGAACTTCACCATGCTTCCTCCTTAAGTAGGTAGTTCACACGCATGCAATTTCCTGCGACTCGTGCCAACTCACGTTCTTCTTTCATCCTGCACTCGCGCTCATTCATATTTTCGAAATGGCCAGTCCCCAGATACCAGATGCTTCCGTGATGGTTACAAGCGTGCCAGACATCTTGGAAAACATCTTTCTCCATTCTGACATTGAATCGAATGTCGTGAATCTCTGTGTATGTCGATGTTGGTACCTCGTCTGTAGGCGGATTGTTTGGAGGGAGATATCGACCATTGAAAAGCTTAAGGCGCTTTTTCAAATACTGAGCCCTGTTGCTGAAAGACGGTTTCGCAAAGTAAGAACCATTGACCATCTGAAGTTTATGATCTGACAGGCGTAAAAGATGTCCTTCGTTACGTGGCCAAAATCTGCAGCGTGGAAACGGTTTCTCGAATATAGCCATCTAGTTCAATCGCTCACCATCGTTGACGCCATGCCTTTTGCGAGTATTCTGCAGGATGTGGTTAACCTTCGACCCTCCTTCAACCTCTTTCCGCATTTGAAGTACTTCAGTTGGTCAATGATAGACTGTCCGCGAGATTCCGACCACCTGCTATGTCTTCTTTTCATGCATTCGCAAGTCGAAACGTTTGCGGTCAACATCAAATTCGCCGACTTCCAGTCGCCGACGGTAGCTGATGCCGTTTCTCGCATGTCTTGCCTTCGACATCTAAGGGCAGAGAACTGGTCACTCGGGAAAGACGGAAAGATGCAGCTTCTTGAAGTTTTACAAGACATGCGAAATTTGGAGACCATCACTCTTCCGGCCTTCGAAACAACGAACGAGGTAGTGGAGAAGCTGGCACGCCTACCAAGGCTTACGACTCTCAAGACCGACGGTGATGGCGAAGAGCTCGACGCGTCAGCCATGGCGTTCAACTTTTACTTCTACCCTCAACTTCCCCGTGACGCGTACCCTTTCTTACAAGAGCTGACAATCACGTCTTTTATCGAGAGTGCTTCCATGTTCATTGTGGAGCACAACTTCTGCCGCAATCTATTGGAACTACACATCGAACACCTACCTCGTAGGAAACCCGAGCACGTCATGACATTGCTGTCGACTATTGCGAATGAATGTCAACAACTGTCCGGTCTTTGCCTCACCGAATACGGATACGCCTCCGCCGAGCTCTCGGGAGCGGAAACGCAACATGAAATAACACTCGATATGCTGCGTCCTCTGGCTTCATGTGTTAAGCTAAAACGCCTTGAAATTCGGTCCCGATGTGTATTGCAGATAGAGAACGCAGCCTGGAAAGAGTTCTTGAGCAATCATCCACAACTAGAGATTCTTCACCTCAACGCAGGACCGGTCAACGCTATTCCAAGCCCTGTCTATGGACTCGGAGATGCCCTGGCCACGTGCGCGAGAATGTGTCCCAATATTCAAGTCCTAGGTTTGTGTGCAGATGCGACAAGTGCCGATTCCCTGAAAGTTGATGAACCGTTCGAATTCGCCAAACTACGCAAACTCTCGGTGGGCGCCTCCCCGATCAAAGAAGTCGATCCCGTTGCGCTGTTTCTCGCTCAAGTTTTACCTCGGTCATGCACGCTCGAATTTGTGGACGACAGAGCCGAATCCTGGACAGCAGTAAGTCGGCAGTTGCCGCTATTGATACAGATGCGCGAGATCAGTGAGAGACGCGCTCTGTGCCGCACCGAAGTTCGTAACGTCTTGCCTGACAATTAAATATGCCTTCCGCTTGTATCTCGTTCTCATTGCAACGTGCTTTGCTCCTTTTGGCTACCCTAGCCCCGAATTCGTATTCAAAGAGTAACGCCGTTTCGCTACGGGTGATACTCACGCTTGAACCCCGCTTCGATATCCATCCATTACCAGGGATATTGGATCGGGGAATAGGTCGGCGAACCGTCGGCTTCATTATCATAAGGAGGTATTCCGAACTCGTTGCATCTCCAAAGAATTGCCGAGCACGCGTCAAGCTGATGGTCTTGTATCTTATAAATGTCGAGCTGCTGAGTGCACTAATCTGGAACTCTTGTTGTGCCAGAAGGGTATAATATTCGTCGTTTATCACAGCTGTAATTCATAACAGGAATGTGGCGATCATCATTGAAGCTATAGAATTGAAAGAGTGTGATCTTCCTCGTGGACTGTTATTCCCATTATTCCCTTGGGGTGGGTTGGCACCCACAGTCGAGTTAGTTGGAGGTTTTGGAGGCTCACTCGGGGGAATGGATTAGCCTCGATGACACGCAGAACGGAATAACGCAACTTACGGTAATCCATTAAGTCGATTAGCGGCTTTGAATGCATCACCTCTGTCAACGAAGTCTAGTAATATGAAATTCGGGGCGTGCCCATTCCCCAAAGGAGTGCAACGATTAACATGATCGATTATTCTACACGACGAGAGATCAGACAGACGCTCTAGCGACATGGCAACATCACGTTCTAGACTCACGAAGAAACGCCGTTGGTTGTCTCTATATCATCGGGATCACTCACTATGACTTCGCTGTTGTTGAAAAGGTCTTTGTTGAGGGAATGGTTGATCAAGTACATGTGGTCTTCGACTGAGAGTGGCCCATGGATACGATCGATGCTACAGGGAAAATTTGGATCTGTGACGCTGAATGGAGTCTCCCAAATCTTGAACAAGGGTTGGGCTTCTCGACTTCGTTGAAAAGTACAGAAGCTACTGACCATTTCAAATTCTGACAAGATGAAGTCCAGTTGTGAGGTATTTGCATTCGCATCCATAAATATCACCACTCTCTTGCCCGTGTCAATCATTTCTCCCAGGGTAGGCCAGGAATCCTGGGCTAGCGGAAATGAAGGAGGAACGTACGCCAAGGGTGTAATACCTGCCATAGTTTTCGATGGTGAGAAGAAATGCAATATATTGAAGCTCTGCACACACCAGCAGTGTCAAAGACTGGTTTCCATACATCCTGGACCGAGAGTCCCTCAGGATTGGTGAGAAGAAGTGTCAGGACTTCGTTCGGATTCGTGTCCAGGAACGATTTAACAATCTTTAGATATCCTGATACCTCTCCGCCATCGAAAATCAACTGAAAAACGGGAGGACAATGTGAGATGTCATGACCATCGCAAATGTCAAATCGGAACACACGCAGTCTGCCGTGAAAAGAATGAAAAAGAATCAGATGTTGCAGAAGAGAGATCATATTCACCTGTGTGACAAAAGTGTAGGATACCACTCTTGCTGTAAAGAAGACTCAATTGAGAATATGTGTCTAAGTGGGAAAGTTGTACTTGTGAGCTTGTGCTTGCAAGAGGCGGACGCCTAGGCTCAATTGTGAAGCGACATCAATCTCTTGGTCACGACCGACTGTTGCATGGGTGAGATGATTCATCATGTTAAATGCAGAGGAGTACCAGAAGCGTACGAGCAAAAGCATCAACGCTGTACGCAAAGGAATCATGAGCACCAATGAAGGTGATGTTGGAGTAACGCCGGGAGCATAGTTCCGCGTAACCGTTACATACGGTTGCCCTGTCGGCATTGAGTTTGCGAGAGACCGACACAAGGATTCACATTACCTCCTTTGTGGCAGAATGAAAGCTCTGCCGTGCGATGTGAGTAATGTTAAAATCGCAATGGCGAAGAATAGTGTGGAAGGCGTCGTCATCCCTGGAACATGGTGGACTGGTCGGTCCCAGCAACGACTGCACTAAGCAGAGACCTACATTCATGTGAATGGTTGTTGATAGCACATCACGGGAAACGCCCATACCTGTCAATCTGAGACTCGCGGCTGCTAAGGCATCCACGGGAAATAGGTTGTTCAGCTGACCTGATCCATGCGACAGTTGCCTAATCCGCCCTCTTTGAACGAAAGAAAAAGTATGATAATTGTAGTTGCAATGATTTCAAAATGCTAGATTAATCTAGATGAGAACCCAAAGGATTACTCCGAAGGAGCAGGCGGGATGCATCAAATCCTTTGTGCTCTGTAGACTGCTGGAAGCAATCCATTCAACGGCTGTGTTCGGGAATGGGTCATGATTACATAATCTTAACGTTCGCAAACCACCACCTCCCTTGAATTCCCGTCCCATGTGCTTAGTCGGAGCGATTTCTGCTGTATCAATGTCATGAGCATTCTTCCACGAGGACTTTTGCTTCTCTTATTGCTACCGGTTGTCCTTAAAATGCTGCGTCATTGAGTCGAGAGTCGATTTGCATCGGGACCACTCGAGATGTTTTCCTGGCTCGGTCTGATCATTCTGGTGGTATACGCCTGGGGCTCACATGCACTGGCTGTTGCTTTGCCGACTAAACGGTAAGTCTATCGATTCTAATTCACAAGCTATCCCCACCTAATCCCCTTTTGCAATCGCAGCGCAACAGTTTGCAACGGTCGAGCCGAACTCTGTGACCGTTCATACGGGAACGTGACGTTCCTGACCGCTCATAACTCATTCGCGGCTAGCCAGAATCCCCTTGCTCGTCAGTTCCTTCGTGAACATGAAACGCGAATTTCTGGCTCAGATCGGGCGTGTTTTCAGTTGCCCGAACACAGGAGGTCGATGTCACAGCTCAATTGCAGTTAGGCGTAAGGACGCTTCAAGGTCAAGGGCATATGTGAATTTCGCGGCCTTTCCTGAGTGATATTTCTCATCCCTGAGAATCGTATTATAGGAAGGATGGACAGCTGCATTTCTGTCATACAAGTGAGATACTTTGACGTATAGCATCTTGGACGCATACCCTGACGCTTTTTCGCGCTTTATATAGCCTGTGTAATACTCTGTGTCCAGAAGTTCGATGAATGGTCTATTCACAAGTCTGACAGGGTCTTTTTGACGGAGGAACGGTTGAGAATTACCTGAAGAAAGTGAAGACCTTTCTCGATGGTAATCCCAACGAGCTTGTCACGTTCATCTTCACGAATCCAGAGATGGTCTCTCTACCTGCAGTATGGAAACCCGCATTTGATAACTCGGGTGATGATGGTCTTCCGATGGATAACGCGATGTTCTGATTGTTTCTCATAGGCATTACGCCTCTTGCATACGTGCCTCCGTCGCGACCTGTTAAACGAGGCGACTGGCCAACCCTCGGACAACTCATTGATCAGAACAAACGGATAATCGTTTTCTTGGATGCAGGTGCAGACGGCAGCGCAGGAGGCGTAGTAGATTTCATCCTTCCTCAGTTTGACATGGTGCGCCAGATATTTCCCTTGATTTGTCGTTAGATCTTACGCGTGTCCCAAGGTTTGGGAAGATCCCTTCAGCCCCACAGATCCCAACTTCCCCTGTAGAGTGGACCGGATTTCGGGTCTTCTTTCTGTTGCCGATCATCTTAATCTCATCAACCACAATCTGAACGTCAACATCATACCGATAGGTGACGGCGTTCTCATCAGCGATCGTGCGGACGCGCCAAAGACCAACAGTCTTGACTCGTGAGTTTACATTCCATGCCCCTTCGGCTCTTGCCGCCCACTCGCTGTTGGAGAATGCTGATCGGAAGCGTTTTGACTCGATTGATTTTGCGACGCTCCCGTGGATCTGTTTGTAAATGATTCCCTCCCTGTTTGATTCGCTCAACAGCATCCTAGCGCATGCAAACGGTTGCGCTCCCTTCGCCAGTGGACGAGCGCCAAATTTCGTCCTCCTCGACTATGTCAACGTAGGACAAGGCATCGTGGCTGTCAATCGGCTCAATGGTTTCAATTAACTGTCACAAATCAGAATCTCATTGGGAAGGTTGTGGCGCATCGTATTATTTTATCACAGTCTTGTAAACCTTCAACGATCAATCAAAGCTGACTTTCAGTCTATCCTGGATCCGGTGGACACGGCCAGGTAACGCGTTTCACACACCAAATCCAGCCTGAAGGCGGTTCATCAGAACAGGTTGACTGACTCTGTCTCTGACAGATTAACGCCCGATAGTGTGCCCCATCGGCGCTTTGGCACCTTGGAGATATTTCCAATTTTTTTTCATGGCCCGACGGTCTACTCAACCGGATATCTCGGCATCTCACTGATATTCACCGCATCTCGATACTAGTTTGGCCCTGAACTGGACTTGGACGGGCTTCGGACGACCACTGACCCGTGATCCATCCTTTCTGAATTGTAGATAGCGAATTGCCTTGCCGCGCATTCCCATCCCCATGGGCCATGCGCCAACGAGGTGTATAAATGCCAGGTAAGGTCTTTCGTCTGTTCAGCCCAGTTCAAATAACCATGCATAACTTCCTCATTCTGACCAGTGGCGCTGTTCTTGCAGTGTTTTTCTTGAAACGTCTCCTCACTCCGAAACGCAACCTTCCGCCCGGTCCGAAAGGATGGCCTATCGTAGGAAATCTCTTTGATATGCCGAGAGAGCGGACCTGGTTGGCGTTCTCTGAAATGGGGAAAAAATACGGTGAGTGATAGCGATTTGACAAGGATCTGCGCTGACTTGTAACTATGTTGTTCCTGCGCAGGCGAAATAAGCTCTCTCACCGTTTTGGGCCAGCCTATGATCGTCATTAATTCGCTAAAGGTTGCAACTGAGTTGCTTTCTGCGAAAAGTCAGATATATTCCGACCGACCAACACTTCCGATGGGAGGTGAACTGATCGGTTGGAAGAACACTTTGCCTCTCGTGAAGTATGGAGAAGTATTCAATCGGTACCGTAAGATGTTCCACCAAGCCTTCGGTACGCAGGCGACAATGAGACAACACAATTCGTTCGAGGAATCGGTGACGAAAACGACACTGCGCCAGATCCTTGATGACCCAGATGACTTGTATGCACATGCTCGCAAGTTAGTGCTAGTTGACTTGTCAGAAGCAGCATCACTTACCACTCTGTAGGCACGTTGGCACTGTCGCTCTGAAGCTCGTGTATGGCTATGATGTTAAGCCTGAGGCTGACCCCGTCATCCAGTCCATTCATTATACTATGACCAAATCATTTTCTGTTGCCACTGCCCCCGGCGGGTTTTTGGTCGACGTACTCCCAATCCGTAAGCCGAAACAATCCTCGAGATTTCGAAGTCCTCATGGCTGAACATTGCAATGTAGTGCGCTTCATTCCTTCGTGGTTCCCGGGTGGGAGCTTCCATAAAACGGCTGAATTTTTTGCCCAAGGCCTTTCGGAAATGGGTACTGTCCCGTATCACTTTGCTAAGGAGCAGTTCGTGAGTTTTGTTTTAATGCCTTGTTGTCTACGAGCTGACAAGATTTCAGGCCAATGGCACTGCTGGAGCCTGCTTCACGAGCGAGAACCTGACGCCCGACGTGGATCCAAAATCGGATCATATCATCAAATGGACGGCAAGCTCCATTGCAGCTGGCGGTTTCATAACAGTGAGTCGAATCTGCTATACTGAGTTCGACAAGAAAAGCTGATAGCCGGTGAAGCGTACCGTCATGCTTCGCGCGTTCCTGCTTGCGATGTCCTTGAATCCAGAGGTCCAGAAGCGGGCCCAAGCCGAGATTGATTCGGTCGTAGGAAGTGGCAGGTTTCCAACGTATGCCGACCGCCCCAATCTCCCATATACGAATGCGCTCTGCCGAGAGGTCCTGCGCTTCCATGCAATCGTTCCTACCGGTATGTTTGATGCGCCATGAAGTCCCTCAAACAGAACTTCTTAAATGTTGACAGGTCTTCCCCACGTGGTGATGGAGGACGACATCTACGATGGCTATTTTATTCCAAAGGGGTCTATCGTCATAGCGAACATCTGGTGAGGACTATTTGAAGTCGTTAGCAGATAACACGCTGAACACATCTTCTCACAGGAACATGCTCAATGATCCGGAGACACACAGGGAACCGGAGAAGTTCGATCCGTCGAGATACTTAGGGTCGGATGGAAGGGCGCCTGAGAAGGATGTTTATGATTACGCGTACGGATTCGGGAGGCGGTGAGCATTTTTCCGACTTGGTATTATCGTGGATTCGCCATCTTACGACGCCGTTCAGACTCTGCCCAGGTACAGAACCACATTGCAAATGATTTGGACATGTGCACTTATCCTGGTCCATTTCAGGTCGCGCTGTAGCCGACGTTTCCATGTTCATCTTTGCATCTATGGCATTGGCGGTCCTTGATATCTCCAAAGCGGTGGACGAAATGGGGAACGAGATTGAACCCGTGGTTTCACAATTGAGTGGCTCAGTCAGGTCAGGCGACGAATATAGACAGCCTTGATGATATTCCGCTGACCCTATTTTAGCCAACCGACACCCTTCAGCGTCTCGGTGAAACCACGTTCAGCAGAGGCCTTGGCATTGCTCATGGCAGAGGATTAAGAGAAGCGTGTGGGTAGGAGTCTGTTTCTCTGCAGTTTAGTTTCGTTATGTTCGTTATGTTCGTGTAATTCTCCGCATCGGAATATAAATTCGCTTTGTACCTTCGAAACGGACCAGAGTGCACGTGGTACCTGAGCCACACTTTTTGATTGATGAATGTGGGGAACTTGCAGCCCCATTAATGGCATTATACACGTGGTTTGGAATAGCCACCCTATACCTGCTTTTGGGAGGAGAATCAGGTTTGAGTTGATTTTGTCGCCAACTCGACTGACGTTGTATTTCACCGTCCTTTGAAAGTCGAGACTCCTGGAGTTGGGTATGCCACCCCCTCATCTCATGGCAAGGTGAAGATGTGTCCTTTCTTGAATGTTCTCATCAACATTGAAATTTGTTCATCGTCCCTAGCATTGAGGGCAAACCAGTTCACTGCCTAACAATGAACCCCCCTGGAAGATGAGATGTTTTTGCCCCATTCGACGATGGGCCGGATCAAGGTTATGGCGTATCTGAGTGCTTGTCAGTAGATCTCGACGAGAGACTGACTGAAGATAGGCATGATTCTGTCGTATCGCATGTAGGGATTCCCCAAAGAGTTAACCATTGCACGCCAAGAAAGGTTGGGATGATCCGCAGGCAGAAGACTGCCCAACGCAAAGACGAGCATGTAAAGAGGTAAATCTGAAAGTGGCGTGTAAGGTAATTCAACCGTCCGTACATACAGTTTTGCATCGGAAGCCATAGAAAGAGCTTGAGATCGCCTGGCAGTAACCGGAGCGGGCAAGCATCGCAGCAAAACATGATGCATTGACACGGGTCTCTTCGAAAGATAATATAATTCAATACCGTCGGCATGACACAGGGCGACCCACACCCATGGAAAAGAAAGACACGCATCGGTGTGGCTGAAACGTTTTGGTACCTGTTTTAAGACAGCTAAACGTGCTCGGCCACCGGCGTTACGATAAACAAGGGGAAAAAAAATCCAGGATCTGCTCTGGACGACTCTTTTCAAAGCAACCGAGCTGTGGGAAGACGAATACTTGACTTGGCGAACGGTTACACCCATATGAAACCAGCGAGCCAGGCTTTCCTCGTATGGATGGTGGCTGCGCAGCAAGTATACCGTGGTTCGTTGCAGTGCGCATGCCGTGGCATCAGACAGTGTGCACGATATAGCGATCTTTCGGGCGCGCAGGTTTTGCGAGAAAAAATAACGTTCTCGATCATCGTCGGCGGTGATTTATTGACATTTATTGGATGGAGCTTGACGCTGTTTGTTCCTACATCCAAGCCTCGAACCCAGCTTCCACTTTGAATTGAACTCCGTATGTTCTGATTCTGAGATTTAATGCGAGTGTTGGAGTTGCTCTTTTCCGTGAATTAGAGTTGCTGAGGTATCTTTATAGGTTTATCGACCCTCTACTACAACGACCGAGGCTATTGACCGTCGGACTCACGGATGAGACTAAATAATGTCTGACATCATAAACAGACCCCACTCTTGAAGATGACCATTGGTGCAGCGCTCGTTACGGGTGCCTCGCGAGGTATTGGCCGCGCCATTGCTCTGAGGCTGGCAGATGATGGATTCGATATCGCCGTTAATGACCTCGTCGCATGCAAGGAAGATGTCGATGCTGTTGGCCGAGAGATCTTCGCCAAGGGACGCAAGGTCTGCCGGATACTGGGCGACGTGACAGAGGAAGGCGACGTAGAAGCTATGATTGCCTGTGTAGTGGAAGATCTTGGTAGTCTGGACGTCGTGAGTGTGACGATATTCATATCTACATCATCTACTAACAGGTTCAAGATGGTCGCGAATGCTGGCGTTTGCTTCGTGAAACCGATCCTAGAGAGTATGTTTTCTTGCTGCTGCAATGTCACAACTAATCTACTGACATGATGGCCATGGAAGCTACGGCTGCAGAATGGGATCGGGTTTTCGCTGTCAACGCCCGCGGCATGTTCCTATGCTACAAGTATGCAGGACAGCAAATGATAAACCAAGGACGGGGAGGGCGGATCATCGGCGCGTGCTCAATATACGGAATGCAGGGTAAGTGGTTGAACTGGAACTACCGGCCTGAAAGGGCGACGGACTATCTCTACATAACCAGGAGACACCTGTCTTTCTGCCTATTCCTCAAGCAGATTCGCAGTTCGAGGGGTGACTCAGGCTGCCGGTATGGTAAAGTCATACTCTTTCGAGTTTAGGCTTCTCATATGCATTTAGCGAAGGAATTCGGACTACATGGGATCACGGTCAATGCCTATGCTCCTGGTCGGTAAAACGCACCATTCTAGTCTGGTCGCATTTTTGATGATAAGCATCTTAGGTGCAATTGATACGCCGTTGAGTGAGTAACATGGTCTATCCTGTCTATCGGACAGCTCATTGGATGCAAAGTGAGATCCCTTGGGGACCTCGCAGGAGATAGAGAGGCTTTTTATCAGCAGGCAGGTTTGTTTACGACTCGATGATAATGCTACTTACGTGAAGCAGGAAGCGAAAGAGTCTGCGGTTGGTCGCATGGGCACTGCCGATGAAGTCGCCAGTCTCGTGTCATACCTGGCTTCCAAAGAAGCTCATTTCATTACGGGTTAGTTTCATATTAGCGTGTATTCGTGACTTCATTCACCCGTTCTATAATCAGGTCAATGCGTATGTCCCATAATCATTTTCTCACACTCAAGCCTAACCGAATTCGATGGTCGCGTCAGATTTCTGTGAATGGTGGTCGATATTGTAATTGAATTGTCTCAGGAAACCGAGGAGCCCGTTGCTTCTGCCGTTCATGTCGTAAAGTGGACTTATCTTCCCTTCTAAATGCCATTTCTAGCAAGCACATGTCGAATTATCTCAGTTCTCTTCTCGCTCGATCGGTGCCCAGGTGGTGAGATTAGATTTTGCCGTTGAATGCCAACGTCATCAGCGATCAGGCCGTTCTGACTGTTTCAAATATCTTGGGAACCTGCTGTACGGACATATGGAGCAAGTGCCCAGTGGAACTTCTACCCCGCTTTTGATCCGTTTCTACTTTTCTTTTCCATTTTACCGTTCAGACATCAGGCGCCGAGATGTCGACCTTCTCGGGACTAGCGTTTGACGTAATCGGTTTATGAGCAGTTGCGGAGGCGAGTTTCAAAAAATTCGACTACCCATATTTCTTCAGCCGCGTTCGCAATTTTACGCTCCAAAGTGCGCTGTTGACATGCTGCTACTTCGCTTGTTGCTCGTATTCGGCGCGTCTGCCTCCTTGGCCTTTGGTGCGGACGCTGCCTGGGTAGGCACTTTGCCATCTCAACCTTCACGAACCACTCACTCACCCTTCTCAACACCAAGCCATTCGACTTGACCAGCATATCGGCTCCAGATGGATCCATCACTGCGAAATTCGTTTCCTTGGGTGCGACTATGACGGAACTGTGGGTGAAGGACAAGTTTGGGCGCTCGAGGGATATCGTCCTGGGCTACGACGATAACGTGAGCAGTATCATTTTCTTTTCTTTTTTGCTTCCCTCGGCTATCGTGCTCAATGTGCATTCCACAGTCGCGCTTGCTCACCGATCCCGCTCACCCAGTGTTCAACCCTATTGTCGGGCGGTACGTGTCCATCGAAGCATAGTGCGGACTGCACAGTATTGATGATCCAGCTCAGCTACGCCAATCGTATAAAGAATGGTCAGTATTTTGAGAGGAGGTAACCTCTCGTAGCAACCTGATCAGTTTCTTAGGTACTTTTTCTATCCCGATTACCAAGGATCCGCAGCCTCCCGGTCCCAACGTATACCACATCCCAACTAATGATCACAACGGTTTGCAGATGCCTTTCTTTGTAGATTAAAGGGTCGTAGCTAATCAAACCTTGGCAGGCGAAGTTCGTTCACCTTGGTTGCGTGGTCTCCAGTGTAGCGTTTAACCTGCTCTTCATGTAGGTTACGCTGCATGGCGGCATATACGGATGGGACAGGCGCAGCTGGACCATAATTGCGAAATCAGCCAACAAGCGTTACGTACAAGCATCTCGACATGGCGGATGAGGGATTTCCGGGCATTGTTACTACTTTTGCAAGTTGTGCATCAGCTCTGAAGATATCTGTCGTCACTCACAGTTTCGCAGGCTACTCACTCTGTTTCTAATGGAGGCGTCCTGAAAACGACGATTCATGCCAATGCAACCGAAAAGGTTGTCCTAAGTGTAACTGATGAAGTGAAGCAAAGCTGACGTTCTGTAGACGCCTATCATGCTGACTCAACATATATACTGGTAAGTAAGAGGCGATACCTCTCCTCAAACATTCACCATGTCCCACAGGAATCTTGATGCATTCCAGAACGGCGCAAACGACATACTGTCGCATCACCTTCAAGTCGACGCGTCTCGCGTCATCGAGGTCGATGGAAATGCTGTACCTACTGGCCAGTTTATCAATGTGACTAGCACTCCTTTCGATTTCCGCCAGGAACAGAGGATCGGCGCTCGTTGGAATGACACGGTCGACCTTTGTGGACAGGGTAGGCATATAACTTGCTTATCCTATTTTAAGACTTTTTCCGACGTTTCTGCAATCTACAGGCTGTCAAGGGTATGACCATTGTTGGACTTACGACCGTTCGGAAGTGGCAAGGACTGCGACGTCGCTCTGGAGCGATGTATCTGGTATCAGGTACGCAGCAACGATTGGGCTCGATTCCCCGACGATAGATACTTCTGAACATCGCAACTTGCAGAGTCGACATCTCGACGAATCAGCCTGCTGTTCAGGTATACACTTCCAACGGACTGAACACTCCTCGGAAAGCAGTGCACGGTGGACCCTCGCTTAATTATACAAAGTGGTCCGCTGTCGCTATCGAACAAGAAGGCTACATCGATGCCATCAATACGCCGGAATGGAATGTGGATCAGATATGTGCGATAGTTTCCTCCGTGTCGTACGACCTTTGGCTCCAGTGTTGACGATCTCTTCCAGATGAACCTGGCAAAAACTATGAATGGAGCACGACATACAGGTTCTCTGTTCGCCACTAATATTGATGTGTTTCAAATGCTAGAGGTGTATCAATCCTCGTCTGAACATTGACTTTTTTTTTGCCACCGTTCGCGTTTTGAATGGCCGTAAACCTTTCGCTCCCAAAGTGCTGATTGTGAAGCCGATGGATGCATTGTTTCTTGATCTCGCCGCCTTTTTGAACAAGTCTCAAATATACATCGCGCTGACACAGCCTCATGAAATGCACCTTCGAGGACTGCGATGTCCGCATGCGAGAACGCGGAGTCGTTTATGGATTATAGATATGGCATTCGTGGCGCTCATCAATCTTCTTCCCATCAGCGAACCAAATGCTGTGACCTTCGGTTGCTGTGCACTTATTATAGGCACTAGCATTCGCATCGACAATTTTGAGAGATTGACGATCATTGAGGAAATGCGTGAAATTCGAATGTACTTGCTAACAGACCATGCGCTACGATTGGCGCTTGCTGTGTGTAGTTAGTTCGTGAAAAAGTGGTTTTATGGTATTGTAGTTGCAAACGACGAGGCTTCGTTCAAAGCCGGCGCAGCAGACGTGCCAAGGTGGATTTTGCAAATCCGTTCTACGGGCTTTGATTTCCCATCAGTAGACACAACACAGCCCTAGTGGCTCAGTGGCAAGCGTCAACATTCCGCAGTCGCTGCTGCCACAGCTTGGTGCTTCGACAAGCATCTTTCTTCGACACATGGCCAGTGGAATCGACTAACCGGGATGGAAGACGAGACCTACAAAAAGGGGGAGCACTGGCAGGTTCCTTGTCCGAAGCGTAGAAACGCCATCTCAGCCTTCCACACGTGCGTTTGGTGTGCATATCTGACTCGCATAGCAACGTTGCGAGCACACCACTCTTACTTTTACTCTCACTCTCGCTCTCATTCTTGCTTTCTTTCCCTTCCAACGCTGGTTGTGCTCCTCTTTCCAAGATCTTAGGAAGATGTCTGCAGAAAAGGCTTCGGTCATGGTTCAACCCGCCATCGTGCGCGACATGGACCTGTATCACGACTTGCATGTCGCTGGACAGGATGGATATTGTCAAGTTGGCGGAGCGTGCCGTCATGGGTACGGAGAGCGTTGCTGCGAGTACGAAAATCGAGGGCTTGCCTCCTCGCACAAACGCTGCCATGCACAGCGCCGCAGACGGGTTATCCTCCTCGTCGCTTCGATCAGCGCCCTGTTTCTGTTCCTTATTGCCGCCTGGTTGTGCTTCCTTCATATGACCGGAAGAATCGATGTGATGGAGACGACGATGAATTTCCTGGGGAAGCGAGCGACGGGCGACACGACGGGGAATGGCAACGGGACGTTCGTGGATCGCAAATGTGACTCTATGCTTTTTCTTTTATCTTTGTACGATTGAGCTCAAACTGACCCGCCCCTTTCCTTCAGATTACCTCATCATCATCTTCGTCGGCTTGTTTCTGCTTCTCATTCTCGCGATCATGCTCAGCGCGTGGTGCTGCAAAGGTGTGCATCAAGGGACTCCGACGAAGCGAAACTCATGCTTTTCTGACCCGTTCAACAGGCGCGTTTGAGAATCCGCTTTGCTGCCCTTGTTACCTGTGCGCGTGCTGCGGAGGGCTCGGTACGTCATCAACCCTGGACGCTTCTGCATCTGTGATTGCTGATTGCGCTTCGTAGCTTGCATCGAATGCATCGGCTGTGGCCTATGTGCCGAAGGACTGGAACAGATGTAACACATTGCCATCTGGAATCATCATTCCCAGGACGTTTAGTTACGATTGCAAGGACTCGCGATACGATACCCATATGTAATTCCCCTATTCGAGGATGCCGATAGAATCGGTAAAGGACATTGAATTGATAAAAGGATCATATTTGCTTATTGGTGGAGAACATAGCTTGGACAAGCCACAGGCAAGTCCTTAAAGTCGAACAGGGGTAGTAGTAGTACCTGAGAGTAATCAGGAGAAACCGCAAGGATCAAAAGTTGAGACGACGGACATGGGGAAAAGAGAGTGCCTTTGGCCGGACACCGTTAATCAAAATAGCGGCCGCCATTCACGGAGATCTTGTTCAAGGTTACATTTTTTTCAATGCGATGAGCATATACAGAAGGCATGGCTCACACTTTGACCTGATCAAACAAAGTGCATAGTCAGCGGGATAAAAATCAGCGGCCAACTCGTATTACCAGTGACGAAATGCGACTCCTCCGACGCAAGGAAAGAGACCACGTTCGCGACGTCTTCCGGCGTGCCAATATATCCCGTGGCCGATTTTCCGGCTTCCTGAATGACGCGTTCGTGCGTCCATCGTCAGAACAGAGACGGACGATCATATGCACAACCGACATCTTGGTAAAATCCCTCCACGCCTCCGGCTTTGTCACCGAGATCTCGCACTGGGAAACATCGTTCAGTCACGGGTCGGGTGCCCGTTGATTGTTCGGCTCACGCATGTCGGTATCGATTGCGCCTGATTGTTACTCCGTTAGCGGATTGGAATGGAGAGAGTGGTCGTGACGATAATACCTGGGGAATATGCGTTGACGGTTATTCCGTGGGCGCCTAGCTCGCGCGCTGCAACGCCAATGGCTCAAACCCGGGCCTGCTGCGCGGAAGAGCTTGGACTTACCAGCCACCTGTGTCAATCCCCGCACAGCAAACTTTGAGGCACTGTAGGACCCGAGCAGTGGTTCGCCTGTAATTCGCATCTAGTGACATGCTTCTGTGAATACGGAGGTTCGTGCGCCACCTTGTTTCCCAGCTACCGAGGAAGCGCCTATTATCCGGCCCCCGTGGCCTTGTTTGATCATCTGCTGGGCTGCGTACTTGTAACAGAGGAAAACGCCACGTCCATTAACGGCAAGCGTGCGATCCCAGTCCTCCACAGATACTAGGAACAGCGGGCTCGGAGGTTGCGATTAGGAGAAAGCAGGATTAATGGGGCTCACTGTCCAGAAAGGGCCTCGGGAGACAAACACCCGCATTGGCTACCATCTTGTTCCGGAGCGACCTGAGCCGCAACTCCGAGAATGAAAGGCTGTTCACGAAGCTTACCACGTCCAAACTGCCGAGTCTCTCAGCGACCTCACTAATCATGCTTTTGACTTCAGTCTCCACAGAGACGTCACCGGTGATGGCAAACGCATTTCGTCCCCTGGACGCTATTTCTTGGCGGACCGCCTCCAAGTCCGCTTTAGCACGTTGGACGTCGTTCACCGCGACGTTGAAGCCGTCTTTTGCTAGACGCAAGGCAATGGCCCTCCCAATGCCGCGACTGGCGCCGGTAACGAATGCGACGACTTTCGACATGGGGAACGCAACAGACGCCGGAAAGTTGGGAAAAAAAAAAGTTGTCAGCATGAGAAATCGGCTCCCTCGATTTTAATACCATAGACTCGGGAAAAAGAAGCCGACCTCATGCTTCTCTTTCTAACGCGTACAGAGAAAAGAGAGACTTATCGTTATATGGCAATATCAAGGCAAAGTTCAAAAGAAATACGCACACGAATATAGCACGAGTCAGAAGAGGCACTATTGTTCCGTCACATGCGGTCGTATCAGCATATGAAAAACGGGCAAACGCTTCGAAGAGATGTCAATCATCCTACTGGTGCAATTTCAGAGTGGCAGAAACAAATTGGCATATGACAAGTCAAACATGGCCACACAGGAAAGACCATGGCAAGTTGGGCGTTTTTGACTGTGACTCCTTTAGGAACAAACTCGGCTGTCCTGGTCAAGTGTGCATTGGCAGCTCGAAGATTTCAATCACAGTGTACATCAGCCCCTAAGAAACTCGTCTTTCAGATGCAAAACGCATCAGGAAAACCTCATTTCTCTTGTAGACCTTTTCCTTCCTTTAACTTCCTTACGTCTTGGAAAAGGGAAAAAAAGGAGGGAAAGGCAACAAAAAGGTAGTGAATCACCTTAAAGTTCTTTGGACAGGAGAGGAACGACGATGAAAAACCTGCAGAAGCAGCCCAAAATGACATTTTCCTGACGGCGCGTCAGTACTGGTAAACCTTGTTTCTTTCGGGGATAGCACTGAAGCGGTGCCCTGTCTATCAGTCGTTGATTTGAAGTAAGAATCCGTCGGAGACAGGCAGCCCGTTTTTTTTTCCCCTTCCAATGAGAAGTGCAAGACGAAAAATTGCCAACGGCTGATCTACCAAAGACAGAGAGAGACTCGAATCTATGGCCGGAAGCGTGGGTTCAGCGACAAGACGGCTGGCAGGTCAAGATAGAGAAGAGAGATGCCTAAGCGTTCAGAGACCGACCATGTCCCATCGCAGCCTCCTGATGTGGTCCCAGACCCGTTCACCCTCGATCTGCAGCCGAACTAGGCCAGCGTCGACACGGATTTCCGCCAAGTCTCCTTCCCACTGCACGCCGCCATCGCGTGGTGCGCCAGATTCCCGAGCACCTGCGCCGTTGCCTGTCACGGAGCCACCGCTTTGCGATCTAGAGGAAGAGCAGAACGGTTTCTCTTGCCCAAAGTCATCAGCTGTTCTGACAAACCACGCCCTCGTCGTCGGGGTCTCGGTCAAGATGGTCGAACGTTCACCAAACATGGCGGAAAGCGAAACGTGGCGGTCGATGTTTCCGCAAGACACGGTGAGATGCACGAGGCCGTGGAAAGTGCGTGGAAGGTGCAAAGAAAGGTACCCATTAACAGAAGCGGCGATGACGTGCAGCGGTGGGCGGTCGGAAGCAGACTCGGCATTAGCAGCGCTCGTAGACCTGCCGTGGGGAGGTTTGGTCGACAACGCGTGCTACAGTACATTGGGGAAGAGACCTGTTGGTGAACAATCAACCCCGAATCGCAAAAAGCTCGAACATACAATTCTGGCAATGAGTGAAAACGTGTTTTTAGGTCCCCCGGCGACTTTCAGATCGATGGATGTACGACTTGGCTTGAAAACGGTCGTTTTGCGGGTACTGGATTTGGATTTTGCGATTGTGTTTGATCGTTCTATCCCGGACGAATGTTCGTCGCTCCGTACAGGACTTTCGAACGGCGCGGGGTCTCGCAGAGTCCCTACCGCCATCTCTTCACTAGAGCTGTCCCGGAGAGAACAGGCTGCATCATTAAGGACGTAGATATCCACGTCCATGCCACCGTTCTCAACCTCCAGCTTCAGATTCTTCTTCCTCCTTTCCCCAATATGCTTCTGCGCATCACCAGCAGCATCGCCCACACTCCGCGTTTCGTTGCGAACGTCGTTTCCGTCGTGGTTCAAAGAAAGCGGACTCAAAAGGCCTGCGGGGACGTCCAACGAAGGGTCCACGACGAACGTGCCAGTTATTGGAGCGCTGGACTTTGAAAACGGAGGGAACTGCAGAAAATGCCGATCGGGCGTGCTCGAGCGAGACAAAGAGACGTAGTTGGTCGGCTGGGCGAGTGCCTTTATTCTCGCTTTGCATTCCGGATCGTTGGAATCGCGCTCGCGGGGCCGAGATGCGCAGCCTTCACTCCTGGAATGACGGTGGCGCTGGAGCTTCGCGCTCTGTGGGACCGGCCATGGTGCGTCTCCCGATCCGTTTTCGACCTCCAGTGCGCCACCGGAGCTGGGCATGCCGACTGGCTGAGACGGTTCGACGCCAGGTAGTGGTTGGCTCGTCGGAGAATACTGCAGATGCACCGGAAACGTCGTCGCGGGAGGCACGCTGTTGTTTCCGATAACGGTGCTCGTTGTGCTTGTCGTGTCCCAGCGACGATGTCCGTGTCCTGCATGACTGCGGGTGTGGTTGCGGTCCCGCACGATGCTCTGCGACGAGCGATTCCTCTGCGCCGTCGCTGGTGAGCCATGCGGCATGGAGGTGTGCCGCCGTCTCCTCGGTCTTGTCGGTGTACGAGGGCGACCCAGGCTCGTAGGAGCACGGGAGCTACGAGGCACACCAGGAGGAGCGTTTGCTGCGCTGGCAGTCTCCTCTTGATTGGCGTGGGTGGCCTGGGGAACAGGAGAGGAGGACCGTCGTGTAATGCTTCCTGACGGCGTCGTCACTCTGGTAGCGCCCCCACCCGCCAATCCAGGATGCCGTTCGCCGGCCTCATGTTCATGAAATATCAAAACGGAATGAAAACCAGAGGACGAGGAGTCTGAATCGGAGAAAACGCCTTCGCAGCCTCCGCTGCCTCCTTGTGAGGTATACCCCGGTGGCGGAGAACGTCGTTCATCGTTTGAAGGCACAATGGGCACCGACCCGGACATGTCGTTTTCTCTTTTTTTTTTTTTTTTTCCGTCGTACTCCGAGCTGGGAACTCAAGGGGAGGAGAAATCACAGGTGTAGAGGTAGTGAATCCTGTACTGGGCTTATCGGCCATCGTGTCTGGCGGTAATTACGAAACAACAAGGCGCACTTGATGCTTCTCTTCGTTCCGACGGGGAAAATTCTGGGCTTTCGATAGCAAATAAGCTTCGTACTCCAATCGGTCAGAGCTTCGTGATATCGCATTTTTTTTTTCCAGCTCCCTTTCATTGAGCTGCGACATGCAGAATCAGACTATCGAGTGCCACCTTGAACCAACCGCGACGGAGGTGCGTTGACGGAACGACATGGATGAACGTGCACGTGATCGCTTGCTCCCCTATCCGTCAAGCTTGGGACAGCTAGCTGTAGGTCTAATCAAGCATGCTGGTTGCTATAAAGAGCAAGACACGGATCCTCAAGTGACGTTGGGGATTCCTAAATGAACACAGAGCTTGCGAATCAAAGAATCATTGCCTTCCCGACGCTGAAAGTCGAGACCGTAGCCTTGCACGTACTTCTTCAGTTGCGCATTCCTCAAGTTCAGCAATGGCCGCATGTGACGACAACGCGGGAAGGCTGGCCTACGTTTGGACGTCAACAGGAGAGTTTGGAAGGTGGAATCGGTCAAGGATTGAGCAAACCTCTGATGGGAGCTTTCCAGCATGTTGCCCATGGCTAAACGGAATCTCTTCATATGGACGTGTCCCGCCTATGCCACATGTGCTATTGAATATCTGGAAAGACAAAGTGAGCATCTGGACATGGAATCGGAGAGCGACTGACCCTGACAGAACGGACGTTGACCTGATTCACGGTAATCGGACAACCTTTGAAGGTCGTCCTCCACTTTTGCAAGACCACCCGCCACCTTTTCCTCCAAGGCTCCTACGCGATCAGTCAACGGTTGCAGCGCTTGTCGCATGATATCCGCCATATCGACGCGAAAACGATCCCGAACGGCGACATCGAGCACGTCCTGAGTGATGAGCATCTGACCGGTAGAGTGCCGAGAATAGTCATCCCGCAGATCATGCTGATAAACTTCAGCAGAGCTGACATCGTCCTCGGTGGCATGCCGGACTTGGGTGCTGAAATCTGGGGCCAGGAGATGGTTGCTTTCATCGGATGACGCGTCGACACGAATGCAACATCTCGCACCTTTATTCAGCGTGAGTTCCTGGACATGCCGGCGTGCATTGGATACATCTTTGAGAGACGGGGGGTCTAAAGGGGTCTGTGGTGCGGCGATGCCTGCGTTGTTGCGAGGTAGATGATGAGCGACCATGTTGCCTGAACGCTATTCCGTCCAACGAATTCGACAATCACGTGTGCTCGGAATCCCTCTTTCGACAACATTGAGTCAGCTCGGCAGTGTCCTCAACCCGTGATCAGGACCTGAGGACATCACCTCCCTTCCCAGTCAAATACCTGTGTATCATGTTCTGCTCACTCCTTTTTTTTTTTTTTTGAATGTTTATCGGAGGTAATTTATGTACATATCTAGGTCTCCATTCTAGTTTGGCCAGGAATGGGCTCGTCGCTCGGATTGATGGAGACAATAGATATGCATGATGTCATAAAATGTTCACTGGTGGCGGATAGTTCAAGAGGGCGCGACAGAGGACGTGCCCAAGCTGTTGCCACAATGCCGTCTTGGGCATATCTTGGTACTGATGATCAAAGACCGTCCATTGTCGTTCGTCTCTAAATCAACAAGCCTGAGGGTGAGATCTAACAAATGCGTTCATCTTTGAAAAGTCAGGCTATTGTTGGCTCGTTTAGCGCGCCTTGGTTTTATTGCGGGTGAAAAGGATGTACGACGCGCCACATTCCGCTCGGTATAAAAGGGCGCACGCTGCATGAGCAGAGTGTTCCCCTTAGACCGTCCTGTGCCATCGTTTGTCATTCGTTCTGCAGCTGCGCTTGTCGTCATCATCATCATCATCATCCTCATCAGATCTCGCACGTCGCGCGCCATGCCTCAACCAGCCAGCCTCACCTTGAAAAAAGAGGACGCTGCCAAGAAATCGGGGGACTCGAAGGGCAAGCTCTGCGTGCCCGAAAGCGCCAGATCCCCCTCCGTTTATTCGTTCAACATTGTGGGCCCGTCCCGATCCCCGTCTCCGTCGTGTCGAAACGACAAACCTTTGCAGCCGGCTAAATCAGAGGCGAAGGACGGGAAAAGTTGAGGCGGGGCCGTTCGTTTCGTGGTTGTTGCTGTCGAACGTCGAAAGGTCGATGGGAATAGAATGTAGAGAAATAACAGTGCGGAGATGAATTAATGGAAATATAATTTTGGAGAAAAGCATCACAGACCCGGCTGAGAAGCCCTCCGTCACGTAGTCACGTTACTTCATGATCTAAGGTCCTCTAAATTTGCGAGTCGCTTTGAGTGCTCGTTGTTTGAATGCATGATCATATGTTCAAGTTGTTGCATTCAGTCCCTAGCTCGGGTCCTGTCGAACCGAAATTTGCTTATCATCATCTACAGAGAATTGCAGCCTTAATATCTAAAGACGATGCATGGTTCTGCGACTTTATGAAAAGAAACGTGTCCTCAATAGGCGCCCTTGCCCTTGCTGCCCAACAAACGCGCCCCCGAAGAAACAAGACGGACAACGCGGCAGGAGCGTCTTTTCGTTCCCTGCATCAGCATATGCCGTGATCAACGTGGCGGGTCCTCCCTCGTTCCTATCTCTGCCTCTGCCTCTGCCTCTGCCTCTGCTTCTAGTACGAAAACCAGCGAAATGACACCAACGACGGCGGTTCAGCCCTCCCGCGTCCGCGACATGGACGCTCGAGCGAAAACGATAACGAGGATCGGGATCGACGACGCCCGTCGCGGCTGCCAGTCCCAGGCTGGTGCGAACATGCGTGCAAGACGGCGCGTGCAGATCATCTTTCTCTCGTCAGTCTGCACGCTGCTGCTGCTGCTGCTGCTGCTCCTCCTCCTGTGCCTCGTCGCGGTCTCTCTGCATTGCGTCCATACCGGCGACTCGAGTTTTGCGACGGGCTTGGTGAGCCGGGCCACCGAGGACACGACGAAAAGCCGCAACGCGTTCGTGGATCGCAAATGCAAGTCCCCTCCTCTCTCCCATCTCCCATTTTTTTTTTTTTCTTTTTTGGTCGATCGACTCGGCTTACAGAACTCCCCCCTCCCTCCAACCGGACAGATTACCTCGTCATCGTGTTCCTCGTGCCATTCCTCCTCGCGGGACTCGGACTCGCGCTATGGACGAGAGCGCGCCAGAACGCAAAAGGAAAGTTGAATGTTTGAGCGCGCGACGGTTTGCCCCAACCCCCTCGCGAGCTCTGTTCGTCTTTTGTCTGACTCTTTTTTTTTTTTTTTTTTCTTTTTTGTCTTTTGGGCGTTGTAGACAACAACAACAACGACAACGACGGAGTGTGTTGGTGCTGCTGTTATGATGGATGCGGTTGTTGCAACTGTTCGCGTGCGTCGTTGGGCGTTCCGTGGACCTCTCACTGTATTTATGCTATTCTATATTCTAGCGTGTGACGCTTGCACGGAAAACGGCATATGCGGGGCGTGCTGCGAGCAGTAGAGCTACAAGTAGAGGCCTGACTGCGTGATGCATAGCGTTTCTTTCCTTAGATTATGGGCTGCACTGCGACGGAGGCAAACAGGATGTATAAAGAACTGGTAGAATAAAGCATGACGACGTTGAAAGAAAAAATGCATCTCATCCCAAAATCGCAAAGGGAAAAAAAAAGGAGACAAAAGATCCGCCTTCAAGCTTCAGGCTTCATCCTTTTCCACCGCCACCGCCACAGCCGCCGTCGTCGTCGTCGTCGTCGCAGAGACGTCCTCATATTGGCGCGGCAGGAATCTTCGCTTCAGTCACGACTTGCTCCGTCGACTCTTCCCGCTGTTCCTGCGATTCCGCCGTCTCCTGAACACCTTTTTCTTCTTCCGCCAATGAAGCGCTTGCCTGCACCTCGTCACCATCAGCGGGAGAAGCGGCACCTACCCCACTCTCACTCTCACTCTCGCTTTCAGCAGCGGCCTCAGCCTTATCCACCACATCTTCCTGCTCAACTGCGCTCACTCGCACAGGCTCCGTCTGCGCCTGCGCTTCCTCCGCGCTCGACTCGACCTGAGCAACCTCGTCTGCCTCGGGAGGTACGGGAGCAGCTTCCTGCTCGGCTTCAGGCATCGGCTGCTCCTCGAACGCATCTCGAGCCTGGATCTGGTCGCTCTGACCTTCCGGTTCGACTTCCGCAGGGGCTTCCGCCGGCGCCTCGCTTTGCTGTTGTTGTTGTTGTTGTGGTAGTGGTGGTGATGGGGGTGGTGATGATGATGATGATGATGGCTGCTCCTGCTCTGCCTCCTCCTCAACCGACGCAGACTCTATCAAACGCGGACGAGCCGTCGGCGGCGCCTCCTCTTCCATTTCGGCTTCCACGTCTGGCGCAGATGCGTCTGGACCGAGGGAAGGCGCTGGTGCTGCGGAAGAAGGCGTTTCGGTCGGGAGAGGGAGCGTGAGCGGGTGTGCGTGTTCAGAGACGGGCATGCGCGTCGTAGCGACCGCAGCGGAAGCGGAAGTGATTGAAGTTTCTGTCGTTGCCGTTGCCGTTGTCTCCGCCTCTGCAGGTTTGCGTTGCAGGATCTGTATCGGACCCTGCGGCTGTCGTGGCTGGGGTTGTGTCTGAGGCTGAGGCTGCTGTTGCTGTTGCTGCGGCGGCGGCGGCGGTGCCGCGTCGTGAGCAGGCTCGGCGCGGTATGTCTGGTTGAACTGAACCATCGTGTCCGTCCTATTGCGTCCATACTTGCGCGGGCTCTCGCCGCCAATTCCACTTCCGTTGCCATTTCCAGGACTGCCAGCACCTTCGCTCGGACCGACGACGCTCCCGCGTCGGTGGTCCCAGTGGCCCGCAGGCGGGAGGGACAGCTCTGGCGCGTCGGCTTGTGGGGCGGTTGATGGTTGGGTTGGAGGTTGAGGTTGTTGTTGCTGTTGCTGTTGCTGCTGCTGCTGTTGTGCGCGTTGTTGCTGGAAGTGCAAAGGCGCGACGAAAGAGCCCAACAACCTAGGCATATGCGGCTGTTCAGCGTGCGTTTGTTGTTGTTGCTGCTGCGGCGGAATGACCAAAAACTCGGGCGGGACGAGGTCAAACTTTGCCGTCAGAGCGAGGAACCGGGCGTACAAAGACGACTCTGCCTCTGCCTGCTCAAACGTCTCGCGATGGTGAAAGTACGCGTGCGCGAATATGCGCCCGAGACGCCGTGCGAGGGAGGAAAAGTGTCGGTGAGAGGTTTGTGGGATTTGTAGCCTGTCAAGGGGATTATTGTTAGGGACTTGGGAGGCAAGGGGAGAGAGACAGGAACGCACCGGGAGGGAAAAGCGCGAGGAGAGTTGAGGAGCGCTGTAGCGCTGTCGACGGTATGCAGGATATAATCTATCGCGCAGCATTGCTGCAACGATTGCACACGCAGATGCATCAGAGGCTTCAGAAAACATGCGAAATACACAGAACAAACGCACCTCCATAGCGCCCTCTGTGCCGTGCGCGACGCACAGATAGAGCCACTCGCCGGCTTTCATCTCGGGACACGTCGCGCGCGTGCACTCTTGCTGCAGCATCGTGATGAGCGGATGCGACAGGTCCTGTGCTAGCCGGCTTTGGGTGGGGCAGTCAGAGCACAGGCAGTGGAGCGAGAAGGACGGAATGCTCACCGAAGCTGCTCATAAATCCAGCACGCCTCGTCGACAGTAGGCCCGTCGGCCTTTTTATCCTTTTCCGCGTCTGCGTCAGGCATGCTCTCAACAGGCTTGTCCCCGCCAGCTTCTTTATCCTCGGAAGAACCCTCCTCTTTTTCCCTCTCACCCTCCTTCGCGCTGCCACTCTTCGCATGCGCACCAGACCCGGGGAGCGACACGATGGTCTCGACGTCGTGCATGTCGAGACGGATGAGGAGCGATATGTATTCTTGAAGCTGGAACGCGCTGTCTAGCGACGAGAGAGACGGTAGACTCTTGACTGGATAAAACGCCGAGATCCTCGAACCCCGCATTGGTCTCTGCTGCATCGCCGTCGTCATTTTCTTTTTCGTTTTTGTTGTCGTCGTTGCAATGGACGGCGAGCAAGAATGCAGAACATTATTATGTAATCGCTTTGTAATAATATATACAAACTCATACAAACCCAGCAGCGTGTGCAGCAGTGACGACGTGTTGTTCTTGCGAACGCGTGTGCGCGGCTGGAACGTCGCCTGTCACGTGATGCTCAACAGCACCCGCCTCCGACTTTTTTCGCGGTCGCCCGCCTTTTTTCTTTGCGCCCTGAGCCTCGCCTTCTTCCCCTTCTCCTCCAGCGACGCCGGCATCGATCTCCATAGGCTCGTGGTGCTCGCCAGCGCCTTCTTCGCCTTCCGCGTGCTCGACGCCTGCCTTTTTCGCCCTGCCTCCACGCCTACCGCGCCGACCACCACCAGCGCCAGACGTCTTGCGAGGCCGACCGCCCGCCTTGCGCTTCGGCGCGGGCGCGCCTTCCTCGGCCAACTCGGCCTCTTTCATTTCGGCTTGTGCTTTCGCAGCTGCGGTCGTCTTGGCGCGCTTGCGTTGTCGCTTTGCAGCGTCTTCTTCTCCCTCCGCCTCTTTTCCTTCTTCGCCTTCTTTCTCTTCCTCGGCCTTTTCTGCTTCCTTTTCTTTCTCTACCTCTGCCTCTTCCTCTGGCATCTTGCCCTCCTCTTCTTCCGCGCCAGCTGGACGTGCTTCCTCGGCACCTTCTACTACAGGTTTTTCTGCTTCTTTCGCTTCGACACGTTCCTCTCCCGGCTCTGCAGGCTTCTCCACGCCTGCACCAGCTGCCTCTGCTGGCATTTCCGCTTCCTTCGCCTCCACCACCCCTTCGCCTGCGCCCTCGCCCTCGCCCTCAGGTCGTTGGCGCTTCTCTCCAGCAATGGCCTCGGCAGCAGGTGCCGCTACACCTCCGCCTCTTTTCCGCGTCGAGGGTCGGCGCTGTTTTGGTGATCTGGGCGATCTGGGAGACGGCGGTTTGGCTACGGGGCCCGAGAGCGGACCCGGCCCGGGGACGATGATGACGGCTTCGTGGGCCTCACGCTCTGCCTCTGCTTCCCTTGTCCCACCAGCAGCGCCGAAAACAGTGGGATCTTGTGCGCCCTCGGCCTGTGTTGCCTCACCCGCGCTCGCTTCGCCTGTTATAAGGGCTGCTGTAGAAGCAACGTTGCCGTTGCTTCCTGCGCCGACGTTCATTTGCATAGCCTTGCTCGCTGTCTGGCGCACCTCTTCGACTGTGCCAGCCAGCTCTCCGCCACCGCTGGCGCTCCAGTCCCGGGAACCTGCACACGCAAGTCGTGTTTTTCGTTCCTGTTCGACGGAGGCAAAAGCCGATGGCTTACCCTGCTCGCCTTGTTGGATGTCCTTGTCCGCCATTTTTCGTGAGGGTGATGTGTGTGCGAGTGATAGAGATGAACTTGCGCAGGTTTCTGAATGTCTGTCTCAGATCCCGTCGACGTCATGGACTCTCGAATTGTTTGCCCCAATTTGGCGACGCGTCGGTCATCACATGTCTTCCCGATTCCCAACTGACCGCCGACCGACACTGACACTGACGCCAACAACAGCAACCTCGCATATGCCCAAAGCAGCAAGCAGAGACGAGTGGTCCTTCAGCCTCCTGACATTCTACCCCTCCGACTCCTCCGATTCCGAATCTGATCATGGCCCACGACGGAACGACCAGCTCGCTGACCTTGACCTGTCTGCGCGACCAGACGAGGCGGTGTACACCCCGAATCCGTTCAGCATCGCCAAGATCAACGCTGCGTCGCGTGCCACGGCTGCGGCTGCACGGTGTCACGATAGTGCCCCTTTGCATTCTTCTGTCCAGAGTGATGCCGGCGTCTCGAAGAAGGTTTTGCGGCCTGGAAAGGCTGCGGCGCCAAAAGCAGCAGCGGGATACATGAACATTGCTGAGGGGTTCAGGAGACAGGCTCAGCGCGCTGACCGAGCTCGACAAGCCCCCCTCGGGACCTCGCAAAACGATCTTTCTGCTCCAGCTGAACGCCCTCCTGCTAAAGTTCTGAAGCACGCACGGAATGACACGCATATACTGACTACAAGACACGATTCTCGCTCGTACTCTTCGGCTGTGCCTACACCTGCACCATTCGAACCAGCTAATTATCGTCTACTGAACGCACACGAACCGTCTAACTCTTCTCAGTCCGCGCATATGCCTACTTCAAAACGTCATTCCTCTTCCCCATTCCGTCCCCGTCTTCATCCCGCACCACTTGCGTTCTCGTCCCCCATCCGCCCGCCCTCGAACCTCACGAGGCCAAAGACTGGCTTCACGCCCGCGACAACGGCCTTTTCGTCCCCTCTTAGGCCGCCCGCTTCTCGTACGGGGCTGCGTCCGCCTTTGTCGCCGGTGCGCGTGCGCGGCCTTTTGCCCCGTCTTGCGGGTGCTGGCGCTCAGAGACCTGCTCCTGGATTTGCGCCGCAGGGAGTTGGGGTAAAGCCATCTGAGACTCCCGCACAACGTCCCTGCCTTTTTTCTGTTTGCTTGAAGCGATGGAAGTACTGATCTGTTTCGTTCTTTTTGGGCTTTTCAGCGCTCGGTCGGTTTGCTGCTAAAGGACCAGGCACGACGTTGGATCTCAGAGGCATAATTCAAGACGCGTTGAACCAGCAAACGTCTGGCCCTTATGGTTCTGCTCAGGTCGATGTGAAGGACCGTCGGCTTTCAGGATTCGACGCTGCTCGGCTCGCTTGCTCGCCTGAGAAGGAACATGTGAGATGTGTTACTGACCAGCTTGATTCTCAACAGATGCCGCTGAAGCGCAAGAAGTCATCAATCAATCCGATTTCACCCCCGTCCAGACGCGCGCGAACCAGACCTAGCGCCGGGGATGCCTATGCGTTCGAGGTCGAAGATGAAGATGAAGAATGGAGCACCTTGCCTAACAAGACGAAGAAGCTCAAGTCTTGCGTGCAGTGCGTTTTTTTTTTTTCATTTGAAGCGTATATTTGTTTGGATTGTTCTTGGATATGACCTTGTTTTCACTTCGTCCCAGTGGTAAATCTGGAGAAACAGCTTCTGGAGTCAAGACAAGCAAGAAATTCAGACTCCCGCCTGCTCTGCTGGGTGGCGGTGGTGAGACGAGAAAGACGGGTATGAGCGCCATGTCGGAGCGTAGGGTCATTACATTCCTCCCTCCGCCTCTGGTCAAGAAAAAGGAAGAAGACAAGTCGCACGAGGAACGACAGGAGATGCTGCAGACAAGTGACGCTGTCCTGCATAAGTACCCTTCTCCGGAGCGATCTTCGTCGCCGCTGCGTCTGGATCTGGGTCTAGCTGAGGCTGTCGTTCTGTCGCCTCGTCCGCTTGATTGTTCTGTGGGACTCGAAAGCTCGCTGCGACAGACTGGCCGAAACGGATATGCTCGTACTCGTGCTCGTGCTGCTCAGTATCGCCCGCCGTCTCCGCCTACGTCCGATAATCTTGTCCCGCCGCCTGGTGTCTTGGATGCGGAACTGGAGATGGATTCCGACAGCGACGTCGACGTAGACATCGATATTGATATGGAACGTGTGTCTTCTGCGTATGCGACGACCAAGGCACGACTGCGTCAGGTATGTTTTCCTGTTTCTTTTTTTTTCGCGTTCTTCTCCACTGCGATTCGATGCGGGGGGTGGCAGTAGCGCAGGAAAGACGTTGAGCGATTCTGGGATGCCGTTTCGTCTCTGGCTGTGTCCGGATCCGGGTTGGCTGGGAGGGTCTTGAGGTCTTGATGGGAGGGTGAATGACTTGAAGTGGAACTTTTTTTTTTTTTTACTGTGTGCTGTGCAGCTAACTTGGATCGTGTGTAACTTGGTAGAAGAATGAAATGAGAGATTGTGTGGCATGAAGGCGAGTTGGAGGCTTATTCTGCTTGTTGTCTTTGCTCGACGTATGTAGTGAGGAACAAAAACTGCAAACCATCACTGCATGCTTGAGACAGGTTGCAATGCCGCGTGGCAGAAACTACGTCGTTACCATTATCTACGCCTGTTCAAGGTTGGTAGAAAGAGAACGATCCGTCCTCGCAAAGAAACGCGACACGACAAGTGCGAGAAGACAAAAATGAAAGATCGCATCGCATGAAGAGCCTCACTCGCGATTAATTTTTCTTTGTCCTTATGTCCCATCGAGCTTCTCTCCATCTTACGAGTCGCGACAGCTCCCGAATCTCCAAACCAAAAGCACAAAAACATCATACAATTACAGCGAGACCAAAAAAAAAAAAAAAAAGAAAAAAGAGGGAAAGCAGAGAACAAGATCAGGAGAAGAGCGTCTCGTCCGTCCATGAGCCTCCCGTCATGCCATACGCAATGTCCTCCTCTCCTCCCGCCGTGACCCACGACGACCCCGCGTCCTCTCGTCCCTTCACAGCCTGCATTCCATCAACACGTGCACGAAAAAGCAGAAAAAAAAAAGCGACGCCGGACTCTCACCTTGTTCAAAAACTCTTTGCTCCGCGCCAGCTCCATGTCGAGCTCCGCAAGACGCGCAGCCTGGCTCTGCACATCTCCGAGAGCGCGATCGACCTCTTCCTTGGTGAAGCGCGGCGGCGGGTCCGAAAACGTGACCGTGCCGTCTGCCGAGATCTGCGCGCTGACGTCGTCCGACTCGATCTAGGCAGCGAATAGGAGGATGGTGAGTATTTACGTTTTCCGGAAGGGAGGGGGGGAAGGGAACTTGCCATGCTGAGGACGAGGTCCCGTGCGTGGTCTTCGGATTCGACTTTGACGGCCCGCGCGATGTCGGCGAGGCCGAGCGTGACGTAGGTCGCGGTGAGCTTTTTAAGCGCCCAGCGCGGTGCGCGGTCCAAGGCCAGCTGAACCAGCCCAAGATTCTTCTCCTACAAAATCAGAAAAAAAAAAAACTTTCATGCCTGAACGGATAGACAGGGAGAAAATTTTGATACCGCTGCAAAATGCTTTTTGGCTTCTTCGTAGATCTCTCGGAGCGCGTCGGTCTTGTGCGGATAGGCATTGACGAGGCTGTTGTATGGCGAGTTTTTGAACAGGCGGATGAGGAGCGGGTGGATGTATTTCGGAAGGCTGGACGTCTAAATCTCCGTGGTCGGCGTCAGCCTGGTAATGATAGTAACAAAGAACGACCGCGACACGCACCTGCCCCGTCGAGATGAGCTGCACGAGCTTGAGCTTCTTGAGCGCCTCGAGCTGAAGCGCCGAAGGGACCTGACCCGGGCTCGCGGCCGCGATCTCGAAAAACTCTTCCGCGGCGCGCCACCGCCAGAGAGCGGCGAGCGCGATGCCACCCGCATAGTGGTACGTGATGCTGTCGGTATAGTGCAAGTCGGACAGCGCGGTATCGATGTTGGCGATCGGCACGGAGAGCACGGGGAGCGCGGCGGTGAAGTGTCGCGTCGATGTGCAGGTCTGCGAAGGTGTATGTGTGTGTGGTGTGTGCGTCAGTGACGAGGGAAGGGACATGGAGTACTTACGACGAGGAAGATGGAGTGGAGGGTGGTGAGGTAAGAAAGGTCAGGTGGGTAGCGTTGCAGGAGGAAAGACAGGGGCTCGATGGCCAGTGCGGACTGCAGCAACGTCAGACACACCCAACGACGAGTTGAACAAACCACGGACGTTGTTGAGATGCTCTGCATACCGGACGATGCCTCTCGCTAGAAGTGTTACTAGATGATGCGCTATAGATCAGATTTTGGGAGCACGAATTGGCGAGCGGGCACTAACCGCGATCCGGCGCGAGGCGCGCGTGTTCAGGGTCAAAAAGCTGGCAAAAGCTGAGCACGATCGGCCACGGCGGCAGCGCGGAGCCTGGCACATGGAGTCTTGCAGATCTAAGAGTTGAGGAGGATAGAGAGCGTGAACACAGAGACATGACTAGAGAAGGTGAACGGGAGACGCGCACAGGATGTAGAGCACTCCGAGGGTGTTGACGTGCGGATCGAGGACGGCGAGCGGGTCTTGACCGCCTGGGAGCGTGCTCGCGAGGATGGTGTCGCGCGACTCCTTCGGAAGGGCGTTGCGCAACGTGTGGTTGAGCGCGATGGGGTTGTTGGACGTTGTTATCTGGTGGACGATGCCGTCGAGCGACGTGGGGTCGATCATCGGGGCCATTGTTCCAGACGCGAGCAAGCTTGAGCTACCGGGCCTCAGCATGAGTCGAGACGGTCAAGAAACCGCAAAACTCTCTCTCTCTACGCACTCGAAATCGATGTTCCAATCAGGCGCCACCAGGACTTTTGACTGCAGACTTTGCGTCGAGAAAAGGATGTGAGAATCTCGAACGATCGCATCTGAGAAGACGGCTTTTTGCAAGTTACCGTGGTGTTTCTGCTACGCCGATTATTTAAACGACGGGGTTGTCCTTCGAGGTCGACGACGCCGCCAATGTCGATGAGGACGACAAGGGCAAGCGTGTTTGTTTGTCAATAGCTTTTGGAAGAAATACAGTCGACGTGAATTCTGCGACAGTATCCAGACCCACTGTGCAGCGCCCGACTCTCAGAACGGCTGTCTGGATTCAAAAGCTCCATCGTTGGGCACCAGCTTTACGAAATCCTTAGGTTGCATTCCTGCCGTGGAATGATCGTAGCGACGTGCTTTATGTTTATCAGACCAGTTGATGCTGTGTAACGCTCTGATGGGGTGCAGTCTTACAACCAGCTTGCAGCGGACGATCCCAAAACCTCAGAGCTCTCAAGAGTCCTTTCGCATCTGCATGTTGGCGTCTTTACCTGCGTTGTGCACGTGGCACTGCGGACCAACTTTTTTGCAAGTGTTTCAAGGCAAACAACTGCGCATCTTTGATGTCTCCTGCGACGATGCGGCAAGCGCTCCACGCAACCAACCCCAACGAGAAACCTGTGCCCTTCAGATACCCATCCAGAAACAGGGGCTGTGGTCCTTGACGGCGTTTCAGGTCAGCCCAAGGTATGCCTCGCATCCGTCCTGGCCCATGGCGTTCTAGGCTCCTTAGCAGAGGCAAACCGAATGGGACTGGGACCCACTGTGGGCACCATTTGCTGGCGTGGGCTACAGCCGTATGCGGAAAGTTAAAAATAGGACCAGTGGAAGCATCACTGTTCCTCGGAATGGCGACATCTGGGCTGCACGACAATGCACCACTCGATTTGCATGGGCACGCATGTGAGCCCGGTATGAACCCTTCATCACGAAAAGATGGCCGCTTGAAACTTGGCCGCCCAGTTTCAATGCTGGTATGCGATATTTTGCATGGCTATGCTTTTGTTGCGAGTCGCTTAGCGAACATCGTGCATCTGATATGAGCTTACACTAATCAAATCAAATCATATAAAAGGGCACGTCGAACTGTGATTACTCCCCAGAAGCTGGTCTTCCGCCTACACACCCAACAAAGAAAAAACCAAGCACCACCCGTCTCTCCCCCACCCCACCCACGCCTTTTACGAACGAAACGAACGATGCATTACAACTCCATGGTCAACTTTGTCACTCTTGCCCTCCTCTTCGGCACACCTGCGCTCGCGTTCCCAGTCAGCTACGGATCGGATGGAGACCTAGTCGCTCGTGAATACGATCAAGGACTTGACGCGCGCGGGCTGGATTCCTTCGAATCGGACCTCTTCCCGCGCTTCTTTGATGACGCGTACGATTACGCTCTCGAGGCACGCACCCCGCCTTCACAGCCGGACGCGCAGCTGGAGGCGCAGACGCCGACGCAGGCTGAGCAGAAGTTGCAGAACGCTCCAGATGACGGCACGTCGCGCCCAAAGCACGGTGGCAAGAAGCACAGGCACCATGGGACGCACAAGCGCTACCCGCCCGAACATCACAACGATGGGTACACGCACAAGCACCGGCACAGCGAGGGCTCGTCGGGCTCTGACTCGGAGGGTGCTGATTCTCACGACAGCGATACCAGGCACTCGTCGGTCGCTGACTCGAAGGATACGGCGCGTACCCAAGATCGGGAGGTCAGACGACACAGCCGCCACCGTCAAGACCGGCAAGGCGACCAGAACGACCACCAAAGCCAGAGCCAGGGGCGTCATAACTACAACGACAACGGCGAAGGCAATGGCAAGGCCCGCCGCGCGCTGCCTGACGGGCTCTCCCAGTCCGTGCCTGAAGGGCAGCCGGCCGGCATGCCTCCGCCGCCAGAGCAGCCTAGTTCGCACGGTGCACAACACCCCAATCGGCACCATAAACAACATGATGGCCAGCACCGCAAGCAGCACGATGGCCAACACTCGCACCACCCAAATTCGCATCACAGGGACTCCGACGAGAACCATAACCACCAGCGCCACCACAACGGCCAGCACCACCACAACGGCCAGCACCGCCACAGTGGCCAGCACCGTCACAATGGCCAGCACCAGCGCCAGCACCACAACGGAGGGGACCCTCAGACGCCCTCTGAGACCAAGCCGCTCGTTCAGCGCTCTTGGCCAACGGATGACTGGGACTTCGAATACTAGGCGATTCCTTGTGATGATGGCGGGCTCGCAATTGCACTGGAGTGTATTGTAGCTTAGACTCATTAGCGGCTCTGTATCGATAGTCTGGGAGAGACGGTAATGAAAGACCAATAGCTGCTCATTTGAATTCGGGAGAGTCTGAATCTCGGGCACTTTGAAAATGCGTTTTATTTGCAAGCGTCGAATGATGCAAAAGGCTGAGCTAGAGGCGGTCGAGGATTCGTTTGCTCGGATTGAGCTGGCCTCTTTCCGTCTCCCATCAGAGAACCGACCATATCAAGGCCATTCACAGCGAGCTAGAGTCTGAATCACAATCTTGACTATTCGCAAATGCATGTGAAGGCATGGTCATTACATTGCTGTTGAAATCGCTATCGGTCCAAGATGTACAAGCTAGCAGTGTTGAAGGACCAATGTTGATGCGTCGATTGTGGCGTCGGCGCAACGCCTCACCGATTATGGACGTTCCTCTGAGCCATGACTTCCATCATAGATCAGCAGAACTCGTTCTAGTGATGCATGGGACATGCCCGCCATGTGGCTACCTACCAGACTCGGCTTCAATCCGAATCCGCTTCGATGGCCAATGCGGCTCGAGTCGCATGACAAGACCAGGATCCAGCAGACAACCCTCCGAAAGTCTGTCTTCCACATTATCCGGCGGAAACGACAGCCACAGCCTGTTTCATCTTTCGGCCTATTTTTCTTTTTTTTTGAGGGGATTACGACCATGCGTCACTACTTCTTCCAATTTGTTGTCAAAGAATGATTTTTTAGCACACACCTTTGTCCGCTGACGAGAGCTGAGGGGCCCGCCGTTCTCCATTCAATTCCTAGATGCCCAAACGTCGATCATCTGTGCGATGAATACGAATGCGGACTTGCGATGCCCCACTTCGTCCGGCCAAGCTAACGAATAACATCAATACATCCACGCTCTACTCACCTGCGACACAGCATGAGATTCTTGTACCCCAACTGTGCACATAGTGTAGGTCCGCGGCTCGGCATCGGCTGCCCAAGCGGCAAAATCTCACCATCTTGATCAGCGGCAACCGGAGCAGAGCGGATACAGTCAGGACAAGTCAGCTCACACGCAGCATCTGGAAGAGGATAGCGCGCCGAAAAAGGGTGTCAACGCGCTGGCACCATATGATAGATTATAGAATGAAAGCTGCATGGACGTGGAAAGACTTGTCTTTCGCATAGAGCATCAGTAGATCACCGGAGGGGATAATTGTGCGTTGCGTTCTTGCTTATTGTTCAGTCCGAACCACGTCGCATCGGTCGTCGGGCAGAGAAGGTAGTAAGCACGGAAGAACTGTTGTCCAACGAAGTGAGAAAATCTTTATCCCGGATCACAAGGTCAGCCAGCCTCGATCAGCCACAGTGCGGAATCATTCTTCAAGGTTCCGACAAAAGCTCCCAAAACTGCGCAGCGCAAGGCCGAATTTCGTAGCTATTGATGTCATTCTCCGACCTAAGATCGTCTGAACGAGGATGGAGTTCTATAATTCTATGATGCCGACCTTCACGACGTTGAATAATAGTCTCGGCGGAGAGTTTTCAGTTCTGCATGTTTTCACCATTGAACAGCCACTCGATAAAATGGTGCCTGCGGAGGGATATTTTCCCCGACACTGAAAGAATGACTGGACTCGAAATGCCGTAAAGGGCGGATTGCAGAGATTGTGTCATGCTGCCTCCAACCCCTTATTGCACCATGACCTGTCGGTTATCGAGGATGATAGCGATGGAAGTGCTAAAACATTCTCTTACAATATGCGGAGGCTGCCTTGTTCCCGACGAGATGGAGGGCCGTGAAATCCTGAAGGAGCAAGCGCACAGCATCTGTAACAGAAATCCCTGCAGAGTCGGAACTTTAGGTCATGAGCGCACTGAATATCCCGCAGCAGTGGAAGTGAACAGTCGCCAAGACAGTGAATTGGCGATTTAGACCCCATACTACCACATTAACTGGAAAAACGAGAGTGCTAGCACAACGATTTGGCAAATGCACGACACCATCGAAAAAATTGCATGTCACTCACAGTCCTACGTCCATCATGAAACCTGACTCAAAATACCACTCATTGATATCTGCAGTGTATACAATCTGTATCCTCATGGCCATTCTGTGTGTCTCATTTGACAGCCGTTCATCCCGAAGAATGAGGAAAAGGCGTCTCCGGATCAACCCTCACCTCTGTTTTAATGCTATAATGCTATGGGAGTCCGACGTGTCGCGTAAAACGGACTGTCGACGGATCGCGCACCTCCGCGCCAAATGAAACGTGCCACAAATACATTGTGTAACGCGGAGACCAAAGGAGTTCACATTCTGCGTGAATGCTGCGTCGCTGTGAGAATTGTTCTCTGTTGACATGGCCAGGAACCCTGAGCCCACTATGTCAATAATGCCCTGGGGCCAAAGTAATCGCCATTTCCGAACCAGGGAAGGGCAACACTGACATCTGGTACCTGTTTATGCGGGTTTCGCTCAATCTTGAAACAAATATGTGGTATGGTAAGTTCTGTTACTGACTAGTCAAAGATTTCGTTTTTGACGAGACTCGTAGCACCCGAAAGATCGTCCTAAGAAAAGCAATGATAGACCCAATTTCCCCTTTGCACATCTCTCCATCTATCGCGATCTGATGTCTTCATTCTCCAAACCGAAGTGCGTAGCGCCATGGGAGTGACACAGGCACACGTATAAAATTGGGAACCTGCAAATGTCCTTATTACTCCCCTCACTCGAACTCGCCCTTCGACATGGCCATCCCAGTTGACGTTCTGCTTGGCGCCGCGGCGTTCGCCACAGTCGCTTTCGCCTATCTCAGGCGTCAACCAAACAGCAATACCAGTTTGCCGTTGCCACCTGGGCCAAAGAGGAGACCACTGGTTGGAAACCTTCTCGATATGCCAAAGAATTTCGAGTGGGAGACTTACACACGCTGGGGAAAAGAGTTCAGTGAGTTCCAATATTTCCATGAGATAACCTTGCTCTCATAGTTCGACGATAAGATTCGGATATTATTCACGTGGACCTCGCTGGAACTTCGGTCATCATAGTCAATTCCGCTGAGGCTGCAAACGATCTTTTTGAGAAAAGATCATCAATTTATTCGAGCAGAACTCGTCTACCAATGGTAAACGAACTTATGGGCTGGTCTTTCAACTTGTCAGTAGGCGCTGTCCATTCAGCTTTCGTGCGACTTGGTGCTGACCCGAAACATAGTGGATTCATGCAATATGGTGACGATTGGAGGAAACATCGAAAGTTATTCCGTGCGTAAGCCCGGTTTTCGTCCAGAGGTGCCTCGTAAGGAAACGGATTTCTGTAGACCAAGAATTTCATCCAGCCGCAACCATCAAATACCATCCACATGAAGTAAAAGCCACCCATGAACTCTTACGTCGCTTGCTGGATACTCCAGATGACTTTCTGGAGCATTTTCGTCAGTGAGTTTGACATTCTTTTCTGTGTATAAGACAGAGCTATGTGCTTAATCATTCATCTAGCATGGCAGGAGTTATAGTCATGTCTGTCGCCTACGGACTCAGTGTCCAGCCTAAGGATGATCCATACATTGCCGCTGCCAAGGGTGCTGTCCATCCTGCCACAGTTGCCATGGTTCCTGGGACATTCCTTGTCGATTCATTTCCGTTCTTGAAGTACGTCCCATCATGGATGCCGGGCGCAGGCTTCAAACGAAAAGCGAGAGAATGGCGATCGCTGGCCGAGACCATGTGGAGAATGCCGTATGAAGCCGGACGGAAGAAAGTGGTGCGTAAAATTGAAATCTTGCCGTTGCATGATTAACAAAGTTCTACGGAAATATACATCCTCACAGATGAGTGGCGTGTTGACTTCTTCTTTCATTGCTTCCTGCCTTGGCAAGGTCGATGAAAGCAGCGACGTTATCGAGCAAGAGAGAATCATTCAGGATACTGCCGCAGCCATGTATATCGGTATGTCAGTTTATTATAAGAATGCCGAGGTTATTTGAAACGGGCGTCTGACAGCTGGTTCTGATACTGTGAGTTGGTTTTCGCTCTCGGAGGCGATTTCTATCCTTAACCTTTAATTAGCCTGTCTCTGCCCTTGGTACTTTCATTTTGGCGATGCTATCAAATCCCGAGGTCCAGGCAAAGGCTCAGGCGGAGCTGGATTCAGTTTTAGGCAAAGGCCAGCTCCCGAGCTTTGAGGATGAAGCATCGTTGCCATATGTCACTGCCGTCGTCAAAGAGGTCATGCGATGGAGACCCGTCACACCTATAGGTACGATAAATTCAATGCCAAACACGCACCTAAGAATATAACCGGACATCGCTTGGATAGCCGTCCCTCACTGCTTGACAACTGAAGATGTCTACAGAGGGTACAGAATGCCTGCGGGATCCGTCGTGGTCCCAAACTCATGGTTTGTGTTCGCTCAGGAGGGACATGACATCTGAACCTAACGGCCTCTCATTATTCGACAGGGCGATACTTCATGACGAATCAGACTATCCGGATCCCTTCGCCTTCAAGCCCGAAAGGTTCCTTAAGGATGGTAGACTGAATTCAGCGGTGAAAGATCCGGCCACGGCGGCTTTTGGATTCGGTCGTAGGATATGTCCAGTAAGCCGGTCTACATTAAACTTCGACTTCTCATCTAAGCCCATAAAAGGGTCGCTTCCTCGCCACTGCCTCATTATGGATAACAGTCGCTTCGCTCCTCGCAACGTATGAGATTTCTAAAGCGCGCGACGAAGAGGGGAATATCATTGAGCCGTCTCACGAGTATATCTCGTCCATGGTCTGGTGAGTAGATAATGTTTCTCGGAATGTACGTTGTACTGAATTCGGCTTATCCAGCATTCCTGCGCCCTTCAAGTGCTCCATCAAGCCTCGTTCCGCCGAAATTGTTGAAACGATCCGCGCCACCGAATTCAACGCACCTCTGCTTTAACCCCACTCTTTTAAGCTCGGTCTCCTTTTTGAAATATGCAAAATCCTTCCTTTGATTTTATCTTGGACTAAATACTTATAGCGCTATAAACACGAGAGTCTTCTCCATATATTTCTCGTTACTCCTTTTCCCTTGCCTGAAACTTTGGCTGGCTCCACCTTCTCCTCTTCCGTAGCAAGGGTACTGGTATCCCATTCTTCCGACACAGTATTTGGAGCTAATTCAGGAGCGATAGCTAATACAGCATACTCAGACAAAGAGAGTTGAGCGGCATCATTCGTCGCGAGGTTAGCAATCTGGATTGGGTTCGTGAGTATAATCTATTTGGAGGCGGAAAAGAAGCGCATGCCTCTGAAACTGAGTTTACAACATCTGCGCCACCGACATTAGTCACAGGTGGCCAGACACCAGCCGTATTTGTCAATATGATGTTCCAAGCCGCTTGCTTGAGCGAGGCATCATTGAGGCGTTCACCTATAACGGGGTAAGCATGATCAAATGAGTAACATGAAACACAACTCTAACCAGCATAAGCCTGAAGCTTAGCATACCACTACAAGATCGCGATTAGCCTGGAACGCAATCGATTGGTGAGGGATTACCTGGTTGAACCCTCCGCTGGAGAAGGATTTGCCGTATCGTGCTATTTTACTGATAGGAAATAATTGAGAATCATTGACGGCCGGAGCGGGGAGGCATACTCAGCATTGGACGCGTTGTATAATTTACAGAAATCCAACCAGGCTGCGTCGAACTCGGGTTCATCTGTAATCAATTCCATAGCCTCCATCAAGAACTCGCCCCCACCAAATACCATAGTCAAGTGATATCTGCATTGACTCAGTCGCGTTGAAAAATGGGAGCAGATACGCCACTCACGATCCAAGGCCTTCACCACCTTCATCAACCATGTGTCCAGTGTCAGCATTCCAACCCACTGCCGCACCGTTGCCTGTGAAAAGTCCAAACTTAAACCCTCCGATGTCATGCTGATGATAGATTCTTGAGCGAATGTGAATTCGAGTGTTATTAATAAAAGATTCTTACCATCCCAACTTTGATGCGATCTCTCCATTTCGTGTCATTCTGAGTCGGTGATATCAGGGGTGGAACCTACCCAGACGCCGGAAATGGCACTCACAGTACGCTCCCATTTTGTAAACCAGTTGCCTGCCAGAGTGGTCCAGTCTGGTCCGATCCGAAGGCGGCCTGGTCCTTCTGGTGGCGGCGGAGGTAGCACTTTCCTGAGAGGGTCCCATATCATAATTGTTTGATCGGCCTGGAGGGAGTAATCCATGATGTCTCCCATCAATTCGTCCGCTGAACCCATGATCGGTTCATAAGCCCATAGTGACAATCATCTTGGAAAAATACTGACTGGTTAAGTAATAGAAGGGTCTTTTAAGGGTGCTTCCACTGACGCGGGCCTCCTTGGCACCGTCTCCCCAATGCGAAACGTTGTGTCGACTTCCGAGACCAGCGAAGGGGCCAGTATGATGGAAGTCAACCTCGGAGAGATGCCTTGTCATGGCATAGGCAATCCTAAACACGTCAGCCCGACCAGTGCGTAGGAATGACATCCAGAGCCACAGGTCTGTTGCTTTATTTTGGGACGGCATCCTCAGAAGAGAATAAACCCAGGAGGCGGTGTGAATATCTACGTACAGAGTTCGCCGTTGTCCCACGCAAACCCGCCAATGTCATATCTCCAAGTATGGCGAGTCTGATCGTAGGTATGCATAACGTCGCCATAATGCCAGAAGCCGTAAAATTGTCTTTGATCAATGTCCTGTCTTCCGGTTATGACTTGCCGCAGATTGCCAATAGGTATTAGTAGCCTTACAAGGATGTAGAAATCCAACAGATCGCTTTTTCTTTTCTCAATGGCTGCTGCTCCGGATCTTGAAGTGTCGGGCACGTTCCTAACAAAAGATCAACGAGACAGAGCCATGAATAGCTTGGAATAGACTCACCAGCGGCCGCCAAAGATTTTATGCGCGGCATAGAACGATGGACTGGCTACGATTTGTGGCACTTGAGTCTGCGGTATGATGGATATCAGACCAAGCACTAGCTTTAAGAAGAAACGAACCTACGTGCACAGCCGCGAGTTGAGCCAGAGCCGAACGCGATGGCGTGGATGAAACGAGCTGAATTGTGGCTTCATACGATCGACCGATTCCGACCGGGTTCGGGTCAGGATTCCCGACGTCTTCGTAGGTGAGGTCGAGCTAGGTGGAAAACGCGATAAGTTTAGCTATGTATCCTCAGCTAACGATATCCCAGCGCTAACTGACTCCATGTGCGACAACATCATAATGACGCATATCCATTGCAGAAGCCTTGACGAAATAACAACACAGCTCAATGACACGTTGGCGGGAATAAAGCAGGTACCGTACCCTCGGACTGTATGCCCATAGCGTCACCGTTCCTTGGTCCCCTCCTGCTCCTCGAATGTCCAGCCCTCTAGGCGCTCCTTGCCAAAAGTCTATCAAAGCGAGCGTTCAGACGACCATTGTTCATGTTCGAAGCTTTCAAGGTACAACCTCGCAGGCCAAAAACCACACCACCCCCATTTGCACCACCCAAATACCCGATACCCGCGGCTCGCGTCCCAAACCCAGCATGATCAACAAACGACGCGTTCCTCCCTGCGTTGGTCCTCTTAGCGATTGTGAAGCGTTGGGGCGAGAGCTGGTCTAGAGTGAAGTCCGACCAGATAGGAAGCTGGTCGATCTCTGACGAGACCGAGGTGGGCCACGTCGATATGTCGGGGGTGGCTTGGCCTTCGAATTGGGGCGTAAGGACTGCTGCGGTTGCGTCGCGGCGCAGCCCGGAGAGGACCCGGACTGGTTCGCCCCAGATGCCGCCATCCGTGGTGACGAAGCGTATATGTCTGTTGTAGAGTTCATCCGAAAGGGGAGTTGTAAATCGAAGGCCCTATCAAAACGATGTCATAGATAGAGCCTGCGAGGAAACAGATCGACTCACCATGCCTTTGATGAAATCTTTGTTCTGGTCACCATCGTAGATGAAGAAATGGACTATCCTGATGGCTGTGGCGCCTGCTGCGATGTAAAATCTGACGGTGAACGGAAGGAAATCAGCATGGCCACCTCCAGTGTATTTCCCAGTGGCCTGCATGCTACGTCAGAGAAACGCGTGTTAATGTAACGTTTCTGCCTCCCAGACCTTGATGACCGCCCTGACGGGCCCCCGCTGCTCGACTGTCACTGAATCAATACGTCCTGTGGTCGCTACAACGCTGGGCTTAGTCCCTTCTAGCTCAGGTTCATCAGGCGCGTCTTGGACGTGAACGACGAGGGATCCGTTCTGCGCTTGCACCTTGCCAGAGATGCTCAAAGAATCAATCAACACGTTCCCAGACTTATTAAATTTGGCTAGAAGTCAAGGTTCGGTCTACGGTGTTTCACGGAAGTGCTTTCAAAGAGGCTCACCTGAGAATGAGCCTGTTGTAACAGTGATATTGGAGTCGGTCTCCGCGACAGTCACTCGCGAAGGTGGTTCCACCGGTCCAGTCGTGCTCAAGCGCAATGTGTCAGAAAGTCCCGCATTTGCGGGAATCGTATGGCCAGTCCATTTCAAACTGCCGTCCGGCCAACTACAGGAAATGTCAAACAATTCAGGGTGAGAACAACCAACCAGCTCACAAAGCTAACGGCCAGGTCTGCACCGGAACGGACTTTCCACCAGCTGCGAGAGAAATGGGCGTCGTCTTGTCAATCTGGCCCTTGCGCCATGGCACACCAAACGACGTCCCCGTAGGAGTCGAGGTAGGCGCCTTGCCATCCAGCCACTTCAAATCCACCGTCAGCGGCGCCATACAGCAGATGTGTGTTCCGGAAAGGCGTTGCTAGAGAAGAAGCTCGCCTTTTATGTGGGAGAGCGTATGGAGAGAAATAGATGCATGTATGGTTTACTGGCGGCCCGCTGAGGAGCACATCCCGGTGAGCATGTGATGCGCCTTCGTAGCGAGTCGGGGTGAGCAGTCGGATTTGCAACACGGAGGTTGAGCGGTATACGCAATCGATACATACTATTATGAAGTATGCCGACAGCTGAAATGACTTTTTCATATGTTTCGTACAACAGCAGTCGTTCTGTTATAAAGGCTTGCTGTGCGAAGTGGCTGCAGAGGTAACTCTTATTCACTGCAAAATGTTCCCATCGAGAGGCGTTTACTCGGCTTGAAGACTCACGATATACGTCAAAAATAGTCTGCAGTACACATGATTCTACCATTGAAAACCGTGTTGATCCTGGAGTACTTCGTGGTTCGGATGGGAAGACAGTGGCGGTGCAAACTATTGACGCGTCGTTTTTGCACTTGGCTCAAAATCTTCCAGTTTCCTGCAAGTATCAAAGCTGAATCCATGCGGGCATTTGACACCAATTTCGGGACTGCGATGAGCCCCCAACTCCTTTTGATACCAGGCCGCCGACGTGAATTCCGCCATGTACACTCAAGACCGCTGGAACCTCGGAAAAGCGCACCCGCTTTTGGATTCGGACCGGCTGTCCACCACTAACTTCTCTGACGATGCATAACATGACCTCCTGATGCGATTTGATTCCGTTTCGCGCCGCCGTGAAGAGCCTGTCTCGCTGGCTCTGGCTGCCGTGGACCCTTTGCAACTGTTCTGCGTTGGGCCGTGCCATGAGCGCGAACTCGATAACATGCCAGTTCAAGATCGGTCAATTCGAGTTCGACGTCTGCCCAGCATTTGGCTCGCGACATTTTAGTCTCTCTATAGAAGCGGACACCCCTCCGACTCGTACAGAACATCGGTACGACATGGGGTTTGACAGTGCTTTAGCAAAAGACAACACGCTACCAGATGAGCTCCAGGTAATTGACCGGTCCTTTCCTTGCCTATTGCCATCTCGTTTTCATGTCTTGTCCATCAGTGCACGGAAGGAACTCGCATATGTCTCACTGGTCTGCTCTAGTCTTTTTAGTACACTTTTGAAGGCATTGAAATTAACTAGTCATAAACACGCGACCCAATCATCCGTCTGAGCCAGCGCGCATCCTGCAAGTCATACCAATAGTGAACGATGCAGGCGTCGATCCAAAAGCCAAACTAGCGGACAAAGTGAAACCTGATGATCGCCACGGTATGGTTTTAGGAATATTTTTTCGTGCTACAACTATCAACACGTTTCCACACCAGCGCCCCTTCAAGTCACCCTGCACGGTGGCATTCATATGCAGCAAACGCAGAAAGCGACCTTCCTGTTCCATTGCGACCCCAATTCAGATGAAGTATGTGGCTAAGCTATAATCGTTCAATCTATCCTTTATGTGTTCGCACACAGCCGTCTCTACCGACTTTTTCTTGGACTTTCAATGGAACGCACGCGTTCTCTTGGAAAACGAGATACGGCTGCCATAAACCCATCTCTTCGACACCTCCCAATCCTGAGCTCGATCCAGATCCTCCTCAGGATCCTCCAGAAGACCCCGATGTGGATGACAATGCACATCGCCCGAGAGAATCTAGATTTTGGAGAAAACTCTTGATATCTGTTTCGTTTATAACTATGTGAGAGCTCTATACGTGGTGCAATTCCTTGCTCTTAATTATCGGCCGCGATATAGATGTCTCGCCTTCGTCCGCTCGCTCCGCCGTAGCCCTTACATTTACCAAAAATGGATGTCCTCGATCTCAACCACGGGACAACGTATGAACGCGTACAGAAGATTGACGAGCGTGCCTTTCTCGGATATGGGTGGCGAAGAGGTTCCGTTAACGCCCAGCCCGACCGGAAAATTTGCCAACGGAGCTAGGGGACAATATGGCAGTTTCTGATAAACGGGAGAGTCGATGTAACTTATGGACGAAATATTCATGACCAGATAGGCAGGAAATTTCCACTCAGAATGACATTCGCCCGATCGCTTCGCTCAAGTTTCCGCAACTCTTATCTGCACGATGGTTGATGTTGCCCAGTAACTACTGTGTTACAAAACAAACGTTATTCAACGAGACACATTCCGACTGCCAGAATTAAGTGAATAGGCTCACACCTGCTAGGCTAGCATTCCAAAGCCAGAGAAATGCAAGTGCATAGCTGTGGCTGTGTTGATCGGCAAGGATCGTCGTATTACGCAACAACGCCGGCACGCGTCATTTTGCAACACAGCATCCTTATCGGCTGCCCCAGCCTTTACAAGGACTGAATTAATCCGCGACATCGTAGAGACAGCGTGGCACAAAAGCAAGCCTTTATTATAACCCAAAACTGCGGAAATCAGGGATAATTTCTGTAGGGAATGGCTTGCAGAGGTGGTTGCGTAACTTGGATGCCGAACTGTCAATGATCAAAGGCATTGGAAGAGTCACCGTAGCCTTTTCTCGACTTTGAAAAGAAGCTGGGCGCTCGGGTTCTGCACATATAATAAGGAGCGGCGACAGGCTTTTCTGGTCCTCAACCAGTCATGAAGATAATTATCGTTGGCGCCGGCATTGGTGGTCTCTCTGCCTACCTTGCGTTGCGAAAATACCTAGTTACGGACGCGTCTGCTCCATCTGATGTGATCATCAAAGTATATGAATCGCATGGCTCTCCATCTTCCACGACGTCTAACATCGGTGGCGGACTGGGTCTGGCCCCAAATGGCCAAAGGGCCATTGCCTCCGTGGCTCCCGATGCAGCAAAGTACATCCAGGAGCACGGTTTCCCTGGCTCGCGCTTCACATTTCGGAATTCCAAGGGCCGTTTGCTTGGAAATCTCTACAGTGGACGCAAGGAGCGCTATGGCTTTGATATGCTCATGATGCGGAGGTCCGACGTCCATGAAGGTCTGCTTAATGAGATACCTTCAGATGCGGTGGAGTGGAACAGAAAGGTGGAGGCGGTCAAGGAGACAGCGGAGGGCGTCTTGGTTACCTTTTCTGACGGAACCTCTGAGCTGGCGGATTTGGTTATTGGGGCAGATGGCGTGAGGAGCGTCGTGCGGACTGCTTTGTTTGGGGATCAGTACCCGGCAGCATACGAGTGAGCGAACCCCTCTTTTCCTTTCAAGCGGATGCCTGAGCAGACCTACAGCGGTTTAACGGGTGTAGGAGGGTTCATACCTTTTTCGTCACTGCCAGAGTCCCTGCGCGGCGGCTTCAACACCGAAAGTGTGACGATGACGTTGGGCCAACACGGATTCTTCGGTTACTCGATGTGCGGTCCCCACAACCTCGCTCCGTCCGAACGATTCATTCAATGGTGGTCTATCTACGAATCATCCGTTCCTCCGGACCAAAAACAAAACCACGCCATCATACGATCGCAGCTCCTGGAGCGCCATGGCTCTTGGGCGTCGCCGTATGATGGACCCAACGCGGCAGTGTTTGAAATGCTCATCAGATTGGGATGCAGCGACGTGAACGATGAGAGCCGTCCGAACGACACGCTACTCATCCTTCCGCGCTACGTCGTCCCACGCATGCCGCACTGGTGCACGCCCTCCGGGTCCGGAAGAGTTATCCTTCTAGGCGACGCAGCACATGCCATGCCACCCGATTCCGGTCAGGGCGTCTCATGTGCGGCTGAGGACTCCGTCGCGCTCGCCATGTTCCTTCATCATTACTCCGTCGTGCGCAAGTTCGACCGAGGCGAGGCGCTGAAGCGCACAGCGGCGGCGTATGAGGGCGTCCGAATAAAGAGGGTGGGCCGGATTTTGGACGTCGCCAAATTCAATGGGGACATGAAGAAAAAGCAATCTTGGCTGCAGGAGCGCATACGTGATTTTTTCATCTCACTGATTTGTGCGTCCTCTTCTCTTCTCCGGCCTATTAGATTGACTGTCTTTGTTACAGGCAAGCTTCCTGAGTCTCTGAATGATAGCTACTTCGGACACGATGTGCAGAAAGCGGTTCAGGAATACATCCGAATGGACAAACGCCAAATCTAGATTGGTTGAGGTGCGTTCTTAGTCTGGCCTGTGACAACTCCATCGGCGCCCTTCCACGATTTGGAAGTTGGAAATTTTCCGTGCTTCGGAGAGGTTCAGAAGACGTGCGTATGAGAACCGTTCGCGACGTGCCCCATTTGTTTATGTTAAAATTATGCGAGGCATGAATGATGTCGTATTTAATGAAAGCGTACCAGGCTTTCTCACACAGGTCGTCTATCTTTGTAAGAATCGAAGTTGGACGGATCCTGCGACGTGTTCGTACGACTCGGAAGCTGTTTTGCTGGTGCAAGAACATGGCAGTCATCCGACACATCCATTCTGATACAGTCACGTGTATCCATCGACGGAGTGCCCCAAGAATCCGTTTTTTTTAGTGCCAGTCTGCGTGGCATCGGAAGCATCCCACAGAACCGGACCGCCAACCGCAGCACTGACCTGCAATTAAACGTGCTGACTATCTCCATCGTCGTTGACGTTATCGATCGGATTTGATAGCTGTCAGCTCGCGTCGAATCCCGGCGACCGTGTTCGAGGTCAGAACGTCTTCCGTCATCTCGTCTAATGGGGGTACAGAAAAAAAAAGACCACGGTGAAAAAAGAAATTGCAACAGGAAAAAACAACAACAACTTACATTCTGACGTCGTTCCAGACCTGAAGACCTCCACGCCTGAACCCGGTCGCATAAGCGTGACCGGCCGCACCGCACCTCGCAGGTTGAGAATGAGCCTGGATATCATCAAACTGGTGATCCTGTGCGAAGCTCTGGTGTCAACTTCGGAGAGACGTCCGAATTGGCTTTCCTTACAGTGTGCTGAAGCTAGCATTGACAGCCTTGATATCTTCCTGTGCCGCCCTTGAAATTAGACGAGTTTTTCCATGCCACGAAAACTCGACATACGGGAGCAAGCTAAGAACGAAGCGGTCAATATCGAGGCGAGGGAACGTCATGGGATGACATGCACCATGTATATGAGGACAGTGACGAGGTTTGCAAAAAATATAACCGCAAAGTAGATGATTCCTTGCAGATTCCATGTGAGTCGGAGACAACGTCCATTGCCATGTACTTCAGCTTACCATCACGCAAGATGAGATTCAACAAGTGCAGTGCGTCGCCGTTTCGCCGTCGGTTGTGTTGGATTACGCGAAACAGAGTCGTGAAAAACATGGCTGCATCTTCAGCAGCGTTCCTCAGAAGTCGGACCTAATCATCTGAGATCGGTCACAAACACACCGAAAACAAGCTCTGCGATCCAAGTCGCAGCAAATCGGCTTGACGCGAGTTAAATGCCGTAAACGTCGAGCGATCCAGGTGAAGGAAGCTCACATGCCGGTATTTGGCTTCCCAACTAATATGCAACCGACGAGTCCTGTGAAATGCGTTAGACGAGGAATTCGGATTACGCGCGACAAGGTGGACCTGGCGGAAGATCTAGGCTGGTTCCAGCCGTGAATGCCCACTAAATTCCATATGGCGATGATTAGGCCGAGGTCGAAAGAAAACTCAATTTGACGCGCACAATTTTGACAGCTAGCTCCAACGCTAGGAGTACTCCTCCCGCAATAGCTATCGTCATGCTTCGAGAATAAATGGCATAGAGACGGACGATGAATATGACTATTGGTCAAGTCAGTCCAACCAGTGAAAGTTTGGTACTCTTATGGGGCTTGCATACCTCCGATAGTACAAGACGTCACGACTTTGAGAGCCTCGGGAAACAGGATGTACCCGTTGCAGACCTCCTTGCTCCACGGCTGATGGAAAGCTGAACGCCCTCGTATTAGACGCTGTTCGTCCAATTCTTGGTGGGAGGCTCACAGACAATAATCACGATGTATCCCAGAGGTGACAGGTAGCGATTCTAATTAGGGAGACCGCGTCAATCGAGAGCATCACGCGTTATGATCACTGATACTTACCAGGAACCACAACACTGTCATGGGGGTGTACTTTCGCAGCCATATCCGTTCCATCTCATCGCCGAATGTGAGCATGATATCATAAAAGAGCATAACTTCTCACAGCTGAGAAAGAGGTCAACACCAAGACGCCAACCAGCACACTCACCACAGGATGCCAGAGAGAACATTTTAGCTGCCATCCTGGTTCATGCAAAGGTTAATCGAGGGAAGAAAAACCTAGGAAACGCGTACAGATGATGTGCTATCTGTGCCAATGCTGGAGGGGAGAGCGAGTCCGACATTGGGACCACCGGGTGCGGCGTTTGAAGGAATGGGGGATGAGAGGGCGTAGGTCTTCAATGGGGTATGGCATTTTATTCGGGACAGAAGACAAGCTGTAATGCATTACGACATGCATGGAATGATCACTCGATGAGCGTACTTCTTGACTTCCAGGCGAGCGCGACCGGGCAGAACCCCATATTTAATGCAGGGACAGGTACAAGATATATTACAAACAAGCAGTTGGAGGCCGGCGAAGCCGGCCTGTGGACTTGTTCATAGGCTGTGTGCTCACCTGACCTCATATAACGTAGTTTTTATTGAGGAAACGACGAAATGAATTGCGTGCAAGTGATCCGCAAATTTGCGGTCGAATCTCTCACCTACTGCTTTCTTTTGTCCCCCCGTTCTTCCGGAGACTGTTCAGAACGAGGTCTTACATCAAAAGAAGCACATGGCAGTCGGAATGTGAATATGCTCAGATAAGCGCCGCGAACAGAGGGAAGGCTGGGGTCGTGGACAGAATCAGCCGAACGGTCGGTGGATTCGAAACATGACACGTTTGAGTGATACAGGTACAAAATCAGTAATCCTCGGGCCTCGAATCACGACGCTCGGGATTATTTCTGCGCAGAAAATTTGTACGTCGTGCTCCACTCAAAGTCCTTTCCAGGATAATCTGACAAGACGGCACATTAGCACAAAGGGTATATGTTTGGGGAAACGGCGTACAGATTTGGTCCACGTTCCACTCCGGCGTATTGATGGCATCGATGTAGCCTTCTTGCTCAATAGCGACGGCCGACCACCTGCCATAAATGAGCGACGGTCCACCGTGAACTACTTTTCGTGGAGTGTTGAGCCAGAAGGACGAATAGACTTGAACGGCAGGTTGGTTCGTAGAAATGTCAACTCTGCGTGCGGAATGATTAGACGCATGGTCTTCGGACTTGGAACGCAGCTGCGGTTTACCTGATACCCGACACGTCACTCCAAAGCGAGGTCCCAACCCTGGCCACTTCTGAACGGTCATAGATCCAAGCGCTGTCATATCCTTGGCAACCTGTCGTCGTAAAATTGACGTTTGAGACGTGCCACTTTGGATGGTGGACAGCCGTCACATACCCAATCCGCAAAGGTCGACTGTGTCATTCCACCGTGCACCGATTTCCTGTTCCTTTCGGAAATCGAAGGGAGTGCCAGTAACGTTGATGAATTGACCGGTAGGAATGGCGTCTCCATCGACGTCGATAACGCGAGAAGCGTCGACTTGAAGATGGTGTGACAGAATGTCGTTGACGCCGTCTTGGAAGGCGTCGAGGTTCCTGTGGCACGACGTCGGACGTCAGAATTTGCGATGATGTATTGATCAAGTGTATTAACCAATATATGTGCTGAGTTAACATGATAGGCGTCTGCGACGTGTTCAGCACAATCTCGTCTCTCAACCTGCCGCTGGATTTACCTTCTCGGTGGCGGTAGCATGGACGGTAGTCTTGAGGACACCACCATTGGAAACTGTGTGGGTGGCCTTCTCGGTTCAGGATGGCAACAACGTTGTTTGATAAAAAAGAACTCACAAAGGCCGTAACGTTGCCCGGAAAGCCTTCATCCGCTGCATCAATATGCTTGTATATAACGCTAGTCGGCGATTTCGCTACAATTGTCCAGTTCCGCCTGTCCCATCCGTAGATCCCGCCATGCAAAGTAACCTGCCTAGGGTTCAGGAAGAATGAAAGGAGCCGTTGGGAATGTTAAAAACGGACCTCGCCTGAAAATGGTCAGTTGTGGCATTCATTTCACGTTGATAGACTATCAGATCACATACCATTGTGATCATTGGTCGGGATGTGATAGACATTGGGACCATCTGGCTGTGGATACTTGGTGATTGGTATAGAGAAGGTGCCTATATGACCTGTTACACATCATGACGGGAGCCGAATTGATCATTTTTACCGTTCTTGATACGATTGGCGTAACTACGCAGGTCAGAAATCGGTCACCTCGGTTCAATCGCCACATGGATGTCACGTACCGGCCGACAATGGGATTAAATACAGGATGATCCGGGTCCGTGAGCAGACGCGACTGTGAATTAATTCATGAGCATCGTGTTTCTTCTTTCAGAAGATGGTCACGAACGTTATCGTCGTAACCCAGAACAATGTCTCTCGGGCGCCCAAACTTGTCTTTGACCCATAATTCGGTCATCGTCGCACCGAAGGAAACGAATTTAGCTGTTATGGATCCATCTGGAGCGGATATGGTCGTCAAATCAAACGGCTAGGGACTTTTGAGTACGAGGCCTGAATTTTGAAGTTTAAGATGAATACCCAAGCCACATCGGCGCTCGAGGCGGATGCCACGAATGCGCCAAGGAGAATGAACGAGCTCAGGAGCATCGAGGGTTGGAGATTCCCTGGAGTGGACGAGGAAATCGGGGTAGAGGTGCCATCGTTTGCGCAACGTCGTGCTTAAATGCAAGCATTACCTCCTGGATAAACGTCGCGATTACGAAAAAAGAATGAGAAATATAGAACAAACGGCTCTCACCATCTTCGCCGTTAAAGCGTCTCCGGGATCACTTGACCGCTTGACGCAAAGTGACTGCCGGTCTTGAGACCCCCATTTGCGCTCAAGTCCATGAGTCTTTTCGCCGATCATGATGCAAGGAAAAGCAGTCGAGATGAGCACGAAGAGCACGGGGTCCCGCGAGAACGAGTGAGACGCGAGGGTAGTTTCAAAGAGGGGCGCGGATTATTCACGGGAGTCGGTAGTTCCTTGACGAAAGCGGGCCTTGATGAATGTCGTTCAGCGGCAGAATGTCGGATGACCCAGTGCTACAGATCAAGTGAGAAGGTGAACGAAGTCTAGTCAAGGGACGACAAGGTCGGATGCGACTTTTGCGGAGGATGGCGACCGCGAACTCGAGGGTTCAAAAGTCGAATCAGGCATAAAGCGTGAGGCCTTCAGGCACCAAGTAGGTCATCGAGGACGACATCTGAAGCCTGAGCCGGTTATCAAGCCATTTGGTTCATTTCTGATTGACGTGTTTCTAAAGCGAAAGGATGAATAGTTTGGAAGACCCCAGACCTTTGGGGGATTAGTCTCCTCAAAGGTGGAGGAAGGCTGAGATACGCAATGACAAAGAGGACGCTCATGACACTGTCTTGACACGTGACGTTCGGCGTAACTGTGCTCCAAATCCCATCCGCAACGTAGAAAAGACCGTTTCGATTTTATAGGGCTTGTCAAGACTCCAGGCCTCTTTGTCCGAATCGCCGCCTATGGCCAAAAGTCCATGTCCATCCAGAACTTGACACGCGTGCCGTCCTTCAATAGTATACTGGTGTCGTTTCGTTGACGTACCAGGATGCAATTGCTCACTGAAAATAGAGACGGAGAAAATCTGTTCTTTTGGCGGCGACTGGCTACGTGTCTTCACGTAACTTGATTCGCGTTCTTTCCCACAACCGCAGCCACGGTCAATACTATGTTTAAATCCATGATTGGCGCGTGTCCAAGGGACGATGGATTTATATCAGTCCCAAGGATCTTGTCCTCAAGGGAGAGCTGAATGAATTACCGCGTCAATGGTTGTGGTGCGCTGAGCGCTCAGATCAGCCGATAATTACGGAATCCGAACAAGAATCAGGTGAGTGCGCTTTGAGCTTTTTTTTTTTCACGGTTATGCTCTGCTGTCAAGAGAGAAAGAAGAACAGAAGAATGTAACGATGACACCCAGAGCCAAGATCCATCGCTGTCGACAAGGATGACGGTTGGCAGGCGGCATGGACAGACGGCCGACGTCGTACTGCGGAACCATGAAACGTGGTTGATCGTAACACGTCCCTGGCGCTGGAGACCTTGACCTCGGTGTAAACTGTGCATCCGCGAATAGATGGCAACGCCCATGCATCAAGCTTCTTCAATTCACTGACGCTATGCCTTGGTGCTCGGGTGATAGGAATCAACCACGGGCTCCCAAACACAGGGAAACGCCAACCTGCAGGTTACTTTTCCATCGTGGAGAACTTGTCAGGCCTTTAGGGCGCCCCTAACAAAGAACGTTCTATTACAAAGGAGCCAAAAAAAAACGTTTTTTTGCGCCAAGCACACCGCCGCCAGCACGCTGCACAGCATTCAATGGGTTTCTGGCGCGTGGACGCCCAAAACGGGCAGGTGACCCTATGCAATTCTCGCCTCGCCCCCATCAAATTTCGACAGTGGTAAGAATGACCCTGTATTTTGCACCGCCCATCAATCCACTTAGTCTTCTTTAAGTAAAGTAACAAGCCCCCTATAAAAGAGTCGCTGAAATGGGTTTTGCACAGAACACCTCCCTGATCGCTCCACCTCCTACCCTCTCGAACCGCCTTCTCACTCTTTTGTGTTGAAAACAATGGCCTACCAACAACCCATGCCGACAGCGGGAATGGTCGTCGCACCGGGAGGTGGAGGTAACAGGAATGCCAAAAATCTTCCAGTCGGTCCCGAAGGACGTGAATGGAGCAACGGCGTTTGTGACTGCTGTGGTGACGCTGGGACCTGTATGTCCTCTCCCAACTCGGTCTATTTGCACGTTATTGAATCAGTCTCGTCGGTGTAGGTGTGCTGGCGTGGTGCTGCCCATGCGTCGTATATGCCCAAAACAAGCAGCGTCTCGAGCACCTCCAACAAAGGGGCACTCCTGACCCCGAACATGGAGGAGGTTGCTGCACAGGCGACTGCTGGATCCACGGTCTCATCACCGGTTGCTTTGGGATGGGCTGGATCCTCCAGGTAAGAATTACCACCGTTTCCTTAGTTTCATGAAACTCATGGCACCGCCGTTTGCAGATCGGCACGCGTGGAAACGCTCGTTCTCGCTACAACATCCGAGGCGGAGGCTGTGGTGACTGTTGCACCATCTTCTGGTGCAGCCCATGCGCTCTCACTCAAGAAAGCCGCGAAATTCAACTCGAGGAGGAGAGCTTCGTTGGCGGATACAAGGCCTGATGCCTTTCATAAAAGTTTATTCTTTGCGTTCTTTTCCATGATTCCTCCTGGACACGTTCATGTACCTTATATCCTGTTGTAACACAAGCGGTTATGCCTAAACGCCGAAAGTCTGTTACCAAATCCCATTCTTTTTCTTAACCCCACTGCTTTGGGATCTATGCAACTGCGCCAAAAAACCACGTCCGATAGACTGCACCACGCACCTGTCTAGGTGAATTCCTCAGTGAACAGTCGATCGCGTGGTATCGCGCCAGACCGAGCAAGGCCGAGACGGTCAGAAGCGAGCAGTCTCGAATTTCGTCGGGACGGAGCGAGAAAACCTCCCTCTTCTCATAGTCCAGTCTGCCAAAATACTGAAATCCCTGACGATGTGCCACATTTCTGTGTTTAAATTTTCGAGACAACTTTATATCGGCCTCGACTTTTCTCGGGGAACTCTTCACTTGTCCTCCAGGCCGAGCCCGAGCGCGACTTTGTAGACTTCCTCTGAGATTGCGCCTTTGGGGTGCGGTGCGGCGGCGCCCACGCAGGCCGCGGGGCAGGCGGCGTGGATGGTCGTGCTTCAAACTTGCACTGTCCTACATCTGTCATCGAGATTTCAGAACGAATATGAGGATTGATATCTACATTCTACATTTGAGAGGGTTCGGGAATATGGCCGCTCTTCGCTCTCCAGATGCCTAACCAGTCCGCTCTGGAGCCGTTCTGGGCATACAACGCTTTGTCAATTTTCTTGAGAGTCCATTTGAGCCACAAGCTAGAGCGGTTGTGGTTCAGCCACGCGGGGTCCGCCTCGATCTTGATGGGCTCCGTGTTCTCCAGCATAGTTCGCAAATGAGGAACTAGCGCGTTGGCGATGGCGATCGAGTCCTTTGAGGCGTGCTTGAAACACGCGGACACGATGAGAGAACACGAGACAAGATCCTGCGACGCAGGCGGGAGACCGTAGACGCTGTAAAGGGCACTCGCCGTCATGACGGTGTCCACCGGATGCTCCATATGCAAAGAGTGAAGGAGATTATGGGCGCCAGGAAGGGTGAGTTTGAGATTGTATTTGGCGTAATCGCCAAAGACCTCGAGAGCCAGGAGTGGGCACCTGAGCTCTTGACAGCGACCTACACCGTCACATATTAGCGACACGGAAAGCCGACAATGAAAAGCCTGTGGTGGAACTCACGAACGAATAGTTCCGAAAACCCAGGACCAAACTCCTTTCTTGTATCCTTCCAACCCGGAAACATGCTCGCCAGACTCCGCAACTGCTCCTCCGACGTAGCCAACGCGAGCAGGCTGAACCAGGCAGTGCTCTTCACCAACGGGGTCTTCACCTTGGGTTTCTTGCCCAGCCGGGGGAGCACGAAATCACGTATTTCGTTGAATAGCTCCAGTCGCCTTTCAGGAGACAGCCTTTTCTTCTTCCGGATGGACGCGTCCAAGGGAGGTTTTTCAGCCACCGCCGCAGATTGAGCCGTGGGTTCGTCTTTTATTAGGTCCTCGACTGGTCCCTCATCGTCAAACAAGTCTTCAACATCCACTTTGCTCCTCCTCATTACTGTTTCGTCGTTGACTGCCGGTTCAGGAGACTCAAAGGCAAAGTCTTCACTCACCAGCGGGCGTGGAATGGATAGATCGGCGGCAACATTGAGACCGCACGAGCAAAGCCTGGTTGAGGCAGCCGAAAGCCCGTTTGCTCAGCAAGCTTGCCATGTTCGCCATCTCCGCACGACGGTCTCCTGCTGTTTTTGCATAGTTGTTTGTTTCTGCTTGGTTTTCAATATACAAGCAAACATGGCAAGACAATGCGAATCTTCCCGCTCCTGCGTTCGCTGAAAGGCTAAAACTCGCTTTTTGATCGTCGGATGCCTCTGATTTACGTGGTGGAAGCTCATGCGGAGGTTCAATTTCAATAAGCAATGATCATTTAAGCGAAATGTTCCTCACGTTGGAGACCACTGGCGGCTGAACATATGGGCAATGCGGCTCGGTTTTCCCACTGAACCTCATATCTCGAGCGGCAAACATGGAGAAAGGCACCGTTTTATCTTGACATTCATCATTTTGTCCAGGTTTGTCGGAGTTAATGGCCTCTATCTTTATCCCTTTGGGCTACGATCACTGATCAGTTGCCCTTTTCCTAGCATTGATGGTTGTGCGAACTTTCCACTGGGTGTAATGCTGTAAATGTGTGGACTTGGATGGAGACGAGTCGAATATTGGTCTGAACGTGTTGCGTTTAATATCGCCGAGAGAGCAAAGCTCATTGTCTCCAACCGGAATAAACCGCATCGCTAGGGATGATCTGACCCGCACATTTTGCTTATCGTTGCCTTGAAGGTATGATTTGATTACCCTTGGCGGGCCAGATCGCTGACACAAAGGTACACAGCTCAGCGCCTCGCCGCACAGAGGCCCCTTCGACTGGGGGGTGCTCGTGGTTTGATATCCGGGCCTGCATCCTATTCAGTCATCTCAAACAGGAAGTCCAATGGCGCGGATTCGACTAAAAAGGAGTATGTCGCTCGTCCGCGGAAACTACGATCTCGCCGATGCTGTACAGGATCTAATTCTAAGACAGTCGTTGACGTCGTCCTGCTTGGCGGTAAGGAGTCCTCCCAGGCAGCTGATATTCGGTGGAATCTGGTCCCTTTTTAATCTTCAGACAAGGTAAAGATAAGCTCTAGACGGCCTGTGATTGGACGATAGACTCACGGACAAATATTTGTCAGCTTGGTTATCTCTGCCTATCTCTCAAGGGGCTAAGTCCAAGTTTGGACCCTGTTCGTGTCTACGGTTTGGGCTTTGGGCGGTCGACATATAAAATGCTATCCGCACCCAAATTGATTTTGCGTTTGTTCGCATTGCGGGTGAAGCCACCACGACCACATCGTGCCTTTTCTCCCGTCAAATCTTGACATCAGGATGGTGAATATAACATACGATTCGTGTGCGTGTCAAAAACATCTCAACGCGTCGTAATTTTTATGGCTGACACGAAAAATAGCCAATGACATTGACTTCCTGGATCCTTCCACGGGGACGACTGTAGTCTATAATTTGGGCGACATTGCATGGGTGTTGACGTCGACAGCCCTGGTCTGGATTATGATACCTGGCCTTGGTTTCTTTTACTCAGGGCTCTTGAGGAGGAAAAATGCCCTTTCGATGATTTGGACCAGCTTGATTTCGGTAGCTGTCGTTTCCTTCCAGGTGAGTACTAATTCTCGTCCTCCCATTCTCGCTCTGGCTGATCTGAGCCAGTGGTTCTTTTGGGGGTATTCTCTATCGTTCAGTGAGACCGGAACTCGTTACATAGGAGACCTTCGTGAGCCCCCCTTTTCTCCTCGCGATCACAGGCGACTGATTCCGCCGCTTAGGACATTTTGGTCTCAAAGGGGTCCTAGCCCAGCCTTCGGTAGGGAGCACCCGCATTCCAGCCATTGTGTTCTGCATTTATCAATGCATGTTCGCCGCTATCACGTAAGTTCCCTCGCCCTGAGCGCGTGTAGATTGATGATCTTATTGCAATTCGCTTCAAGGCCTGCTATTGCGATAGGTGCAATCGCGGAGCGTGCGCGCTTGGGTCCTTTGCTTGCATTTGTCTTCGCATGGTCGACAATTGTGTATGACCCGATCGCGTGCTGGACGTGGAACAGCCATGGTTGGTCTTTTATCATGGGCGGTCTCGATTTTGCGGGAGGCACGCCCGTTCACATATCTTCTGGCACCGCCGCGCTCGCGATTTCTATCTACCTCGGTAAACGTCGCGGATACGGCACGGAACGATTGGCCTACAAACCACACAACACGACTTATGTCGTCCTGGGCACGGTGCTTCTCTGGTTCGGCTGGTTTGGCTTCAACGGTGGCTCGGCACTATCCGCAAACCTTCGAGCTGCGCAAGCTTGCATTGTCACCAACTTGGCCGCAAGTGTTGGTGGCTTGACTTGGATGTTTTGGGTGCGCTCGACCGCCTGTTCCTTTCACCATCCGGGACTGACATTCATAATCAGGATTACCGATTGGAAAGAAAATGGAGCGCCGTAGGCTTCTGCTCAGGCGCAATCGTAGGCCTGGTTGCGATCACGCCAGCTTCTGGTTTCGTTGGTGCCCGTGAGTGAACAGCTCAAAGGCGTTAGGTCGTTGTATTCACCATCCGTCTAGCCGCCTCTTTGCTTTTCGGGTTCTTGGCGGGCACGATTTGCAATTTTGCAACGCAACTCAAGTTCCTTGCTCATTACGATGATGCCTTGGATGTGGGTTCGCTTTTTCTTCCTTCATCACTGATAGCGAAAGTCTGATCTTGCTTCAGATTTTTGCATCCCACGCTATTGGAGGGATTGTTGGCAACATCCTGACGGCATTGTTTGCCCAGAAGAGCGTGGCTGGCTTTGATGGCACGACCTCCATACCAGGAGGTTGGATTGACCATCATTACATTCAATTGGGTTTTCAAATCGCCGACTCCTGCGCGGGTCTTGGGTATTCATTCGTTCTGACTGTGAGAGCCTGTCTGCATCTCCGATTGACACGTCGTCTTACTCATGATCATCACGCCTCTTATAGACCATCATTCTTTGGATTATGCACTTTATACCCGGGCTGCGACTGCGCGTCGATGAAGAATCTGAGATACTGGGTATCGATGATGCGGAGATGGGGGAGTTTGCGTATGATTATGTCGGACTCGAGCAGGAAATTGGCCACTCTGTCAATGCTGACGTCGGTGCAACCGGGGGCTCGAGGGAGCCCGAACACGCCCATCCTCAGTCGTCCGTCACGACTTCCGCCACGACTGCGGAGAACGAAAAGCCACCGCCGAACCCGTAAGACATTCCTTTCCGGGGATTTCTGCTCTCCGCCTTGGCAGTCGCTCGTTTTTTTATTTATTTTAATAGCAGTTGTCCTTAGTCCTAGCTGCCTCTTTTAAACGTACCATAAGTATTATAGGTCACGATTTTCTGATCTCCCTTGTTGTCAATCATGTGAAGGATATCTGTTCGTTGATTATAGGTCGATGAGAAATCTAAATTAGCTGTAGTAACATGTTCATGCAGAATGGAAGGATCCAAAGGAAAACGCATCAAAGAATGATAGTAATAAAAGGTCATGACTGTGAAAACGACGCCGTGTTATTTGTCGACGTCGGATTTGATCCAGCGCCATCAACCATTGCCAATCAGCAGATATATCATCTGAACGTTGTCAGGACTCTATGGATCATGGCTCAGGCCGCTCCGTCATGCGGACCAGAACTGCCATGGCTTTCGACTTCCTTACCAGGACGGAAAGTATCTTCATCCAGCGACATCCTCGGCAATCTCCGTGCGAGTTGTTCAGAAACGTCGTCTTTGTTGTCCTTTAAAACGCCAGTGTCTTCCCCTGCGTTTGCTGGGAACGAGTACGGAAGCGGAGGCAGCGAACCCGTGACGGGAACGGGCGTGTAATGCGGAGTTACTCCCTCAAAGATGTGATCGTCAGCGCCAACATTGGCACCGCTGAAATTGTGCAGGGTGTCTGGACGGTACAGATAGTTGTCGCGATACGTGTAGTCGGTCATCGGGGACGGGAAGATGAAGCCATTGGTGCCGGCGTTCATGTCGTCCATTTGCGTTCGCGGAAGAACGTCAGGGTCCTGATCGAGAGGAGAGATATTTGTGAATTGGAATGGCGTTCCATGGCCTAAAAACTCTGTGGGACCAGCATTGTTGGTGTAGGTGCTATGGTCAGGTGATCTGAGCCCCGTCGCGGAAGGCGTGAACGGGTTAATGAATACCGGCGGCGGCATATCGCGAATATGGCGATCAGATGCGCTCAAGAAGAGTTCACACAATTTTCCCTACGGCATTATGTCATTTTTAGCAGGCGGCCAAGACGAGGCGAATGCGACGCTTACGATGGAATGCTTTCTATCGTCCTGGCCATTCATCACGACGTCTGCGTTCCAGTTCCATGGACGGGGGGACGACGGGGCGGCGTCCCATCCAGGCACCTCGCTAGGCGGTTGGATGGCGTACGCGCCGCCTGTAAGAACTGGTCTCGTGTTCCTCCCAAGCTCATGAACAGAGGTGTAAGACATTGACGACGAAGACGCGGCGGCTGCGTTGGAAGGGAAGATGGATCCTGTAGCGGAGGACTTGTAGACGACGTTGATGCGACTAGGTCTACGCGCCGAAAGGAGGTCATCTCGTGTTTCGAGTAGGCAGGACAGGCCTCCGACAGGAGAATCGATCATCCCCTGCTGCGAAAGGTTGAAGGCCGCAGGAAGAGACATTGCCGCAGTCGTAATGCGCTCTTCGCCCGGAGGACAGGATGAGGGACGACGGAGAGATAGGTAGGACATGTCTGTCTGAGAGAAAGGGTCAAAGTTGGCTTTGACCTTTTTGGCGCCGAGTTCAAAGTCTTGCTTTGGGCCATCAGCATTACTGCAGTTCCAGGCCGAAGATGGGTTACAAGGAAGTGTGATATTCAGACTTGGTAAATAATCCGAGCCTTGACGACCTGGCATCCCGGTGTTTACGAGTGTCGGAAAACCCCAGGCTGTCTTTGCGATCATAGGCCTGGGCGACAGCTGAGGGACTTGGCTAGGGTGGTTCTGTGCTGAAAGCGGCGGCGCCTCTAATGCTGGCGGAAAGTCTTGGGCTTTCTGCGCAAGGAAATCGCTCCTTCGTTCGATGGCGACCACTGATGGCTTCGCCCGATGCTGCTGTTTCAAGTAACTCGCCTTCCTTTTCCGTCGGTGCAAGCTCACTATCGGTTGGGCGCCGATGGGCTTGTACTTGTACCCAGGATAGGCCATCGAATGTTCGCGCTTCTCGCGCTCGGCCATATCTATCCATGGTCGCTTTTCCTTGGCGGTCATCTGGCGCCAGACGGTCCCTGCAATGCGGGAAAGGTTCCGATGGTCGTTCTCCACGTCCGCCGGCACCTTCCTCTGCCGCACAAAGTCGCACCGGAACAGGATGAACGCGTTGCGTGGACGCGGGACGTGTCCGTGGGGCTGTTTTCGCGCATGCGATTTCTTGGTCCGGTCCTGGGGCAAATAGGTTGGCGCGGGGATCGCGCTGGAGCTTACACCTCCGGTACGCGTCATGGTTGTAGTGGTGGTCGAGGGAGATGAAGAGGTCCCGTTTGGGCTCAGAGCTGCAAGAGCGGGAGACGCGCCAATGTTGATCCCCTCTGCAGTGGTGCGGTGTGCAGGTCGTGAACCGACTTGAAGATGACTTGCGTCGTCCTTGGAGCGGTTGTCGACGTGAGTATTGTCTTCGCCACGGCCGAGCATAATTAATGAAAGATTCAAAATGAGGTGAGAAAAATGAAAAACGAGCAAAAGTCTTTGATTAGCGAAAGAACAACAGAAGAGAATGGTTCTCTCGTCTGCGACAGGCGAGAGAGGATTGATGTAGTAGGCGCGCTCTAAACGAAAGATGGGCGTTGACAGTAGGATTCCTCGAGCTTTCTGGAGCGGTTTTGAAAGAAATGCGGGAAATTGTCTTTGTTCGTATGTTTGGAGACTTTTGACCAGGACCACGTTGTCTCATTTAGGCGTTGCAACAAAAAAAAGACGTGTTGGCTATAAAGAAGAGGGTCTAGTCCTTTTTTCCGGCCAAATTCAGGATTTTCCATCATATCGCCTGTCAATTCTTCGATCAAAACAAGAACGACGGCTGCAACTGGGCGACCAAACTGGTCGCATAATGGTGTATTGTGAAGCGCCGCTTCAGACCATCCGAGCATATCTGTCTCGAAGGAGCGATTATGAAAACGACCAGGCACGAAGTTGCGTCTTGTTATGCCTTTTGTTCCATCACTTTTCGAGTGTTCATTTTTCTTTCTTATGTTTTTCAGGATTTTTGGCTGCGAAGAAGGAAAAGAAAGGACGGCAGCCAGGCGCCGAAAGACTGGAAGCGGCCGGAACGTGACGGGCTTGAGACTCCGCGACGGTAAGCTGGAAATAGACGTTCCATTGTTCGATATATTTGGAAAATAGGTTGCAGCCCGTACCTGCTTGGACAACACAGGATTGGCTTAGGCTAGTTGTTATGTGTGTTCAATGCGGGCGCATACGGCTTCGTACCTCTGCAGAAAAACATAGGGGTGAAGGCAGGGTGAACCGAACCTGTCGTTCTGACAAGAATTCTTTAATTTGTCCTTTTTTCTTGGAAACACAAGAGACGATAGTAATCTCGCAATTTCGAAGGCTTGGTTTATGCACCTATAGCTGATCCAATGGGTTGGTGGAGTTGAACTGAACGCCAGAATCGTTAGGTAGCCAATGGCACAGACGGGGCAGCCAGATAGACAACAAGTGCAAACAACCGTCACCGCCTCTATCAATTACTTGCCCCAAACACCTCCAGCAGGCTTGATCTGTTTCCTTTCATCGACGACAGTCTTCCTCAGTGCGGATATGGTTGGTCTTCTTTGGAAGTATTTCATCCGAGTCGCCCTTGCTGGGCACGAAAACGAAAACTAGGTTCCATGCCTGTGGAAAGCAGGAACAAGTTTCCAGATGCCCAGGGTATTTAGCTAAAGGTGAAAGGTTAGTTCATCGCTAATAAGGACTCGAACAGTAATATCTAGATTCGCTTTCACGTCCTAAGGTCATTAGTCTTTTCAATTGAAGGGCAGGGACATATACGAATGCTTTCATCTAGCTCTGGTGACAGTTGCTGTCAACGCGGGCGATGCATACCTGCTACACTTATCTGGCTTCTATCTTCTCTTTTGACTTTTTTGGATAGCACTGACATCTCTTGAGTTTGTTGCATTCGTGATGATGCAATGTACGGTTCATACTGTTTCTATGGTCAAATGCCAATGAAGCCTGGCTCAACGGTACTGTTCTCTCTCAGCAATGCTCCCTTCTGATTCATATCATCTCTGTAGTTGTTTGCTTCGTCTCGGGTCAACCATCTGTGTGGTTGTATTGTGACATTGTGGGTGCTAGAATGGAGCAGCCACGCAATCAATGAAGGAAGATACCCACACCAAAATCCGTTTCTCGCATGATTTACTTGCCACAAGCACTGTCTGTACCATGGATCAACAACGTTTCGATCGTCTTACAAAGTTTTTCAACTATGTGACCCTCGCCAAGTCGCTGCCGGTGATGTCCCAGAAGGATTTGTTTCTGGAGGCCATTTGTGCCCAACAGAACGCAAGGCGCTGCATCAGCGACCTAATCGCTAACCGAGTTGCCCTCGACTACTTGGGCGCAGCAGTCCAGAGCGACCTCAACATTTACTTTCTCAACGGCCATGCGACCAAGCTTTTGAAACAGAAGGCTGTGTCTGAGGTAGACAAAGGGGGATATCTGGAGCAGGTCTTGCTAGTGATTGTCGATCGGCCTATATTCTGGTCCGCTTTTGCGGACGCCTACAAGGCGAAAAAGCTGGAAGCGGGCGGACTGTCAACAAGCTTGCTCTCTTTATGAGCATCAACAACAGCCAATTCGGACACGAAAAAAGATGGATCCACACTAGTCAGTGATTGATAGCTTTTGTTTTTTTTCCCCCGTCAGCTAGGAACATTCACATTTACAATTTTCTTTTATTGGCTCACTCTGTAAAAAAATCCTTATCGTACAAAAGAATTCGCTAATTTGCCCCGAATGCCCCGAAATCACTCTTCGAAAACGAGGCAAGTCAGAGCATGCCGCGGAGTGTCGACTGCCTCATGGCATCGGCAATAAGTACTCAAACGGTGCACCGTGTATCAGATCACCCTGCCATGCCACCCCCCAGGAAAGCTGCCCAGACCAAGGCTCATTCAGCCTCAAGATCCGACTCCAGGAAGAAAATCCGAATCCGGTCCAGAATCATTGTTCCAGGCATCAGTATCGATGCCGAGCCCGATGAGCCTATGAAGGATTTGGATGAGGGGATGAGGCATCTGGTGTTGCATAAGATCAACTATGTCTTTGGCAGTGAACTGACGGAGGAGGATCTGCCAGTCACTGGCGATGAGCGATGTGTGGCGTATGAGGGGCATCGTGCGTCCGCATCGGTTGTGTCCAAACAGGATGGTTGCTGACATAATCGGAACAGGCTTGCCCGACGACTACCAGTCGTTCTCAGTCGGCGAGCTGTTCGACCAGGATCGCGTCATCGTCCATTTTGAGCCGCTCCCAGAGCGAATAGTTGAAACTCGACTTGAAAGTCAACAGCGCCAGGCTGACCTCGCTGAGGCTCTCCTGGACTCGGCCAACTCGGAGCTTGCCACGACGCGGACTGAACTTGAACTCACCAAGAAGGAAATGACGGCTCAAGGCCTCCGGCTCGATATCGCTCTGGGAGAAAATGTGGGGAAGAAAGCAAAGCAGAAAGGTAAGCCTTCTTGCTGGACATTCTTTGCCCTTCTCTGAGTGCATGCTCTCCACAAGCTACCAAGCCGCTGGCTTCCGAATCAGATCAGCTTCTTGCCACGATTGAGATGATGATGAAACGTCGGGACGAAGAGTGGGGAACGAAATTTAAAGGGTTGAAAAATGAGCTTGAGCGGGAGAAAGAGGAGCGGAGACATGGCAATGAGCGACTTGAAGGGCTGAAAACCGAACTTAAGCGGGAGAAAGAGGAACTTAAAGGGCTGAAAATCGAGCTTGCAGAGGAGAAAGAGGAACTTAAAGGGCTGAAAATCGAGCTTGCACAGGAGAAAGAGGAGCGGAGACGTGGCGACGAGAAACTCTTCGAGGTTTGTCATTGACCTACCTCATGTCGCTTGCGCACTTATTCTTGCGTTCTAGATCATCCGACCTCTCCGTCTTCGTATTCTCCTTGACAAAACCCGAGACCGCTTCGTCCAGGATCTCCAGTTCAACACGTGGGCTGAACTCTCGAGAAACAGACCGGTCGAAGACTATGTGATCTACAACCTGCGGAATCCCCATCGTCCAACGGAGGATGCAATACGGTGGTGTCTGCAAACCAACAATCTGATTCGGGAGGCTGGAAACAAGTCGGCACATGAGGCTGAAGAGCAGGACGTTCGCGATGCGGTGCTGAGCATGCCCGAGGAGTCTGAGGAGCGGAAATATCTCCATTCCTTATTTACGTATGCATACCAAGGATCCCCTCTCTTGCACTTTTGAATGACATCCTTTCGTAACCTCCTCGAATGTGATGGCTGCCGCCGCCCCTTTCCAGCGGTCCCTCACTCGATCGATGGAGCCTCTCCACTCCTCACCGCCCTTTGAAATGGTACGCTCTCTTTCATCTTTGGGACACCCAGTCATCAGTCGCGTCCAGGTCATGCCTCTTCGTCACTGGTCTTTACCGTAGATGCGCTCTCACTCTCTCACAAACCCACACCCATTGTTTGCGGGAAAAGCGTCGACACCATCTATGATGTCGCGAACCGGGGCATAGTATGCGAAAGACCTCCAGGCACAGGTCCTCAGCCATGTCCCAGGCCCAGGGCTGCGGCGGCGGCACTGGCTGGTGCAGGCCAACGCGAGAGCGCCTATCACATTTTTGCTGGATGTCCCAACCTTCTCATGGACCTCGTCAATGTCTTCCAGGGCGGACTACAGCCTTGACGTATGCCTGTCTCTTTCCTGTTCTCTGTTCCAGACTCTCATGCGCTATCATAGGTCTGCCATGTGGCATTGCTGGCCCCCGCGGCCTACCCACAGCTGCCGATCCCGCACAAATATCCCAGGCTCGCTCTCTTCTATACCCCATGCTAGACACACTCCCCCGAAAATTTGTCTCAACCTGCCAACACGGCCTCCGGCTCTGAGCTCTCAAATTACCACCACCTCTCGACTTTTTCTCTCAGAGCTTCTTCCTCTTCGCTCTGCTCATCCGACCTTGTTCGAACCTCACCTTCCCGCCCTTCTCAGTTTTCTCCCTTCCCTTATTCTTGCCCTCGCCGACTGTGGACCCCGTCCTGCCTATGGTGTGTTCACAGGTAAACAATGATGTTATTCCGCTTTTCTTCCCAAACTGACCAGCCCTCCCACCTCCCAGTGCTGCCGATCCTCTCCCACAGCCCCTGCCCATGTCATCGATTTCAGCATAACCAGCAGCTCGTCGTCCCCACGTCTAGGCCAGCTGGTCCCCTCAAGTCGCTCTCATAGCCCGGCAGGCCCTTCCTTTCCACAACCCAAACACCGTTGGAGTAGGGCCGGAGGCCCTCCTCCGGGATATCACGTGATCATAGTATATAGCCCTCGGGTACGCGTCTGTAGTCGGATACCACCACGTATACACGTCGTTGAGCCCAGCTATACGCTCCGAGTGTCCCCACCAGCCTCTCCACCGTCGACATCACCATGATCTCGTAGCACAGTCCATTCGGCCCTGGGCTATTTCTTTCGAATTTTCTTTTGCCTCCATTCGACGATGGATGGGCATTGACAATGATAGCAGCAGCGTATACCAAGGTGAGTAAGCACATCTTTTGGGTTTCGTTCGCACATTGAGAAGCTACGAAGCTCCCGCCCCGTCGAGCCACATTATCATCGCTCACTGTGCCGTTCATCACTTCATTCCGAATCGCTTAGGATGTCGCTGAGCAAACCCCTCGTGCCATCTCCCCGGTCATTCGACCACTGTCATTGCCACCCACCGACATCACTTCCATTTCTCACCACTGCCATCCAAACAGCAGCAGCGGCAACAACGGCAACACCATCAACACCAGCGACAACACCAACCACAGCAACCGTCCCGGCAGCCACCCGCAAAGCAACCATGCAGGAACGACCTTCAGAACAATGATCATCACGTCCGCAACAGCAACACGCTCAGAAAAAACAACCTCAGGTGAACCCACAGCAGCAGCATCCGCAATCACGACAGCGACGTCAGCAGCCTCAACCGAAACGACTAGACCAGTCTGAGCGAAGCACATCAAACTCCACCCAGTCGCCGCCATCACAGACAGTGAGGCTGCCCCAATCAAGCTCGTCTCACCAGTCAAAGACACCGGAGACGGGAGAAAGAGACCCAGGCGTCTCGGACGATGTCTGGAACGAGCTCCAACGCATGAAGGCGGCGCTTCAGCAGGAAAATGCGCTTGCGGCGAACGATCTGCGTCGGAAGGAGCAGGTCCTCCAGAACGCTCGGAAGCAAGAACAGAAACAAATGAAACAACGCCAGGCTCTGGAAAAGCAAGTACAGGGCATCGAACAAGCGCTCGCTGAGGAGAGCGCAGTCCAGAAGCCAGACACCAGCGTGGAGCAAGACCGGCTGAAGGAGGTTCAGGCGAACTGGGAAGCGCAGCAGGAGGCGGTGAAAGCAGAGACCAGAGCTCTGGAGCAGGAAGCGGCGGTGAGGCAAGCAACCCAGCGGAGGATCGATTTGGCAAAGTGGCGTGAGGAGCGTGCGAAGCAGGAGATGGAGGAGGAGAGGCGCAAGGCGGAGGAAAGGGCGCGGGAGGAAGAGAAGAAAAGGCAGCGCGCGAGGGAAGAGGCCGCTGCGCTGCAGGAGCTGAAGCGCAGGGTGGAGGAAGCGAGGCTGCGCGAGAAACGAGCACAGCAGGAGCGGGAGAGGAGGGCGGCGGAGTTGGAGGCCAAGAGAAGAGAGCAAGAAAGGAAGAGAAAGGAGGAAGAGCGGGTGCAGACAAAGTTGAGATCGATGGGCGTCTGTCCACAGGGTTATATTTGGATCCCGTCTCCTGGTGGCTACCGCTGTGCTGGAGTGGTCCCACTTCGTGTCTCAAAGTCAGTTAGGTCGGTTTTAGATACATCCATGTGTAGAGTCGTGAAGTAAGTAGCGCCGACAGTCGAAGTCGTCAAAGTATCGTTAATTCCACAGCGAAAGTGTTGAACTCGAAAAAGGTAGATGTCGGTACAAAGGATGGGAATCGCATTCAACAACTAAAGCACAGGCTCGTCAAGCCACCAGTTTTTTACCATTTTTCAGACAGACGTGTTGCGCGTCTCAACGAAAGAATTCACTGGCAAGTCTGGCTCTTTTCATTCACGTATGTTGTTTAAATATGAACTGTATTTCACGCGAACCTGAACAAACGAGCGAACATGCACCCACGTCGTGCGTCACGCCGTCGTGCCGCCCGCGGTGGGGGCAGTGCGCCCGACGAACCGCCTCACGCGGGGTGGGACGGTCTGGCAGTAAAAGTGAGCCATGATGCCCTCGGCATGCGTGGCGGTGAGGTTGAACAGCGGATGCGTGGCATTCTGACCAACGAGGACATGTCAGCCAAAAAAAAAAAAAAAGAGGATGGCTTGGAAACTGACGACGCGGTTGTCTTTCCCTCCGACGATGAGGGACGAGCCTTCTTCCTCTGACCAGCAGAGCGCGTCGCAGAATATGCGCTTGCGGAGCTCGACGTCAATCTCGGCGTCGGGATCGTGAGCAGACGGCGTCGTCCAGGCGGCGTGGAGGTCATGTCGACGGGCCGGCGACGGCACGACCTTGTGCTGTGCGGCAGAGAGGCCGGAGAGGCAGTACGCCGTGTGATACGCGTCGGCGGCTCTGACATTGCGTCAAGACGCGTGTGCAAACGAAAGATGAATGACATACTTGGGAGGTTTATCACGCAGTCCGCCAGCCGGATGCTGTCCGGCAAGGAGGATGTATTCTTGGAGCGCCTTGCGATCGAACAATGAATCTTGGGGAATATGGGGATGAGATGAGATGAGCGATCATAGCAGATCGTACTGACCATCTGCGTCGTGCCAGGTTTCGCTCTCGCCGCCACCCTCCGGGGGCAGCGGTGCGGCGTCCTCGGATGCGGCTTCGTGCCTTGGTCCGACGCCAAGGGCTTCAAGGAGCGCAAAGGAGCCGCCGTTCCACCAGGAGTAGCACCCATCGACGAGCTTATTGGTGCGACCTTTGAACCCTCCGAGCTCGGCCTCGACGCCCTGCGTCTGGGCGAGCCACCGGAGAAGGCGCCTCGCATTGATCTTTGGCGATTCTGAAGATCGCGGATCGATGAACGGCTGAAGGAGGATCCATGACGCCAGCGCGCAAAACGTGTATCCGCCATGTGCCTCGCCGAGCGCTGGGCGCGGGGAAGACAGAAGCGTGCCCGCGGGGGAGAAGTACGGCTGAGATGCGGAGGCGAAGCCGCCCTCGTACGTCTGACACGACGCGAGGAAGGCGGGAGTGTTGCGGACGAGTTCTGGGGTGAGGATGCCGAGGAGGGTGGCGGTGACGAGGAGGCAGTAGATGCCGCGGACGTCGACTTCGGCGTGGCGCGAGACGAGGAAGGAGCCGTCAGGCTGCTTGAGCGACATGAAGAAGGCGTGCATCTTTCGGCTTTGTTTCAATCGCGATCAGAAGCAGAAAGAAGGAGAGAAGGAAGGGAAAAGGCAGAGCTTCGTCGCTCACCGATCGATCTGGTCCCACCCGCCCTCCGGACCCGGCCCGCCAACGATCGCGAGCGCACACACGGAAGCGTACGTCGGGAGAAGGTGCGCCTGCTGTCCCGGTCCGCCTCCAAAGCCACCGTCGGGGTGCTGCCATGCCATGATCTTCCGAACCATGCGCTGGCGGTTCACAGGATCGATGCCGACCTGCAGCGCTGCGAATGCCTGGAGGGACCAGAAGAGCAGCCATGGCTGGCTCGCGTCCTGGCTCGTGTAGCGCTGCGGGAATCCTTGCACGAGATTTCGGATGAGAAACTGCAAGTGCGCGTTCTTGGAGAGCGTGGGAGCGGGCGTGCCGGGATCGGGCAGGTGCTTGAGGAGAACGGACTCGGTCTCCGCTTGGGTGGCGCTGGTCAGCGTTGGGAAGCCATCGATCGGGGTTGGTCTTGGAAAAGTAGGCATCGTCGTAGAAGAAAACAAAAAGCGTGTTGCGTTCTTTTATTCGCTAAATACGTCATCTAATACGTCACAGGATCTTTTCTACCATACCCAGTCCTTCTCTCTCTAGCTCTTCACGAATCGGTTCGCAGATCTCCCGAGTGTACGGCGCGTGCACGCCGGGCTGACCAGCGAGCAACTTGCCGTCGAGAACGAGCTGCGTCGCGATGCCGCATGGAACACCGACAGTGACGGCCATCGCCGAGTGTCCGCCCGGACTGCCGTACTTTTCGAGCGTCGAAGTGATCACGTCCCTCCGGCCGTCCGCCCACTCGACCACAAACTTGTGCTGGAGCATCACCAGGTCGCGCTCTCCAGCCTCGTACTGCATCAGCTCCTCCAATCTCGCACACAGAGTGTCCAGGAGGTTGCCGGCGCGCACCGACACCTTTTCCGTCTGCGAGAACAGCCCGATCCACTTCAGGCCAGAGACGATCCTCTCTGCTTCCGCCTCGGACGGGAACGCGCAGAGCTCCTTCACCCGCTCGATCAACGCCTTCTCCTCCGCGCTGCTTGCGCCTGTCGCGTGCTGCATCGCCTGTGCCCACGTGAGCCCGTCGCTGAGCCATTCCTTCTTGCCCTCGTCGAGCCACCCGAGCTTCACCAGCGCGGCGACAAACTCGGGGAAACCCTGGTACCGCAGCGTGCCGCGCACGACCGTCTCCGCTTCGGGGAGCTCGTACCACTCTTTGAACGGCAGAGAGTTGCGGTTCGGGTACGCTACAAACGCGTACGCGGGCGAGATGAAGTACGGTCGGGCGTGGGTCATCAGGTCCTTGCCCGCGATCGTCGTCTCTTGTCCGTTGGAGAGGTACGAAGCAGAGTTGAGCAGCGCGAGGAGGACGCCGCGCGAGGACCACGAGAATTTGTACCCGAGCGGGTTGTTGGAGCACTCGGGCGCGGGAAGCCCGCCGCAGTAGGACAGGAACTGCTTCACCTTGCCGCCCTTGGCGTGCACCTCCTGCACCGTCTTGACCGCGTACAAGTGGTCGATACCCGGGTCCAGTCCGACCTCGTTCAGCACGACGATGCCCGCGTCCTTGGCAGCCTGGCCCAGCTCGCGCATTGCGGGAGAGACGTAGCTCGTCGTCACGACGTGCGTCTTGCCTTTGATCGCCGCCTTGATCACCGCAGCGTGGTGCGTGTACGGGATCAGCGAGATCACGAGATCGTGCGCCGCCACGGCCTCTTCTAGCGCCTGCGCATTCGTCACGTCCAGCGAGACCGCGCTCGTGTTGGGCAGGTCCTCGGCTAGCGCTTGCGCGCTCTTGAGCGTGCGGCACGCGATGGTGAGGTGGTTCGCTGGATCGCGAACGATGTACTCGGCACAGGGTCTTGCGACGAAGCCGCTTCCGAGCAGCAGCACCCTCTTCTCCCTCTTCCCGCCTTTCACGACTTCTTCCTCGAGCTTTTTCTCCCTGCCAAACTTGGGCAGCACGTTTTTGCCCTCGTCGAGCAGAGCGCGTCCAAACTCGGGTAGGACAAAGGCCGCGGCGTGTATGGCTGCGTTGTAGTAGCGAGTGTCGCGGACGGACCGTACGGGTTTGCGCAGGTCGCGTCCCGGTTCCTTGGACGCGAGCATGAACCCGATTTGGCCGCTCGGGTACGTCGGGATCGTCGTGTACGCGTACTCGACGGTTGGGAACACGTCCTTCATGTCGCTCTTGAGACCCTGGATGAGTGGCAGGTGCAGCCAGAGACACTCGCCCTGCGTGGAGATGTTGCCGCCTGGGCGGAGCGCGTCGCGGAGGAGGACAAAGTAGGGCTTTTGGAAGAGCGAGGCGGCGGGGCCGACGGGGTCGGACGAGTCGGTGATGATCACGTCGTATGTCGACTCGTGCGACGAGAGGAACGCGAAGCCGTCTCCGATGTGCACCGTCACGCGCGGGTCGGTGAGAAGAGCGGACATGTGCGGCAGGTACTGCTTCGAGACGCGCGGCACGGCCTCGTCGATGTCGCACAGCACGACCTCCTTGACGCTCTCGTGCTTGAGCACCTCGCGCACGACGCCGCCGTCGCCACCGCCGATGACGAGCACTCTTTCGGGGTTCGGATGCGCGCAGAGGGGCAGGTGCGCGATGAGCTCTTGGTACGAGAACTCGTCCCGCTCCGTGCACTGGATCACGCCGTCCAGCACGAGCACGTTGCCGAACGTCGCGGATTCGAACACGAGCACGTCTTGGTAGAGAGATTTCTCGACGTGCAGGATTTTGTTGACTTTGAGCGACTGGGCTTGACCCGGCCATTGGGACGAGATTTCGCGGAACCAGCCATCTAGAGCGATCCGTGTGTTTAGTTTGTGTGACTTGGAGCTGGAAAAATGGAGAGACACACACCGACGATGGATGGGTGAGTCAGGGGTGCCATATTTTTTTTTCCTGGCAAGTGAGAAAGATATCGATGGGTGGATGGGCGAGTATATATAAATGTTATTTAAAAACTCTGACTCGACTCCGTCCCAGACCGGAACATGGGCTTCGCAAAAAAAAAAAAAGATCGTTATCTGTTATCTAATCTTAGAAAATGCGTTATGTAATGTAATCGATTGTGTCAAGGTGAGTTTCTGCGCCTGTTGAGTTTTCACTTTACCAGGCTGACGTCCAGATGCCTCTAGATCTGAATTCGTGACATCGTTATCCCGCTGCTCCCACTGCTCTGGGAAATGACCGTCGCTTTTGCATATTCTTCTTCTCGAAACACGGCGAATGGCGAGCAGCGAGGATTCTGTCCTTTGAAAAGCCCGAACCCGAGCTGTCCATGATTCATCGTGGATTACAGGGTTTCTGGCTTGACGCGTTGATTCTCGACTTGAAGGCCGTCTTTGCAGTTTGTCTTTTTTCGATGGCTTGCGCAGTGTCCGCTGGCACTCCGCCCCAGAAGCTAGGGTGTTTTGCTTTTGGCGGTTGGTCGATCTTTTATACTTGGGCTCGGGCGCACAAATCGTCCCCATATGGCCCTGCAAAAGTGGTTTGAACTCCCCCCCCTGCCATCCGCACGAAGGAAAATACGGGCAATACGGGGAAAGGAGCGCGACGCAACGCCCGGGCCAACGATGGGTGAAACGGCCATCCACGCAAATCACTATCACAAAGAGGACGCCGAGGCCCCCCCACCGTGCCCACGAGCCACCGAGGCCAAACGAATTTGTTTGCGCCCCCCGCCGCTGTTCGACTCGCCATCCGCTGGCTGATTTCCTGCGTCGCGCTCGAATTCTAACAATCTGTTACCCCGGCGCGGGGGTGCGGGGAAAGCCACAACGCGCGGCCCGGCCGGCCCGACTGGACCCTCGCTCGTTTCCTTTTGGTTCCTTGCCTGCTCACTTGGCAGCGCCCCCCCATGTCAATCTTCAGAGGCAGATTGTGACACTGAAACATTCGAGGCATGGATGAAGATGGCTTTAGCTTTAGTTGGGGAAACGGCCCTCCTTGCTTGCGAGTTCAAGTTCCAGGCGGAACACTTTGAAGGAATTAGCAATTTTTCTCAATCTGCGCAGGGCTCTGCCAATTTCCGAGCTTGGGTAGTTGGGTTTCTGTCTACGCGCCGACTTTTGACTCCGGATGTTGGCGCGTTGTGATCTTTCGCAGACCGCGGCTGCCGTATTTCACTAGGACCAAGTCGTCGTTACATGTAACCGTATTCGGTACTCAAGGATTTGAAAGATTCCGTTTTCACGTCAAGTCGGCCCCGACTGCAAAGACAGCCTGGATACCGAGAATTACGGAGATTGAAACCGCGATCGAGGAATAGCGTGTGGTGCGCTCAGGCAACTCACTGTTTTTCTTTTGCACCAGCAGAGGTGACAAGGCTTGGAGGATCTGTTCCTTTGCATCGTACAGCCAGTTGGCTCGATTTTCCCACTACGATACCCTACAGATCTCTTCTGTCCATTGGTCCCTCAGGCCCAACAACGCGCTTCTTCGATCCGGCGTCGTGGTCCGCTTTCTTTTTTCTTTTTTGATTTCACATGATTCCCTGATCACCAGTTAATCCTTTCAGATGATAGTGGTCCCGTTGTTGATTTTCTGCCTCGTCGAAACCTTGAGTCACAAACGGAGTCGTTTCATCCTGGCACCGGTCTCAGTCAGCTCCGTTGTTGAGACCTATACGCGCGTGCGGCCTGCTGAGATATGGCAGCCGTCGTTCGCATCTATGCTTGTTTCTCTGGTCTGTGAGTTGGGGTTCGTTGAGCTTGGGAAAGTTTCATGCCAGCCATGCGATGAATTGATGGGCTCTTTTATAGTCGCTTCCTTGCAAGTACGCTTCCGACTTTTTTCCGACTAGACCAAGGCCTTTTGACCTGGCCTTTGCGAACGCGTCGCAGTCGTTTTGGAGGGATTGCAAGCGATTGCGGCATCAGATTTTGTCGTGTCAAAACTTACACCTGTCATGATTACCGATTTCGGCTACGAGGGCTTGGCGACAATTGGCGCCATGTTGCTTTCATAGGTGTGTTGGCAACAGCTTTTCGCTTCCTTTTCGGTCGTAGTCTCAGGATTTCATGGCTTTGAAGATATGGATGTCACCTTTGGCACAGGTCGCCTTCTTCAATTTTACTTTCTCTAAACGGAGACTGATCACGATATCCAGTTAAGGTGGTCTGAGAAAACTGACGAGATGGCAACTGGTCGTAAAACTTCACATGATTGTTTGCTTGTTTCTGAAGAACGTTAGCATTCATTTTCACCTTTCATTGAACTGTACCGCCTTTAGGAGATACTAGCCCCTGTGTTGAAACAATACAGATGACTCTAATTCCGTTCATGTCCTAGAATGCAGGCGAGGAGTGAGAGGAGTTGACTCTGGCTGAGGTACCACGGCATCGCCGGGCCGCCGTGTCCATGCTCTTGTGACTTGACTTTGTCATGGATCAACGCCGTTTGGAGCTTCCCAAATGCCCGCCCAAGCCGCTTCTGTTAGGCACACACTGTTCGTTTCCAGGTATATATATCCTCATCAATAATGCCCAAGTTCCTCCGTCCTGTCTGCGTTCGGCTTTGCTCACTACCGCCGTACAAACGGACTGACAAGTCTGGGGTTGCGTCGTCGCCATGTCGGTCAAGCAAAACGTCTTCAAGAATATAAGAGTATACTGTGAGGGAATAAGTTGAATCCACGTCTTTACGTCTGCTGATGAGTTCTGCGAAGGGCTGGCGTTCATTGTTTATTGGGGTATAGTTTTGTTCGGTTATGACACGTATGCGATTTTTCTCGGTCTGGTTTGCGTTTCATTACTCAACTGCTGCTCCATCCAGTGGTATAGCGTTCGTGGCTTTTATGTTTCGGTCCTCCCTCGCTGTTTTTGATACGCATCTAAATCAGTGGCGGTGTTGTCAATGCCGAGTACTTCCAGGAGCATTTTGGTCTCCTCAATCCCGATAGATCCGTCAACGTTCACAAGAGCAACCAGGTTTCGTCCAATGTCGTCTCCGTCCTACAAGCTGGTGCATTCTTTGGTGCCCTTGGGAGTGCCCCAATCTCAGGTAAGGATTTCTGCGACCCCATGTGCTCACTTTCGGCGACTGTGGGGCACTACCCCCCTTTCTGGGCTATGCGGTCCCTTGTGCTCTATCCGATCAAAGTTGACTCATCCCGCTGACTCCGCATTTCTGCCGTTTGTTGCTGTAGCCTGGATAGGTCGTCGGCTCACGATGGCAGTCTTCAGTGTCATTTTCCTGGTTGGAGCGGTAAGCAATGGCATATGATCTCAGAGTTTGGGACAGCCTGGTGATCTGTTTCGTTTTGGATAACCTCGTCAGATTCTCACAACTGTCGCCGAGGGTTCGAACGGTCTGGCCGAGATATATGCCGGCCGAGTTATCTCCGGCTTGGGCATCGGCGCCATTTCTGCCGTCGCTCCAGCATACGTCTCTGAGTGCTCGCCGAAGGAGGTTCGTGGGCGTATCACTGGGCTTTTCCAGATCATGGTGGCTATCGGCGTTATGATTTCCTATTTCATCAACTGTACGTGACGCATCTGATCTCGCGGTCACTGGGGTTGTAGGTTTACATCCAGTCTTACAGTCGGCGTCAATATTCATATCAAGACCGGCGTAAAGGTTTGGAGAATCCCGTTTGGATTTCAGCTCGTTCCGGCTGGTATTATGGCTTTTGGCCTTCTTACGGTCAAGGTAAAACCTTCGGCCGTCTAGTGATGCCTATCGTTGTTGCTCATCACGATTTTTTCAACGCTAGGAATCTCCCCGTTGGCTGGCATCCGTCGGACGCAATAAGGAGGCATTGGCTAACCTTGCTTACCTCCGCAAGGAAAGCGAAGACTCTGAGGCGGTCCATCACGAGATGGCGGAAATTGAGGCTGCCATCCTCGAAGAACGCGAGGCGCGTCGGGGTCTGGGACTCAAGGAGGCGTTCCTCGGCAAAGGCAATTTTGTTCGTTTCGTGATCGCCTTCGTCATCTTCTTGCTGCAGCAATGGGCAGGACAGAATTCCGTCAAGTGAGTCAACGCTCTTTAGTCCGTTTCTTCCGTTCTAATGACGGTTTCTTTGACTAGCTACTATGCGCCCCAGATCTTCGCTTCTGTATGTTTAAGCCATAACCCCCGAGATATCGGCCTCTGACGAAGCAGTCAATAGATTGGATACACCGGACCAAAGAACTCTTTACTTGCCAGTGGAATCTATGGTCAGTCCTGCATCACATTGCCTATTCCCTCAATAAGTCATGGGTAGAAATGTGCTTGTAGGCGTCATGAAAGTCATCGCCACTACGATCTTCATCTTTTTCGGTGTTGAGACGCTCGGACGAAAGGTCTCGCTGTTCATCTCGGCGATGGGAATGGGGACCATGTTCTTCATCATCGGAGCCATCCTGAAGACTCACCCACCACCTGCTGTCGGACCCAACGATAAGATACCCTCGCCTTCCCCTTCCTCACAGGCAATGGCCGCAATGTTGTACATTTATGTGTGCTTTTACTCTATGGGATGGGGTAGGTCATTTTTTCTCTCTTTGATTCAGTACCTGCTGAAGATATTTCAGGTCCACTCCCTTGGGTCTATGTCTCCGATATTTTCCCGACAAGGACGCGTCATTACGGTTTATCCGTTGCTAGTTCCTCTCAATGGCTCTGGAGTGGGTAACCATATGGCTATTGTAAGACCAGCTTTGACAGTGTTAGCTAGATTTCGTCGTATCGAAGGTGACGCCAGATATCAAGACAGACCTCGGTTACAAGATGTTCCTTATGTTTGCCGCCGTGAATGTAGGAGCTATGGGCATCTTCTCACTGTGTGTCTCGCAATTTCAAGTCTTGTTGGTGCAAACTAACCCTTCGTTCTTCCTAGGGCTATTCCGGAGACGAAAGGCAGGAGTTTGGAAGAAATGGATATAATATTTGGTGCCGTGTCTGCTGAACAACGACGGACAGACATTGAGAGACGCGAAAGAGGTGAGCTGCGCATCAGAGCTTGTGCAGAATTCTATCTTACAACGTGTTCTGCCATAGCGCTGGACCATTCCGAGGGGACAGGAGACAAGAAATCCGATTCAATCGACGCAAAAGTTTGATCCTGACAATGTGCCACTCGATCATACCCTATTGCTTTCCTGTGCGCTCTTGAGCATGATGGATCATGGCCTTATTGTATTTACGAGCATCTGATGCAACCATGGACGTTACGATATGTAATAATTGTTCTTTTTGAGATGTATCTTTTATTTGCATGCCAAATTCCCTGCGAAGTAAAGGCCCTTTGGCAAATATCTTAAGACCTTGCCAGACCAGGCGAAGTCACTGCAAGAGGCATTCAAAGGACAATTTCACGAATCTTCAAAAAGCATAGCGGTCAAGGCAACGCCAGGCATCTACCACGGGCAAAGACGGACAGACGAAGAGATACAATGCCAAACTACGACAAAGCGCAAGGTAACAACAAACTTCCAGTTAACGTCACTTCCTGGACACGGAAATGCGCCTTATTTCAGTAAGTCATGAACAAGGATCATTCCCATTTGCGACTCTCTGAGCCACTCCATATCCCTGCCGTTCCCATGTTTTTAAAGGCATGGACTCACCGATTGCGATTCAAATCGCGAGTCGATGAAGGCATCTTGCATTCCAGAGGCATTGTCCGCAGAGCGTACACATGGCCATGTCCGTCGTACGGCGGTTCAGAGGTGACTTTGGGAGGAGGCCTTCAATTTTCATCCATCAGGGCATCATCAACGTTCCCGCCCTCGACCGCATTCGACACGTAATCAGCGACTAGCCTCACCGTTCAGCGTACTCTAGCGACGGCCGATATGAGAACCGCATGGTCTCCCCGGCAATATGGTGGTTACATCGTTTGCCATATACAGCTATGCCCATCTGGCCACCAAAAGTCCACAACGACATTTCGAGACTCCCACTGTCGCCTGAGAAACGGTCTTTTTAGGCTCGATGAGGAGAATGATCCGTTCTCTCGAGCTCGAGGATGGCGATGTAACACAAGAATTCCTGTGTTTGAACAATCAGTAACTCCTGCATCTTGGAGACGGACAATTGGATAGATCGCGTTGAGTAGCTTCGTTAACCCTACCATGCCGTTGACTGCGCTTTCGTATTACCATGCCATGCGCATAAAAGCCATACAGCAATAACGGATGCCTCCCCATTTCAATTACACCTTTTTTTTTCTTTTCATTGACCTTCTATTCTCGACCTGCTTCAGCCAGGCCCTTTTTGAACTCATCCTTTCTTTACTCACTTGTTTTCGAGCGGCAGCTTGAGCGATATACTTTCGCCTGAAACTACTTCTACCTGTCATTTAATCTTCGTCGTCACCGGCCTTTCGAGTTCGACGTTTAGAAATGGTCAAGCTCGCAACTTTTGTTGTTTCCTTCCCCATCCTCTTCGCTTCAATTTCTGCAGCCCCTTTGCAGAAACGGATAGCGCAGATCATCGCTGACTCTACCAGAGACTGGGAACAGGCTTGCGTGCGTGTCATCTGTCCTAGCAAATGCGTTTTCGTAGCTCACTGACGTACATCTGCAGCTCAAAGCTGGAGGAAGTGCCAAGTGCAATCCCATTTCCCAGACCGCTTTCACGAGTCTGCTGGCTGCGGGCAAGAACTGCGACCAGCAAGACGCGGCGGATCAGATGATTGATCTGGCGAAGTCGCTCAACAACGATCCAGAGATGATCAGGCTTGCTCAGCTTTTTGTCCAGCAGCCCAGAAACGCTGTGAGTGGTTGGGATGCATGAGCTCAAGTATGGTGTATCTCATGAATCCGTCAAGCCTGACAGCCTTCAAGTTCCCTATTGTCAGCAGGCTCCCAAGAATGCCGAGCTGAACGGCCTTTTCCATTGTCAATTTGCGGGATCCAACTTCGCCAAATTTAGCGGTGACCAGACTGGCAACCTTCCTCTGGGTGTGTCAGCAGTGAATCCCCCGGGATCGTGCCCCGCAAAGCCGGATGGTCCTGTTCCGGACGGTGTACAGCTTAACACGCTTGTGAAAGAACCACGGGCTAGGTGAGTTCAATATTGACTTTTCAAGCGCAGCATCGACGTTTCTGATTTACTCAACAGCGGGAGTACGGCTGCTCCTTCCGCGTCCCCCTCACAAGGAAATCAATCGAGTAGCCCAAGCGCAAGTCCAAGCAATGGAAACGCCTCCTCTGCCCCAGCATCTGCACCTCATTCCGCATCTCCTTCGGAAGGGAATCAGTCCAGCAGCCCAAGCGCAAGTCCAAGCAACGGAAGCGCCGCCTCATCCACTGCCCCGTCTCCTGCACCTCAGACCTCGTCCGGCGCTCAAGCTCCCTCATCAAACACTGGTTTTGCTCTCCGTATGTCTTCAACTCTAATTGTCCCAGTGTCGATGCACTGATCATGATCTACGAACAGAGAACGGAAAAGATGCGAAAGCTTTGAATGCGAGGTTTGCCACTCTGAGTGCGAACTCGGCATGCAATGACGGTGAACAAGCTTGCGTCAACGGAGGGTTTGCGCAGTGCATTGGTGGTAAGTTCAGCATCACCCAGTGCACCAGTGGAACTATCTGCGCAGCCCTTCCATTGGTCAACAGCCCTGGTACTGTGAGTTGATTGCGCAACGTCCGTTGTTCCAGGCGTTGATATCTTGCAATTTCAAGTCCATCGCCTGCACGACTCAAGCGGACGTTGATGCTCGCATTGCTGCAACTGGTGCCTGAATGACGTCCGATTCAGAAGCCGGAAAGACTATCGGTCATTGTTAGCTGTATCGACCATGACTAGAGTAATTAGTTTCGTGCAATTGATGATCGTTCAAGTTTTCATCGTGTGTCTGGAGTTTCCGAGCTTCCAACATGAGCTACTATTCTCATTCCGGCTCGAGGCTCATACCCCGTACATGCTACGTGCGTTTTCTCTAGCATCTATCATGACCTTTTCGGCGTTCCAGCCCTCTCCCGCCACGTTCGCTACGAATTCCGCAGTCCATGGTATCATGGCTGTGTGACACAATGGCAGCTTTCCCTTTAGAGTCGTCAAGGAGTTGTACAGGTTTGATGGGACCATGTATGGTGCGTCTGTTTCTAGAAGAATGCGAAGAGGCGTCTCTGGGTGCGCGGCAGCCAGCTGCTGTATCACCGCTGATGTATTATCGTTTGTGGCGTATGAGATGACACCTGCGGAGGGAATCAGATATTGACCTGAAAGAATAATACAAGGTTGAACACGGACCAGTGATGCCAATGTAAAGGTTAGGGAAGTGGTCCAGCAGTCGTTGGGCAAATTCAGGGGAATCAGTGAAACAGTGTATGTGTATCTAGACGTTGCATAGAGACACATTCAACATGACATCAGCTTGCAGGGAGTGGCATATACCTTATGGTCCTTAGGAACTTCTGCCATGAGGATGCGTTCCGTGTCCTCCTCGGCTTCACGAGTGTGTATCGTCAGTGGCTTGCCGAGCCTGACAGCCTGTCTGAGTTGCCGCGTGAACACCGACCGCTGGACGTCTCGAGGCGAAAAGTCATAGTGATAATCTAAGCCAATCTCACCCCAGCCAACGCATCTAGGGTGTTCCATGGCGGCTAAACTGAGCGGTAGTCAGCGCCAGGATGAATTTGATGGGCGGAGAGGTATACATTGTACTTTCGATCTCATCGGTGTATGATTTGGCTTCGTGTCTGTAATCCGTTGAATGGCCATAATGGAGAAGTGGAATGGAAGGGTTGGATGGACGACTCACGGGTGCACACCTGATGAGGCCATAGTGTTAACTGGAGACTCGTCTCGAATGCGACAAGGTAGACTCACCCATTACGAACCAGTATTGCGTTCCAGCCCACCTGTTTTCCCGATCCTCGACGGTCAAGGCGCTATCCGCGAGATCTCTCCACATATGGTACACGTTGGGTTCGCACCAGACGTCGACGATCGCCTCCACATTTCGGCCTTCGTAGACGTTGCGAGCAAAGTCAAACAGATCCTGATACTTTCCCTCCTTGTACTTTCCACGGTAGAACGCAAACGTTGACGCCAGATGCGTGTGGGTATCGACAATGTTGGCTTTCGTAGGCGGTTCTGGAAGCAGCAGGTGCTCTTCTGAAGGGACGTTGGATCTCTTCTTTCCCATCTTTTGTGCCAGTAGAATGCTTTTTGTGCTAAACAGGTGACCTGCACGTAGATTTATACAACGAAATGCTGGACGCGGGACGGCCTTGACGAGCGACACTGACATGGAATGACTCCCGAAAAGAAATGTGCACGTGACTAGCTGCTTTTCTACCAGCCGCAGCGCGCTGGTCGTTGAGATATGGAAAAGCAGCATTCCGTGTCTCACCTTTGATTGAATCAGACGATGATGATTGCCGGCTTCCAACACATCTTCTATCTAAGTATCAACAGTTGGAATACATATAACCGTTTGCACCAGAGCATTCATGAGATGATACATCAAACCAAGATGAGAGCAGACGTGTTAGGACAGTATGACCTTCGTCTTCAGGTAGAATCGCTCAATAGACAAATTGCCGGACACAGTTAATCCGGCTGTAGGGCTGCTGATACAGCAAGAGGTACGTGTCTGGTACGCCCGCTGAACAGATGGGTCGCCAACAGTTCGGCTTCGCGAAATATGTTCTTGACAGCCCGAGATGGGGACTACTCGGATCCGATACGTGAACGAGAATTTTTTTTGGTCTGGCCAGGGTCTGGTTCGAGGTGCGCTGGATACGGAACTGGTATGGGCGCGTAACCTTGTATGAGCGAAAGAATGAGATGATTCATGTAGACGTGCCTGATTTTTTTTTTCTTCCAGCCGTCGAGATGAGAACATTCTCCTTTTGTCCATGAGCTTCAATACGAATCAGAGGCAGAAGCAAGTGTTCCAAAACTATTGAAATTCAAGGCTGGCTTTGCAAATGCGTCCAACTTGAAGAGACACATTTCGATAACATGTCACTTATTGATTCACCCTGAAAGAGTGATGGAAAAAGGTCCAACATGTGTCCATGGTATGAAATTTGGTTAGTCCATAGCAAGAGCATCGTGTGTCTGGGAGGTAAACGTGTCGAAAGGATAGGGTCAGCTGGACGAGTTGTTGTGTACTATTTGGTCCTCCTCATTATGGATAGCCCCCCACACGTCTGACCATTAGCTGGAACGAATGATAGCTTGTGTGCGCTACTGCCTCAAATTCAACTCTTTCTGCTGCGAAAATAACATCTAGCTTTCATTAAGCTACTTGGGGCCCATCTGTGTTTGCGATGAACCACGTTGCCATCTATAAATTGCTCTTTCTATGGAGGAATTCCACCAGAGGAGAACGACTGAATTTCTCAGCCGGTGTGCTTCTCTTGATCTCTGGATCAATATTGGCCTAGCCCCATCTGGTTATAAGCATCCTTCCGTCCGGTCCCAGCGTTCATATCCGCGCCTCATGCTAGGTTCCCTCCTCCACCATCCCTGCTGCATCAGGCTTTGAATCATAGGCCATCGTCATGCTGGCCTAGAAACTACGCTAGCACGGTACATGTTGCGCGATTCTTTCAGGATGAAAAATTGATGCGTGATTAGATAGGCCGTCATCTTGCCATGAGTCTTCCATGGCTGATCCTGCCTTGCCGTACAGGTCCTGATCACAGTCTTCTTTCAAATCTCAACCGCGACAGAATCGGACAGACGCACTACGCTCAATCACACATGCTAACAACCTAGGAAGAAGAAGCCACACCAAGATGTACTTGCCTTGTTGTCGCATTTGAATACGTCAAATCTTTATTCACCGACTATACTCAACGTGTAGAAGGGTCCGACAAACGCTTAGCCAAATTAATCAATCGGAATTGTCGGCTGTTTATGGACCCACGGAACACAACATTTGGACATCGAGATGATCTCGAATCGCCAGGTCTTCGATAGGGCAACGATGACAGGTGATTGCCAGGAACGGCACCAAAAATCCACGATCCTGAAGTCCAACCGAGCTACGACAGCCGTCCGACACATTCCGCAGGTATAAGTATTGGAGTTCTATGGATTTTGCACATAACTGCCGCCGCGGGACCCCCCCTTCTCCTTGTTAGCCATGTTCTTACAGAGCTCCTACACATACACCTTCTTGTTGGGGGCTTTTCTTGTTCTTGCGGCCAAAGTCCTTAGCCGATGGCGGAAAAAGTCGCAGTATGAATTCATACCTGGCCCTCCACCGTCTTCGGTGATTGGTGCGTCCAACCTCATGTTCTCTCGGACACGCTCGTGATTCGTTTTCCTTTCTTTTCTCAGGTTATCTCTTGGACATGCACAACCCGGAAGGCCTCGATTGGCACTTGGGGATGCCAGAGAAATACGGCCATGTGGCGAGGCTGCGCGGCGGTTTGTTCGGGGTAAGCAGGAGCGCACTGTTCTAGGTTTGGTTCACAAGTCTTAGGGCATTTGCATCTGCAGTCGGATGCTCTCTATGTCACCGATCCAGCGGCTTTACGTGCCATTCTAGTGCGGGATCAAAACGTGTTTCGCGAATCGACCGAATTTGCTGGGTAAAATATTTTCCTTGGCGCTTATTCTGCGATGCTGATTTCTTTCAAGTCTCTTTGGGATCATTCATCACGGGGACGGCGTTGCATCGGTCTGGGGTAAGTCCGTGTTTCACGCATGCCCACCTTCTCTTACTCACAAGACGTCTGCATTTCTTAGGAAATGAGCATAAGAAACAACGCAGACTCATGGACCCTGTCTTTACGAACGCACGAATCTCTAGATTAACGCCGTTGTTCTACAATGTTGCTAAGCAGGTATTTATGATCTACTTGGGCCTATGGAGCGTGTCTGACATGTGATGTTCCCTGACAGTTGCGAGCCAACTTGGATGTGGACATTGACAAGAGTCCGGACGGCTGCACTATTGATGTTCTTGACCGGCTTACCCGTGCTTCATTGGAACTTATCGCCCAGGGAGGTCTTGGCCATACATTCAATTCTTTCGACGAAGATAGCCAAGAGTTTAAACGCTTCCATTGGGCTATCACATCCGTTTTGTTAGTCGTCCAAATCCTTCCGTGCCATAATGTCTGGCTGAAAGTCGTAACAGGCCTCTGGCTAGCGGGCTCTTCCTGGTTCTTCCTTACTTGGATTACCTCAGGAGGATTCAGCCCGTTTGGCTTCGTCGTTTCCTGGCAAATCTTCTTGGCTATTTTCCCTGGAGGTGCGCTAGAGACGTAAGTCGCGTTGCCTCTCTCCTTCGCCCATTCGCACAGCTCACTGCTTTCAATGATAGTTCAGGAAAGCCGTCGAATCTATGTATCCCATTTACACCGTCTTGTTCGACGAGAAAAAGCAGGTTGTTGCACAAGGTGGAATTGAGGCCCTGGAACAGACTTCGACTGGAGGAAGGGATCTGATGACATTACTCCGTATGTTGTTCGCCCAAATTCGCTGACCTGTGATTGATGTACTGCGTACAGTCAAGTCAAACTACGAAGCCGACGACGAAGATAGACTCCCAGACGACGTAATGATCGCCAACATTGGGTAGGTTACGCCTGTTCAACGCGTGTTTGCCTGAACTTACACACAACCTATAACTTAGATCTGTCGTTCATGGGGCACAGGAAACTACATCCTCCGCTCTCGCCCGCTTCTTGTCATTAATGGTGTTGAATCCGGATTTGCAAATACGACTTCGCGACGAAATCACAGCCGTCAAAGTGGTAAGTGAAATTCATCTTTCCGGACAAAACCTTCAGTTATTGACGATCGTCACACGAAATAGAACAAAGGCTCCGACGAGTTGGACTTCTACGAGCTCAGCGACTTGCCCTTGTTGGATGCTGTCTGCCGAGAGATGTTACGCGTCTTTGCTCCAGTGACCTTCGTTTGGAGACAGTAAGCTACGTCGGCGAACTTTCAGGCTTTGCGCTAATATACAGCTATCCTCAGGACCATGGAAGACTGCATCATTCCACTGACGTTCCCCATACACGACCCTCATACTGGCAAGGAGACTAAACAGCTCTTGATACACAAGGGAACATTTGTCTACCTTGGGCTAGCCTCTTCTAACCGTTCTACGGCCATTTGGGGCTCTGATGCCGCAGAGTTCAAACCTGAACGATGGCTGGGCAAGTCTGGTACAGAGCTCACCCAAGACGGTACCAAGCTTCCCGGAATCTTTTCAAACACGTACGTACATCACGATGTCTATTTTGTTGCCCCGTGATGAAGCTATTCTCATAGCATGACTTTCCTTGGGGGTGGCCGAGCTTGCCCGTATGTTCATTTGTTTCCTCAGATACATGACACGTTCACGACTGTTCTTTAGAGGGTTGAGGTTCGCCCTTCTGGAAATCAGTGCGTACTTTCTGCAGTTTCCTATCATGTTCCTTCCTCACCCCGTCTGACAGAATTGATGCTATCTGTTTTGCTTTCGCATTACACCTTCGAGGCCTCCGGGGACACCGTTGACTGGAAGCTCGGCATTACACTGACGCCCTATGTGCGTGGAGACGCTGGTGGACCCAAAGTGCCGATCAAGATCAAGCATCTGTGCGCCACCTTTCTGTTTTCAATCCTCGCAAATACCCCTGACTCGTTTAAACTTGTTAGTGCGAAGTCATCTTAAATCATGTCCTAATGGTCTCCATCCCTGGCCTTGCTCGCCTTTGAAAGGTACTGCATAACATTGTAACATAGTGTTGTAGTGTGGGCGAATTTGATCCGCTTTACTGTACCATTTCATCAAACGTAGTCGCTTGCCGCTCCGCATCGCTTTGCCGTCTCTTTCCATCTCACGTTTCTTTATTCCTGTCTCCTATTCATGTCGGATCCATACTTTTCCTACGATTCTGATGATTTAACGCATCTATACGAGCGCCAGAATGAGGTCAGATTTGATATTGAATTGTCGAAATTGCTTCAAAAGGTGATTCACGAGCCGAGCGTGTTTGACGCATACGATTATCATTGGGGCAACTGTCTTCTGATTATCGCAACTAACACTAAGCGAGATACAAGAGAGGGGTACATTTTGATTGATTCTGACGAAAACTGTCGACGAACTGCTGTCATCAAACTGATTACTTGCGGCATCGGCAATTGACGAGTGCCGCGCGCAATGCCTAGCAGTTTAACCTGATAAAAAAGTTATCTAGAATTTAAACAGCGAGCTACAGCGCGCACAACGCTCGAGTCAAATTACCACTGATTTGATGAGCGGAAGTATCACACTGCAGCACAATTTTTCAGAAACGTTCCGCCTGAAGAATTAACACTTCTATTCGTTAACCGGATTCAATCTCTTCGGACGAGCTTTCTTCATCATCGGAGTTGTCAAGCAAACCGATATGTAAGACGTCTACTGACGTTATCTGGTCCAATTCATTAGTCTGGCATGGATAATTACCTTCAGCAGTAGACAGAGAAGACTGATTGCGACGAACATGGATCCCTATAATTCGTTCCTCGTCTAACAGCGCGCCCTGATAAGGATATTCGTCGTCGGATTGATAACGAACATATTCAAGCTTGGCTTCGACCTCATCTTCAAATGCCATGTGCGATAAGGTGTCCATTTGGTCTCGATGGCTCGTATTCGTAGCGCCCTTCCTCACAGCCCGGCGGACATAGTTGGGATTGAAATCGAGGATGAGAATGCGTGAAGTTTCTCCTGCGAGCATAGGCTCGTATATTATAGCTGCACGCTGACCGGCGGTCGTAGTGATCCAACGAGTAGGCAAGTGATCGGCTGGTATAATGCATGACACGGGTGGACCCCACTCTTCCCAAGGTATGACATGCACCGCGTGCATATCATCTTCGCCTTCCTCGCTTTCATGAGCTGACACAGAGTCAGAGTCAGAGTGACTGGAGACGGGCGGACAATGCTTCAAAAGCGATTTCCTGTGGACGAACATGGAGAAGGCGTGGGTTCCGATGAATTCGAGGGTGTGAATCCGGACGTTGAAGATGGCAATCGCATCTTCGGCTGAAGCAAGAAACGGAGGGTCCGCGTAAACGTTCGTATTGTTCTCAGCGACGGGGTTAGGTTCGCAACGGCATGAAAGACTGCTGATGAACATCCCTGGAGCCAAGGTGGGAAGGCCAAGGGCTCCTAAGGGATGGAAGGGACCCAATTCACCGGTTTCCGGAATTCTCCAATATTCTAACCGACGCTCTTTTGAATTGGGAAGAAGGACGATAGACGGAGAGAGGAAGAGCAAGCCTGCATATGTACGTTGCGGAGCAGCGACTTCCTGTGCCACAAGAGGAGGCGGAATTAGTTGAGAAGAATGGATTGACACAACCGTACGCTTACCAGTTTGAGCACGCCCTTCTTCCAGTCGTAAACGTAGAACATATCTTGGGGCCGGGACGGATGGTGATAGAAGGTCGTAACAAGGGCCAAGTTATCTCCGACAATCTCGATGCTGATAGCAGGCTTTTCCCATCTTGAATTCCTGACAAAAAGATGAGGACTGCGAGCTTCGGGGTGGGGTTGACGGGTTGACAGCTTGAGAAGGCCAATCTCCAATGTGAAAAGGCCGGCTTCTGTCTCGTGGGGAGAGCTGTGCATATCGTGAGATTATCTGACACCGACCGATCTACCTGGAAGAAAGTATAGCGCACGTAGTAACGATAGCCACAAGATCATGTTCATTGACGGCCAAACCCATATCAATGATGGTCTTGTCGACGTCAAATTTGCTCCAAGTTGTTTCTTGAAAATCCTTTTCCGCGTCTTGCCTGGACGGCAGTTTACAGAAATGCAGGGAGTGCTTCGTTTGGTTTCCCAGAAAGTAGTAACCTGCTGATAGATCGTATATTCCAGAGGGAGGGTGTTTGACAGGGATGTTCTCTTCAAAGTCGATCGAAAATATCTGCCATGCGGCCTCTGCCTTTTGAAGATGATGCAGCTTTTCCGCGACGCTCCATGTGCAGGACGCGTTGTCCTCGACACCGGTGACGTATGTCTCTATGTGGTACTGGAGGACAGGCGAAGATTTAATAAGGTTATAGAGGGCAGAGCTGACGAGCTGGCAGTCTACAAGATACAGAGGCGGAACATGGAGGAGAATTCGGATGATAAGTTCCACGGGAAGCGTGAGCAGAGTCAGAGTCATAGATCGAGGAAGGTAGTCGAACAAATTTCTCACGCTATCTTATCACCTATTAGTCCATTTCAGGAAACTCCACAGGACATCTAACGTCACAAACGGAACGAAATGACACTGCAACTCCGCGGAGCCTGGAGATAAGCACTAGGTATTCCAGTGAGATTAAATGACTGACATAAGAACGATGGAAGGAAGTAAGTAGCCAGACATATTCCGGAATGGAAAAGCCTGTTGTTCGGAAAGGTTTGCGGCGCAGTCTTCAGTGCCAAGAGACGAACTCACACTATGAAAAATGGGAAGGACTTTCTAAAGATGTTCAAGGAATGACACGAACGGCGAAATGTCAAGAGATATAGCCATCGCTACGCTCCAGCCATCCGAGCGCACTCCGGGCCTGGCCGATTACATCCTTGTCATCTTCCATCAAGCCTGCAACAGATCTCCCGGAGCCAATGCTGCTTCCAGCAGAAGGGCTCACGGACATCCCGCCACCCCAATCACACATATGCTTAAGTGTCGATACAAACCCCGCCTCTATGATGTCGTTCCTCCGCCTGGGGTTCGTCCGCGATAGTTGGGATATGCAACCTACGATGGGCCTCCGGATGTTTGTCCTATGAGACGAAAGACAATACTGGAGCGTTCGTAGTGTTTCGGAGTGATCAAAAATATAGCCTTGCTGAACTTCGGATCCGTTCGACAGATTTGCTACGGCAAATGCCGCCTGGGACGTAGTTAATGTTATGGACAAAAGGCAGACAACAATGCATGAACCTGAAGGACGACATCCTCGTCATGAGACAACAGAGCAGCCGTCAAACGATTGAGTAGAACTTCGGGACCGATCTCTCTGAATACCATCTCAATGCCCTCCTCGTTCTCGGCAAGGTTACGGAGGATGTTGAGCGCCTGTTCTTGCATACCAGGTTCGGGATCTTCCAACATACTAGGACGCGAAGAAGTATTTTATACCAGCGAAGGGAAGCCAACGAGACAACGAGACATTACCATGCCAAATTGTGCCATCCCACGTGGTTCATGACTTCGCGTTTGGTCTCTATCGACGCCTTGCAAAGGAGATTCTTGATTGCCCAAAGTGAGCTCACCGCAAGAGTAGTATCACCAGAGCCTAGCAACTGCGTCAGTCTTGGCATTAAACCTTGCTCCAGGAAAATCTGGAAAGTCGTGAGAAGGGTCTAGGATCAAAAAAGTCGGAAATCGCTCAACTGGGCTAAGTGGAGAAAAATCATTGACGATATTGCAGACTGAGGCTAAAGCGGCGTTGGTCACGCGACGGTCTTCATCTTCTTTCTTGAATATGGAGAAGACTGTCATGCCGATGCCTGTGTCCATGATGTTCGTTCGAAGGACAGATACGGCTCGACTGAGGGCCCGCACGCACTGGCAAGCCGCATATCGGATCCCCACATGCCGATGAGAAAGAGAGGAATGGATGACAGGAAGGAGCTGAAATTCATCGGTTATGGAGTGACGGATCTCGTTATCGAATAGAGCGAGAACGGCGATTGTAGTCAGGGCGGCCTAACAAATGTTAAATCACATTCAGCGTCTGAACACTATTTCAGGGCACCCGGCATTCTACCTCTCTGAGAGAGCACAAACTCTCAGGCTCCTCGTCTTCCCAATCACTTGCCGTTTTCTCCACCGGAGTGACAGATCGAATTAATGCTGCAAGTTTATCCAAGCAGCCTCTTTCATATGCCAATTGACAAAGCAAGCTGTTGTCCATGGCGAGGTAATCTAATAGAATCAAGATGAGTTTATGAATAGGATCCTTATATGAAAAGAGCGTACACAATATGTAGCAGGCTTTAGTGCGGTCTGGATTAGACTCCGTGGACTGCGACATCAATAACTGGCTGATGACACTCATGATAGCACGAGCACAATTGTCATCAATAATGCTGCCAGATGGACTTGACGCCCGCAGAATATGCGTGGCACTTGTGGTATCGGCATCAAGAAACAGGATCGACAGGAAGAGAGGTGGAAAGAGATGTACCACAAACAGGCTGCCAACTGGATCCCCCTACTCCTTGACTTGGTCATGGAAAGCACGGTGGCGAGAATAGACGACGCTAGGTAACACGTTTAGAAGATAAGCATCGTGTTTAGAGATCACGACGTGCCATCACGCTCCGGGGGCGGTTTGGCGAGGACGGAGGCTAGACTCGAATTGTCTCGGGCAAGAGCAGCCAAAGCGTATAATGCAGCTTCTTGCAACTTCAGAGAGATAAGGCGGATATCAGACACCTTAAGCGCACAAGAGATAGGAAGATGGGGATACTTTAGCGTTGCGAACTTGAAGGAAGTTTGCAAGACATGACGCAACCCAACCACCGCCGTTTGATTTTGAGAGATTTTCCCAGCCGCGATGCACTTTGTGTTCCTTTTCACGTTCTCCTAGAGGCAGCCAACTCGTCACGGCTTTACGATGCTCCGAGGAGCGAACGGCGAACGCGACGAGCTGTGCCGTCCAAGTGCTCGCTTCCGCCGTCGTTCCAGCTAGCAGTGGAAGGAAGATATCGAGGGAGTCGACCTAAATTCGGCGGGAAGACGGATCAGAGTCAAATGGAAAAGGGATAAAGACCGTTAGGCGCACGTGAAACATGCAGTCCAATGCTGTCTTGGCTTCGTCACGGATGGCAGATTTGTCTGGACCGAGCCCCCAGAGCGACGGCCCAACGGCTTCTGCAATGGAGACCGTCAATGCTCTGAGAGCCCGTGCGAAAGAGGACTGCAGCGTGTTGAAGTCGGGTTCATCGTCGGTATGCAGCTTGACCAGGGCGTTTAAGAAACCAGCCAGGGCGTTGCAGCGCAGAAGGGATGCGAGGACATCATCGGACCCTGCCATGAGTCATTGCAGGAGGCATTTAAAGCGTCAGAGCTAGAGGAAATGAAAGAGCAAACGTGAACGGTACCATACGAGAGAGAGGTCAAGATGTGGGCAGCTTCGGTGCGCATATCGTCGCGCGAATCGCGCTCGACTGCGACATGTCGAGGATAGCCAAGGATGACGATGAGCCTGCCAAAACCCGACGGTATCGGTTAGTAGGAAATTGAGGGAAACATCGGTGATATTCACGTTGAGATGAAGTCCTTGTCTTGCGCGAGCTGTAGCTTGGCAGACGGGTTGCCAATGACAGAGTTTTTGATCGACTTGAGCCTCGAAAGATTGACCGTCTCGATAGTCATCTTGTTCGCCGACGAGTGTCCTTCTGTCTTAGACCCGGTCGACGAGGCCAGCGACGGCGGCGAGCATGGAACGGGGAGGAGTGGTGCGTGAGAAACAATGGCTAACACAGCATAGATTATATACGACGACGACAAAAGAGTAAAAAGAGAAAGATGTAAAGCGTCTACTCGTCTCCAATCTTTGGAGCAAGGTAGTATCGGATATGACCCTGTCCAAACTCGTACGACACTAGCAAGGGAACGTCGTTGCTCATCATGAGCTGTACCTTTGACGATAGCGAGGCACTTTTTGAAAAGTTGACTAGATATTTGAGCGAGAACGTCAGCGAGACGTGCTGGTTCATCTCAATGGCAACACCCCCCGCCTCGTCGTCGTCTTCCTTCGATTTTCCTTTTTTCTTGGATGATGAGTCGGTTTTTGATTTTTTTGATGGTTTAGAAGATCCGTTCGACTATCAAGGGTGTCAGTACGGTACGCCGCACATTCGCGGGTGGAGACAGAGCTACCTTTTTCTTTCTCTTCTTCCCACTTTCCTCGTCTTCATTCTCTTCTTGATCTTGTTCCTCTTCACCTTCGTCGTCAGAATTGGGTTGGAACTCTTCCTCTGCCTTGTCCTCGTCCTCCATATCGACGTCACCATCGACAGCCTCCTTCTTCACCTTGGCCTTCTTGGATTTCGCGGATTCCTCGTCTTCGTCTTCGTCGTCCTCTTCTTCTGCACCTTCTTCCTTTTTGGGCGTCTTCTTCACCTTTCCGATATCGGCCTGTCGCAAAAGAACGTTCCCGTTGGCGGCCTCACCTTCGCTGGTAAAGCGAATGCCTTCTTTGGAGACCTCAATACGAACGGACTCTCCGAGAAGAGACAAGTCGCGGACGATGCGAGTAAATTCTGAAGAAGGCATGGTCACGCGTGCATCATACTCTGTGTCGGGAATTCCAAGCGTGTCGGAATCGATATCCATGAGCTTCATGTCGTACTCCGCTATCCGGTCGGAGTCTGACAATAACGTGAGTCTTTGTTTCTTCTTTTTTTTGGGCATTTCAGTCAGCACTCGAATAACCTACGCTTAGCTTCATAAACAAGGTTCAAAACATCCGCCTCATCAGCCGCTTTAAGAGTGCATTCATCATCATCCTTGGCGCACTTCAGGACTTTTGTGAGGCTGTTGAGATTGACGCCCAGAGGCATGGGTCGGTCACATCGGTAGCGCTTGAAGCCCGTGGCCTGGAGAAGAACCGACACGAGCGCGACGTGGGAGTTGTCCATGGCCTGCAGATTGATGCCCTCCTCGTTGCACTCAAAGTTGGCATCAGTGACTAGCTCTTTGATAGCTGCAATGGCGACGCGCGTCGTAAACGTTCTAACGCGGAATACGAGGCAGCAACTCACCATCTAAGAGTTTCTTGAGAATTCCAGCCTCTGCAAGCTTGGCTTCGAGCATGATGCGCAGGGAGTTGAGACGCGTCAAGGTCGAGGAGAAGGAGAGGAACGAAGAGAGACGCGTCCAGAAAACAACGACAAACAGTGATCCACGATCAGTCACGGTCACGAATGTGATGAGAATGTAACGCCACCATGCGTCACACTTTGCTCCTCCTAATCCTCGTCTTCCATTCCTCGCTCGCTTCAGCCATGTCCTCCAGAGCCGCCCAGCGCAAACAGCGTCTGCTGGAGATCGAGTTTGAGCAGAAATTGGAAGATGCAGAGGCGCTTAAAATGACAGATGTATGTTCTTTCATCGAACTTCCTCGAACCCTGACTGATTCTCCCATAGGAACAACGACAGATCCTTCTCAGCTCCTTCACATCTGTCAAGTTCGAGTTCAGCGACTTGGACGGCTGGAAATGGACGCGTTCTGCTCTTCTCAAGAGACAAGTAAGCCTAACCTGTTTCCCTCGTTCTGTCTGCTGGTCGTCTGACACCCCATTAGCATGCCACACGGTCTATCAACCAGCCATCTCATCAGACACCTGCCTTTGCTATTCTCACGAATGCAGACTTGGCGTCCTTCAATCCCGAAGATACCATCCGCGCCTCATCTTCGCGGTCTTCGCCGCGACACCGCGCCCTCTACCTTCAATCCACGTCATCCTCAACCTTGTCTTCGTGTTCTTCCGCCCCTCCGTTGTCCTCGACTTTAGCGCGTAAACTCAGCTTCAATAGGTCCAGAGCACGATCACCGCTGGCCAAGTCTGACAATTTTGAGGACGATGTGAGCCAAAACGACAAGCTCGAGCCACCCAGTCCGACGCAAGTCAGGCACCGAAAATTGCCCCCAGGATTATCACCTCTACCCGTCTCCCTTCCGAGTCCGTCGATCAGGCGCTCGAGCTCACCCGCTTACATCACGTACTCTCATTCTGATGGCTGTCATCGGATTTCGCTTGACGAGGATGATTTGGCTACTCCATTGGCGTCACCTACCACTCCCGATGTTCCCATTGCTAAATTCAAACGCGATCGACCCATGTCACCTGACGGAGGAACAAGCTGGCTCAACGCTTGTCACAGTGATAAATTGCCTCAACCCCACGATGCGCTCCCGGGCCTTTTGATCAATGTAATCCCCCCTTCGCTGGAAAACAAACCGACGATAAAAGCAGCGTTACCTATACCACGACTTGTGACATCAAAATCGTCCCTGAAGGTCAAGAAAGAGACAGACAACGACGATTTCGATGATGACCTCATGACCCCAAGACCGAATACCAGCGAATTCTCATTCTTTTCGTCCTCTCCTTCGTCGTCTAGCTTACCATCGGAGGATGCTTCATCTACTACTTCACCTGGCGCGTTGTCGTAACCCCCTTTTGGCTCGGTATCGCTTGTTCTCCCTTTGTCTTGTTTCCTCTCTTTATTGCATATCTAAAACAAAGGAATAGTGCATATTATCATTGTCATTGTCGTCGGGGAGCTCTCCATCTCTTCCTTATTAGTAATAGATACTGTCCCTATCATACCGTGTTTATGTTTCCTCCGTAAAAATAAATCGAGCGATGAATGTCATAGAAGATTATACATATACATGTGCAAGTGCGGACTAGGTGGATGGAGGAGAAGCAAAGTGAATACAATGAATTAATCGTCGATGGGTAATCACATCGTCTCAATCTTATCGCAAGCGCTCTTGATGTCGTTCACGACGTCCCATAACCTTTGCGCTCCCTCCTCCGATAGAAGATCACAATCCCATCGTTCCATGGGGGCCAGGTCGGCAACGGCACCAGGTCTCTCCGGGTCAGGCTGCCTCATTGGCAACACATCTGCGGGTCCTAGCACGTCCCGTCTCCTTGCATAGCCCGCCTCGACTTCTCTGGCTTCCCCAATATCAGCACCGACCTGCTCCCCTTCACTGGTCCGGATGCTCTTGTCGAGAGCGTAGAGACACACTTTGGTGCCAAATGCGCTGATCCCGCGCACGACGTCGATGGGACACTCGGCGCTGAGCTCGAGGAGGAGCTTGCGCATCACCTCGTCCGCCCTTTGTCTGGCTGCCCACTTTGGAAGCCTCGCGGGGTCGTGGATCTTGAGTGCCAAAACGGGACGATGAGCCTCCTTCATGCCCAAGTCACGCTCGTGCAGGGTAGGAGGAATGCCAACAAAGACGAGGAAATCGGTGACAAGTTGTAAGGGAGCGCCCGCAATCGGGAACTCCATAGCGGGATGTGGGCGGGGGTAGGGAGTCACGGTGAATGGGGAATCGACGGGAAAGAGAGTGCAGAGCACTTTGTTGTACGGGCCGTAAAAGTCGCGCTCGCTCGGCTGGCGGGGGATGGCTCGAAAGTGCGCGCTGAGCGACGGTGGCCAGGACGCGGCAGATGATGTCGAAGGAGAAGTCATCGTTGGTTGTTGGCTTGCGTTGGATTGAATGCGGTGAAGTCGCTGCGGTCGGAACGTCTCTTAGACAGGCGCTTTTTTAGGGGGCCCAACGACCCGCAATTTGAAATCGCAGCGCAGGGAGTGACGTCGTACGATCGCCAAGCACTAGGTCGGGCGACGGTAGGCGCGACTTCCGATCTGGGCAATGCTGCTGCGTTCGAGGAGCCGCCGTGACCGATCCGCACCGGACGAATACGATGGCGGATCGTAAGCGTCCTATCGTCGCCCATCCTATGACGGAGTATTCGAAAGAATTTTTAGCTGATGGGCAGTGGCGCGTCATTGCATGCGTAGCGGGCAATTCCGCTTGCGTTCAGCCTCTTTTTAGTGCAGTCGCGTGTTAAGCTACTGGTGGACGAGCGAAACGACTGTCAAGGTTGTGCGATGACGATGCTTAAGGATGAAGAGGGAAACATGCTAAGGAAACATACATGCAGTGCGTTCTCTATACGGGCGGGATGGACGTCTGACATCCTGCCGACATCTTCAGAGCTGCTCCGATAAATGCCTGTGGTCTGGAAGAGTCGAGGGGTCGGGTCAGATTCGGCATTGCGAGGTCGGACGTAAGATTTAGGGCGTAGTCAAGTCTATTTATATATCATCAGGAAACGGTTGGCGAACCTTCATTCTCGCGGCACGCACTTGCCTCTCTTTCTACGAGAATTCGCTTTCTGGCACCCGACAGTCACCGCTGCGCCGGATTATTTGTATGTCGTATATCGCCGGATTTTTTTTTTTTTTTGCCAGTGGTGCCGAACCTCGTCTGTCCGTCAAATACGTCGGATACAAGATGTCCAAAACGTCCCAAAGTTGCATAACCAATGGCACGAGGCTGTCGCTTCACGGTCTTGGCATGCGGTACGGCAAAAGCGCGAGCTCGGCGCCAAAGGGCAGGGTATATGCGATCCTCCTCTTTCCGCATCAAATGCACCCAGTAGATTCTTGCTTGTCTGAGCTCAACTGCTATTTGCTCCAGGAACGAGACCTGCTCCGCTCTAGCCCTTGCGTGGCCATCACATGTAAACATCTACTACGCCCGACCCAGAAAGACTTTCAGTTTCATCGCCAGACTACCTGGCCATTCACGCTTCATGTGCCCGAATTTCCCATCTTTTAGCAGCCACAGAATACATCGAAGGCATATCAAGAGAAATGGAAGAGATTTGAGTCTTGGCGGAGGATGGAGGATCGGTAAGGTTACTCTCACGTACTCTTGATCAGCATGTCAGGACTCGGGGATCGCTAATGCTCGATGCCACTAGCGGAGAAAGTCATGACATGTGAGTGATTAATTTATGCCCCCAAAAAACGTCCAGATAATAGTTGCAAAGTTTTTGGCAGCGTCGCATGTTGGATCAGTGAAGCAGTGATTATAGTCGAGCCAGGGCGCCCGCCACAGATAAGGAGGCAAGTAGGCCATGGTAATGCATGCCGTAAGACGACCAACGATGTGATCCAGAGGAATGTCAGGTATACGAATTGACATCAAGTATGTGTGTGCTGCCGAGTTGTTTGGCCTTGAAAACGTTTGCTCTCTCGAAATGCGCACGAGGTCTGGAAGATTTGACGGTGTGCTATTGGATATGACCGTCAAAGAAATAATACAAACCCGGTCGGGTCAGACTGTTAGTAGCTTGTAATCCAGAAAGGCGTTAGGCAAGGAGCCGTCGCATATTGTATGGAACTGCTGTCGTATGAGCTCTTGGCATATCTTATGCTTGTACGACCTATACGCGTCCTCCAAGTCGACATCCCCTTGCCCATTCAAAGTAGTCCTCGTGTTAGGCCCTCAGACAAGTCTGCGGTCTCCTGCCTTAACAAAGCTTCAGAGGTCGACTTATGCTGGCACCTCTATTTCTCCTACTAGTAGAAGACCTTCACACGTTCGTGGAAGCACCGAAGAAATGCATCTGAGCAATGACTACAGTATCGAGTTTCCTCTGTTCGAAATGGCGGAGGCCGCATGCCATTTATCTTAAGGCTAGGGTACGCAGACGCTAACCAGAGGAACAGATGACAGTTAATGCACAAGAACGTAGTTTCAAATACAACAATCGCTGTTTATAAAGTGGCCAACAAACGTGGCGTCCCATGATTCAAGTAGTAACTCAATAGCAATTTGAATCCGGCACGTCCCAAATACCCCAATATCCGTATTTGCCCTGACAAGCACATGAATTTAGGGCAGTATGCGTATAGTGCGGCCGCACGACATACCCAGTCAGGACAAGCTACGGGTCCACTGAAGCTCTGGTCGAGCAACTTTGCTGGTGTGGTCATGCACATCTCCTCGATATGATTGTTGTCTTGAGGTCGCACGCCACGTAGCGGTGATTCAAATCGCTGAGGAAATCGGAGGGACATTGGTAAAATGGTCATGTCAAGTCAACAATTAGTCTTTACGCGATTCCCGGTGCCAGAAAGGCAACCCTACGAGAAGTCATAGGAGATGTACAATGAGAACCGTATCGGAGGCATGTGTGGTACAGTCCTAACCTTGTCTTTGAAAGAATCCCAATATGTTGCGCAGGCAGATTCGCCGGCATTGATAGTCCAATGACCATATATTTCATCCTGTCGAGGGCACGTCAGCATGTCGATGGGCTCAGGCAGACAGAGGTCAAATTACGTCGCGCATTTCACAATAGTCGGGAGTGCTCCAAGTTCTCTCATTGATGGTAATCGGGGTCTCCTTGCAAGCGCGAATTTTGTCGATCGAATCGTCGAGGTTGGCAAGACGTCCTGCATACATCCTTGCTCCGTGGCGAAGACATTGGCCAGCAGGCGAAACATCGGTCCAGTACAATTTCATCCGCTGCCTTGCCTTCCTTTCCCTTTCGAGATCCTCGGCTTGCTGTCGCTTGTGGTCCTCAATCGACTTCAGCAGCTCGGTCTCGCGTGCAACGAGCTGGGAGATTTGCTTCGTTTGAGATTCTATTTCTTCTTCTTTGCGCCCTATGGCGGCTTCAAGGTTGCCCTCCTGAGCTTTCAGAGAGCTTATCTGATTGCGGTGGCGCTCCACCTCGATTTGCCACTCCCGTCTTATACGATCACGCACATCTGGATTTGTCATGTCGTCGCGAAATCGGTTGTATAGGGCGAGAGGCGCAAGCACAAATATCACAAGGATGACCAGCGCGCAGCCGACGACACTACTTGACGAACATGTTTAGCCGTGAGCACGTCAACAACCTAGGCTGGGCTTAACTGTTTGGTGGTTCCTAGTGGCCTTGCAGTCCGATACAGAGGAGCTTGTTCGTTGGGAACATGATCAACGCTATAATGTCGACTCCAGGATCCTCGGTTTGCCTGTCGTTGGGACCTCGGTTGGTAATCTTGGTAAGGTGGGGGTGGTCCGCTGCTTCGACTTCGGCGTCGTTAGTTTTGTGTAAACATCTGAACTGCGACTAGGTGAATTGGGGTTGGCGCATACCTGGAGAAAGTGTTGTAACCGGCCATGGGCAGCAACGACCTCGACAGCGGCGAAGAGATGAACGAACGTAAATATCGACTCCCACGAGCGTACACACGCAAATACAAGGACAACGAGGCGAGGTGCTTCAGATGCAGGGTCGGTTCTAAAACAGAGCAGACTCGAGGCCGAACACGAGGCTGATCGCAGGATAGAACGTTAATTATCAGAATTATCAGCGTTGAACCATCACCAACAGAGCCCGAGAAATTGCAGGAGAGGGCGGATACATCGACTCGAAGAGAGAACTACGATAGTCTGCTTAACCCTAACCCCAATTCGTAGGCGACATTAGAAATCGTGCCTTCTTCCCTGACTTGAGCACGCTTTTCTTACCCTCTACGACTACGACGACGACAGGACGACCTCGACGCGTTTCACGACGAGCGGTGGCTTGTCTTTGCTCTAAAGTTCCAGTACCGCAACAGTTTGTTCATGATCGTACGACGACAAAATGGCATCTCCTCAGGCGACAGGTAGGTTAAGCGAGTGACGCGCAAGTCCTTGCTAGCACTGACATGGAACTGGACGGCCCGTAGCTCCTTCAGAGAACTGGGACGACGACTTTGGATACCAACAACGGAAATTATTGACAAACTCTGGGAATGAAATCGATCAGGTCCAGCATCGAATTTCGACGGCTAGTTCTGGTACCACTGATTGGGAGAATGATGACGGTTCACGAGTGAGGACACCGCCCAAAAGCTCGAAAGTGCTGGAGGACAAGAAAAACACATATGCCACCACCTCGCCTACGAACCTTGCGGAATGGGCTGAGCCAGGTCCGACCACGCCCACCAGAAGTACCGCGCAGCCGCATCCGCGCCCGCACGCCGTGCAACACTCCACTGAGAATTGGGATGACGATTTTGAGGACTCGCCGCGCAGACCTTTTCCCCCTCCACCTCAATCGACCAACGCCACGCCATCACGTCGGAGCCGAGCGGGATCTCACAGGACGCGGTTGACCCTGATCCAATCTCATACGCCGCGCGTCGAGAACTGGGACGATGATTTTGAAGCAGATGAACCGCATCCAGCGTCAAAGGCATCGCCAGGCAAGCGAACCCGCCAATCACAACATGACGGTGCCTACTCCTCTGACTCGGACTCTGAGAACCGCTCGCGAGCCAACCAGGAGGACGATTTCGACGGTTTCGGATTTGTAGACAAGGATGAGGAAGATAGAACTGTCACGGCGCGTTCTCGACGCGCTGCGCTGCCCAGACTTCACACTTCCGCTGCCCGGGGCGGATCTCCACCTCCTGTCCCAGCACTTCCCCTCTCCTTCAGCATTCCCTCAACGAACAGCCTTCCTCAACCACAGCCCTTTCCCCGTTCCCCGACCTCGTCTGTCTTCTCAGTGCCAACCTCCGTCGGCGCACGTCCCCCATCCGCGTACACTGTCACTTCGACCACATACCTTCGGCCTACTGTCTCGAGGTCATCAAGCGGCCTCGGAGCCCTGCCACCGAGCCCTCCGATACACCGAGAGCGAGAACGACGAAGGCTGAGGAAGAAGAGCCGACCACAAACTCAGGGAGCCATAGAGCTCCATCCGATCCGTCTCGAAAGGGAGAGGCAAAGTCTCGACGGTATCGACTTGAATCGGGATACCATTTTTTCTATGGATCAAGATATTGACATGCGTCCACGTACGCCGCCACCTGGTTCTTCGGGTCCGGACATGCCTGCTAGTCCCATCACCAACAGCAGCAGTAGGAGTGGGGCTCTCCTCGGTCGCATTGGAAGCGTCAAGAAATGGGGAGTCCGCAGGAAACGAGGTAGCACAACACCTGCAGATGTGTCTGGAAGCATCGGTACACTCAATCGCTCTTGTTTCCCTTCCGTCATTCTGAATCCCTCAACAGAACTTCATACATTCCGCCATTTGGGGCAAGAAAATCAATCTACTCCCCGCCCTCATAGCCAGACTTCGATGTCATCTATGCCATCTTCTTCCGAATCGTCCCATCGTTCTGCTGAGCGCTACATACATAGGCAGAGCCGGCGCCCCAACCAGAGTCCTCCATCGCTCTCAAATTGGTTCTTCCGTTCTAGTTCTAACGCCAGCTCTGCCATTTCTTCTCCAATCGGTGGCAGAATCGGATATGCCAGCAGCAGCGATCTCAATCTTAGCGTGAAAGATGGCATTATGGACACGCCAACACCGGACAGCAGCAGAAGGGCACAGCAACCTGAAACGCCTTCGAAACTCTTGAAGCGAAAGAGTTTGGGCTTTGTTCAACTCCGTAGAGGCATGAGCGAACCGGAAAACGGTATAGAAAAAGGGAAGCGGCCAATGTCAATGCAGCCTTCCCCTCCTACAGCCCGGATGCCATCAGGAAGCCACCCTCCTATGCCCATCGTGTTGCGTGAAGAAGAGCACATGCTGCCCCCGTCAGGCCAAACAAATGACAAGGAAGGCAATAGAGGCTTTATCGGAGGTGTCCGGAAGATCAGCCTGGTTGGGCGTCACAAGAGGACGAAAAGCGGGGTGTCGTTAACTCACGTTGCAGGGCCGGCATCGAACCATCCTCCAAGCGATCAATTGAAGGAGTCAGCACCAACGCAAGCGGAACGGGTGGATGAGCCTCCCCCGCAGACACCTCCGACCAAGCAAGCTCTTCTTCCGCCCATAGAGTTGCAACCTCCATCACCTCCCCGCAATCAGAGACACGCCCTGATCCCCGTTTCATCTTCCACGCCCGCGTTCAGCCTAGACAGCGCTCCTGCGATTCCTCAGACATCTCGAAGTCCGACAGCAAGTACAACCAAGGTGAACAAGTCTCCAGGCTCACCGCAGTCGGCTTCATTAGGAAGGTCAACGATGGGCCCCATATTAGGATCTGGTTGTGGCAACACGAAAGGTAGCATGAGCACGGCAAGTCCGATGAGGCGTAATTCGTTGGGGGACCTGAAGATACCGGAGCGGATCAGTCAGGCTCAGATGGGTTTACGAAGAGATCTCGGCATGGTGAGGGAATTCGCGGCAAGCATCGAGCGTAGGTGGCCCTTGAAATCATGATTTGATGTCCTCACTCAGTAATGTTGCCATCTAGAGCTGAAAGAGCTCCAAACGGCATATAACGATCTTGTCGGCGACGTCCAAGCCTTATTAGACAAGCACGCCCATTCGCAGATTCTGCCCCCTCCCCAACCACCCACTCAACCACAGACCCAGTCTCGCGCCACCTCGCCGAGCTTCTTCAAGCCAATAACCCGGCATCGATCTAATACAAATCCTTCCAGCACGCCGCCTTTCGCTAATCCGATTATCAGTTCCCAGCTAGTGTATAAGCAACTCGCCTCTTCATTTTACACTATCAACTCCCGGTACCGCTTCATATGGGAGTGTGCAGAGGTTTTGATTGACGTTGGATCTGGCGGTGTCTCTGCATCTTCTGATGCTCCGGGTGATATGTCTATCCAAACAAGGTCTCCTGAACCAAAGAAGTTATCGAATGGTCGAGAGCGAGCGATCACACTCTCTGGAAATGAGTCGAAACCGTCAACGCCGGTTCCCGGCGCCTCGCCTGGTGTACGGGCAATTAGCCCACCTCTCGCAAGTCCGACTAGTCTTGCTTGGCGTGCTTCGACGGGAAGGCATAACCTGAACAATCGGCAGCTCTTCTTGCTCAAGGAAATGCTCAACAATGCAGACTCGACATCTCATCTGGCCGAAGAACGTAATGGTCGCATTACCATCTTTGAAGAGGTGCCATTTACCCAGTCTTTACTCAATGTCAACAGGGAATGGAGGTGGGGCGACGCAATGAACAGCACTGTCACCCTACCATCAGAAGAGAGTAGTGGCGCCGGCGCCGGATCTTCGCCTAAGAAGCGCCGCAGTAGTCGCTTGGGCATAGGTGGTCTTCGAGACATTCTCCGGTCGCTCAAGCGAAATCAGTCTGATGCAACCCCTCCGGTACCCCCGGTCCCAGCTTCAACCACGTCTCTCAGTACTGAGAACTCCTCTGATCAACATCGCTACCCTCACGCTCGCGTACCCGCAACTCACGGAAGGCGGCGAGCGAAGACTAGCTCCGGGCCTGAATATGTCGGATTGGCTGCTTCCTTTGAACCCCCAACTTCGTTCGCCTCAAAACCTACGCCCCGACGTCCCTCGTTGGCGTCTATATTCCGCCTTGGTCACAAGAACAAGCACGCATTTGGCTCTCCAGATCTGCATTCTGATGGCCAGCTCCACCCCCGGTCGGCCAGCAGTCAGTCTGCTTCAGGACCCGAAAGCAGCAGCTTGGGCGATGAAGAAGACTGGGACCGAATCGATTCCAATTCGGATTTGGATTTGGCGGCCAGGGTTCTTGGTATTGGCGGCGACGGCTCGTCGACTGTCAAGGGCAGATCCCCATACGCAGAGAACGTGCCGTCCTCGCCTGCCGGCCATCCTATTGCCGCAAAGCGCTCCGTCAGTGGTTCTCAGCCTTTAATCTGGGGAGAGCAGCCAAGCAGACCAACCCGGCTGTCCAACGTGGAGGAGCATGTTGGAGAACAGCAGCAACCTCGTTCTGCCTCGAAAAGCCGCCGCGTGAAGGCGGAACCCAGTCCTTCGAGGCCGCCTTCACGTTCCAACCGCATACCGAAAAACGGCTCAGTACGGTCCATGCCTCCGCAGCCCATCATCAGCCAACTTTCCGACGTGAGGCTCGCAATGACTCCTGAGAACATCAAGCCTTTGCTCCAGAACGCCAAAGAGGTTCAGGCAAGATTGAGAGAGTGTATCGGTGAGATCAAGACCTTGTTGGCAGCGCATCAACCGTAATGGACGCTTTTTTTTCCTGGTTAGTCTTCGCTCCTTTGATTTCTCGTTTTCGCATTCCGTTACAATGTGTCGTATTTATCTCATCGCTTTTTTCCGACTTGTTGCTTCGTCCTCATGCTATTCAATAGTTTACTTACCGCATCACTGCTTTGCACTATACATTCACGTACAGTAGTCTACATCGCAAGAACTGATTCTTTTTATTCCGCTGCCTGATCACACCGCTAAAGTGGGTTCTTTCCATGTTTGTCCTTGGCTAGGCTCCATTGCGGCTTCGCTTTATCTCAGTTAGTCCATCAACAACACCTCTCGTAGTGAAGCTTCCCACTCTACCGCGTCTTGGGGATGAGAGTCGGAAGGTGTGACTTCCACAAGGATGACATGCCCCTCAAATCTGGATCGAGTAAGAGCGACCTGTGCACCTAGCCATCGACGGCGGATGACGGTGATCAACATCTCCGAGTCTTTCACCTCGGCAAGGAAACTAAACTTTTGAAGGTTTGGTACGAGCTCCGAGTCGCGAATTTTGGCCAGAAGAACTCTTGGTATGGGATATTGGGGCGTAAGGAGAGACGGTGCGTGTGTGAATGTGATGAGCTTTGGCAGGGACTGCAACAGTGGTTCATAGCGAGGAATGATCGCGGTAGTGCGAAAATGGTGAATTGGACATGCAGAGCGGTTGAAAAAGGCGATTAGCGTCTCCGTTGGGAGCACATCTGAGGGACCGCTGATGCTGAGTCTCTGCAGGGATGGAAATAACAGACGTGGAAAGAAGGACTGCATCGTCTCAGAAGAGCAGGAAGAGAGGTCGAGGTCGAACGCCTCGAGCTGGTCCAGAGTTATCGTGTTGGCAGCGTCGATGTTGAATAGGTCTAACGGCGATAGCGCTAGAGAGAGTCGGACGAGATTGGTGGCCTTGGTGATGACAAGCAACGCCGAGGTCATCATCGTCGGGGTCTTTTTGCGAAGTTCTGCCAATTGACTCCATGGCAGCGGCCATCCGTGGATGTTTAATGCATGCAAAGGATCATGCCTATGTATTGTCACGATGGTGAGTGTTATCGGAACACCGCCAGAACGCGACATAATTTCCGGCGTCGCTTCATTAATGATTCGAGAAATATCATAGTGGCCCTTTTTAATCGTCACAGAGGACCACAACCTCGGAGTCGAGAGGGCGATATCGCGCCATCTTGAGCAGACACGACCGAATATCCAGGGGAAAGAATGCCGGTTGATCGGTATAGAGACGGTTATCTGTTCCGTACAGAGTTGGAAGATTTGGGACAGAATCTCAGGAGGGAGGCGTTTTTGGGGAGAAACCAGAATACGAAGCGTGTTGATGCGGACGTCTAGCCGTCGTCGCATCTGCAGGACCGCTTGGGTAGGTCGAACTGAACGTGAGATTTGGTCGTCCATGAATTCGATGTCCTGGACAGCATAGCGCAGCATCCTACGATAACGCAGGAGCTGCGCATCCGTGAGAGGGTCGTTGGATGCGACGGGCAACGCGTCGGAGGACAGCATAGACGATGAGCAGCAGTGGCTGATAAGCGCCCATGGCGTCGCCGACTGTCGAAGAATGACGACGGAGGAACGGCATAACCGAGCTCGACCGGTATGGCCACCTCGCCCCTTTCTTTCTACCGGTCATGGACTGGTCCCCTTCCGCGCCTTCCCTCCGCCATCGGCCGTCGCTCGACTCGCTTGCAGCATCGTCCACGCTCCACGACAGCCAGAGCGAGTCTTGCGCACCGGGCCGAAACTCTGAATTCTGGCTGCACGACGGCTCCATTGTTCTTGCCGTCCAAGACACGCTCTTTCGGGTCCATCAGACCATCCTCGCCAACCATTCAGAGGTCTTCAGTGACATGTTCAGCGTGCCACAACCGACGGAAGAAGAGCCGAGCGAAGGGAAGCTGGAAGGCTGCCCTGTGGTGCATCTGCAGGATGACCCGAATGACTTTGTCGACCTTCTCCGGGCCATTTACTATCCTTCGTGCGCTCATAAATCTTTCTTTCCTTTGATTTATTGAATTCAATATTTCCTATAGCCATTTCAACACGCTTTCTCCTTCCGTCGACCTCGATACCCTGCTGGCTTTCATCTCTGGAATCCTTCGACTGAGCACCAAGTATCTGCTACGTGAACTTCGCAACCGTTGCATTGCAATGTTGACAAGCCACTTTCCGACGACATACCAGGACTACTTGACGAAGCAATCCTCCCGTTCACATCATCATACCTCTCCCCGCACTTCAATCGCTACAGCGACACCTCCATCGTCCGGCTCTCCGCCAATGCCCGCCACGAAAGAGCGCCATAAACCATCCTCCATCATGCGTGCCATGAACCTGGCGCAAGAAACCAACGTTCCCCTCATCCTCCCGTATGCATTCTATCTTCTCGCTCGCACATCCACGCCTCGCCGCTTTCTGGCACACGCTGACCCTCCAGATTCCATCTCATGGCACCAAAAGACCATTTGTCTCGTTGGCCGCGAAATCCTCCGCAATGCCGAGATGTCCTTGACCCACTCCTTTCTATTCGCCTTTCAGCCGTCTCTCAGGTGTCTCACGCCAGCGTTCTGCGGAAACGCACGGAGTCCCCATGCTGAATGGCACAACCTCATCGATGGCGACGGAAGCGGGTCAAATTCCAGCAGGAAGAGAGGCCGGGGGCCGAATCCGTTGAGGGCCTACGATCGGTGGGACAAGATGAATGTGTGCATGGAATGTGTCAAGGACTCGAAGCGATCGCACGAAAGCGGTCGAGAGGAGGTTTGGGATAGGTTGCCCGAGTTTTTCGAACTCAATAGTTGGGCTGAGCTGAGGGCCGCCCAAGAACGTTGATAGCTGTGATGACCATGGACAATTCGGCACTAATGTATCATTTATCATTACAAGGGATCAATATACTCCAATACAGCATTCTTATTCTCTGGGCTTTCGTTCGCCTAGTGACCAGCTTCCCACCTCCACCTGCTGCCCATGTTGTCGACTTTCAACCCGCCCAGCAGCTCATCGTTCCCGTCCAAATCCAGTGACCTTGCTCGGCCTCTGCGCCGTTTCTTTTATTTTCCTTTCTTTGCCATTCGACGATTGGCACAGCGAATGGTAGTGGTGGCTACCTACCAGATGAGTAATGCCATTCTGCATCTTTCGTTCGCCAACTAACCCGCTACCCACCTTCCAGCACTGCCAGCGGCAATCCTTCCGCCGCTGCTCGCCATCTGCAACCTCGCTCGTCACTAGATGCCCATCTCCAACCGCTGCATGCCACTCACATGCCCCTTGCTGCCTCCTTTGACCCTGGCGCTGGCCGCTTGTTTTGTCAACTTCTGACGACCTACCCGCCTGCTTGTTCCCCACGAGCTCCCCACATCTTCATCAGTGTCGCCGAGTGATGTTCTCCTGCTATCTGCATCCGACCGGCTCAGCGGTATTGTGCCCACCCTGTATTCCACACCCCTCACCACCTAACCTAACCGTCACATCAGGAAAAACAGACATTGCTAGTTAGACAAGAATTATACAGTGCTTTTATAAGATTAATCATATAAATTACAACATGCAAAACTCTATATTTTCCCAAGGTTAAGCACTCAATTGAAAGCTATAATATAGTAGATTCTAAGCCTTACTAACAAATCCCCTGGCCCCCTGGGGGGGCACATCAGAGAATGGTCAAAAACCTGCTAAAATACTATAAAATATCGTAGATCCTAATCCATTCTACCCCCCTTATGATTAAGGATTAGGGGGTTAGGGCTTTAAAAGGCAAGCACCAAGTTGAAAATAGGCCGCGAGATCCAGCTAGTACATGTTAATAATATCATGTCTATATCAGGAAAAGATACACATAAATGCAATGGAAGACTAACCGCTTGTCAGTTATAGCCTACAGGCGGTTGATAAAGATATTAACATGCTGTTTCAAGCCTGCGCTTGAAGAGACATTGACCATGGGGCACATATAATCAAAGAAATTGAGCTGCTGTCAGTAAAATATCAAAAATGATGTGATAGCAATTAGATTGTCGTTCATATCAATATATATATATGCATACACAGTCCTAACCTAACTAATGTAAAAACTATCCATCCGATATATAATGGTTAACAGGTAATATATAAGCTGCTAGTATTTATGCCAATTGGAGTAGATATATAATGAATAAGAAATGGAAGTTGAAGTCATTCCTGAATAGTTGACTTACCAAAGACCTGATCAGATCTAGACAAACAGTTTGTGCAGTGAGAAGATAAAACAATAAGTGGACATTCATGCGATACCTCTGGGATTGCAGCACTTGTCAAGAACACCCTAGGAGCCTGCATCAAAGACAAAATAGGAACGGCCTTCATTGCTAAAACATTGTGTATCCATTGATTGCCGCTGATCGGTGATATCTATAAGCGGATGAAATACCATAGTTGACTAACTAACGTTCACAATGTCAGTCACGTGATACGGCATTTGCCGAAATGAACTCCGCAGGTGGCCCGACTTGAAAATTATTTCACTTTGTTGATATCTCTGTTCGCAATCCCCACACAACCGTACTCACTTTGCACATAACGCAATGCCCCAGATCGCGATGGACATTAACAGCGGAAATGGAGAAGAAGTTGTGTCTCAGAACACGGCAACAGGAACGCGTTCTGGAACGAAGACTTCCGGAACAGGCAAGAAACAGCATGGTTCACGAGGCGGTGAAAGGAAGGGTAAGGCCAAAGCAGCGGCGAAGTCGAAGGCGACAGTCCCGTCATCGGGAGAGGAAGAGGACGAAGAGGATGAAGTAGAAGAGCTTGAAGACAGCGGACTGATGCGCTCCGGTGTGAGCGAACCGGACCAACGATGCAACGAGGCGATCATTTCGGTAAACGTGCTAGACCTCATGGCTCCGCCGCTTCCGTTGCAATTCGGACGATGGAACAATCGACCATTGAATGAGGCACAAGCACGAAAGCTGTGGCAGTCGATGCGGGATCAGGAGTTTCGGCAGTTCAACTTCGGCAACATGATTCCGTTGATCATTCGGAGGTCGCTTTTGGATCCGAGCTGCATCTTCACACAGGTAGCCAATGCCGCGCAAGCGCCAGAGTTGAAGTTGACAGCGGAAGGGCTGGCGATGCCGGCCCTCGAGGCGGCAGGAGGACGACATCGATACCGAGCAGTTCAACTGCAGAACGAATTCATCGAGGAAGAGATAAACAAGCATGCAGATCAGATTGATGCGAAGCGGGCGAAGGCCGGAGCTGGGTGGGAGGTCGTGGTCAACAAGTTGCGACGAGACATCGAACACTTGGAGAAGCAGCGTCAATGGACGACCAAGTGGGGCGTAATTGTCTACGATGCAGGTCAGTGAGCAGATCAAAATCTGAAGTGAGCTATATACTGATGACGATGGCGAAGATATTATGCTAGGCAATGGGGGCGAATTGGCGTTGCACTTGTCACGCAATGTGGCAATTCAGCAATATAACGAAACAGAAGCAGAGAAATTGCTAATGGTCCTGAAGGGCTATCAAGCGAAACTTCAAAAGCGCCCCGGGATTGGGGGGTCGACGAAGATACAGAGGGGCGTGGAAGAATACCTTGCGAACCTAGGATGACAAAAGAACTCTGCCGTGGGGCAAGTTATGAATCACGCTGAAACGCGAGCCTATCTGGAGATGCTTGATCGACTGGGCGGACATTTCCATCATCAAGACGTGTTCTCGACGACGTGGGTTAAAAAGCATCTGCATGCCATCGGAGGCGGGGTAAGTCAACTTTGCTCATAAGGGTTAATCACTAAATTAGAATGTGTTCCAGATTGTCATGCAGATTGTGCAGTATCTTGGGATGATGTGGATGTCACTGCTGACTCCGACGCGCTATTTCGAAATGTCGGACAGCACGAAGTTTACACAGTATCAAACGGAGATAGCCAAACCGCAGGGCGAACGAATCACGGATATAACGCGGTTAGGTCAGATCGCGTGGAAATCGTTGGTGGAGCCGGAGTATGTGCTGTCGCGGACCCCACGACTTGGACTTTTGACGGAAACGTTAATGGTGAGGTTGAAAGCAGCGAAACTAGGTCCAGATACATGCCTTTTGCGTCAAGACCCAGGGCAACGAGCGAAAGAGTGGGGGCAATACAAGGATGCTGTTCGTGAAATCATCGAGCTGTGCATCGGAAACCAGCCTTTCGAGTCAACAGAGGACCTTCAAGTTCGGAACCTAATCAAGCAAAAAATAGATTGGGTTTTATTCGATCACCGGGAGGAGCATTACCAACGACCACTACCATTGCTCACACCGTCAGTCATAACGGGGTTGGTAGACATGATGGAGATGATACCAGAGGCACTCACCGAAGTCAGTACATTTTCTACACCGCCGGTCGGTCGGTGACGGTGAGCGAGTTAAAAAGGGGCAACATGCCCCAGACTATCGAGTGATTGGTGGTTCGATGCGATCACACGCCCGCTCATCGTACCGACCGACCGGCGAGGGACATGTCATACTAACAACCGTAACAGTTTCTTCGATGGTTTGATCCGTTAGCGGAATATTTCTGCTTCAATTTCAAAAGTTCAGATGGTGCGAAAGACATGTCAGCATGGGTGCTTCGAACCCTGCGAGCCAATCGAGGAAACATGTTTGATAGACCGGAGCATGCCGCCCATGAGGTTAGTCTCTCGACGTCGAGAATGCAGATATGATTGACAAGTACACCGCAGCTTGCTCATATCCCTATCAAATACTTCGAGGTATTTGTTCAGCTCGAAAGAGATATGCATGCCCTGGGGCTGCCACGGTCGCGTCCTCGACTGGCACCGGAGCAGAAACCTAAAGTGCTTGAAGAAAATTTCCCCGGATCGGAAATGGCCGTCCAAGAATTCATCAAGACAATGAAGGCGAATAGGAAAGGGGGGGTTGTCAGCAACTGGGTTCTTCAATTCGAATCCCATCATGACTGGAGGGACCATACCAAAGTAAAAAATGCCACGTGAGACTTCGTCAGGTTTGCCCAGGCTGCACACGTTGAACCTCTAATTGTCGGGCAGTATAGGGCCAAACTATTGAAAGAGTCACAAGCTGCGATGTTCCTGCGGTCAGAAGGCAAGCGAACATTATCTCGATATTGCAAGACCTGGAATCGTTTGGCGAGTGCAACATCTCTACAACCAGGCAAAGAGTATTGTTATCCAGACGGGCTTGTGACCGCCGATGTCTCACGCCTGGAAGGCGAACTGGAAGATATTCTAGAGATGAGACATCATGATCACAATGTTCAGCGTCGATTGCATGAACTTGAAAATGCGTTGCGTAAAGTGAGCAAGTTGGAATGCCTTCAGGCTCGCCCAGGAAGTCAAGCAGTACGAGAGGACATTCAAGATGCCTTGGAGAAGTTCGCAGTTGTAAGTAAATGAACATAAAACCAGTAACGTTCAGTCACTCATTGCTCGCCTTCAGCTGGCTGCAAAAAATGCGTCGCGTTTGGAGAACATGTCAGGAGTAAAGGATCCCAAAGCCGTCGACCCTAGAGGTAAGGAATGGAAGAAGATTAAGACGCCGAAGTTTTCATGGGATCGTCGTTCGAAATGGGACTCGGATTCGGTGAGCTCGCCACATATGAACCGCTGCACAAGAATGTTGACAGACATCGACATTTGAATTTGAAGGAGGAAGCAATTGCTTTATCAGAGTATCTCATTAGCAAAGAAGAAGAAGATATCGCAACGAACGACAGCGACGACGACGAATCCAATTCAGATTCCAGCCGCTCATCACTTAGCGACGACAAGCGAAGCCCAGAGGTAATATTTCAATTACATGAAACGACATGGTCACTGATGGATTAAATCAGCCTGTATCAAGCAAAGCTTCACCGAAACCAGTCCACATCACTCGGACATTCGACATCCCAAACCAAGCGATTAGCAAGGCCATTGAAGAGTCTTTAAATACGAAGCACATTGACGGCAAGACCGCTGCACCAACGACGAATGATCGCTCGTCGCACGTCGTGGAGGAGCGCACCCTTCCAGAAACCGTCGTCCAACCGCTGGCCCAAAGAACGGCAGACACGTCATCTCCTCTCCCGCCTGCGATACTGGAGAAGGACGTCCATCATTCGAACCTTGGCGAAGAACAGCCAAAGTCAGATGCGACAGTGTCCATCGCCGTTGCATTATCCGAGACCATCACCGCTTTTCGAGACCCTCTCCAGATTGATTTGACTGGGGACAGGACTTCGAGTTTAACACCACTGTCAAGTGGTAGGTGTCACGGATCCTTAGTGGGAGAGCGTATGCATTTCGTTAGGAGTAACTAACCGAACTCTTTTTGTTCGTGCAGAGCAAACCTCTCCAGACACCTCAGCCCACCGGTCTGAGGTGGGTCAATCATCCACATCCGAACAATCCACTCCAAGCAAAGGTTAATCATTCGCCTGACCGTTTACCAATATTGGGACATGTCCTCATCATCACGTTTATTTCCGCAGGTCAGAAGCGCGCCATTCCCGACTCCGGACACAGTCCCGGTGAGTGACATCATATGTTCCATCATGCAGCTTCTTAATATTGGACATGACCCACTTCGCTTTAGATCGTCGTCGCAAAACGAAGACTCGCGCTTCAACAAATGTCGAATCTGATTTGGAGGAAGAGTTGGTTCCGAAGCGTCGCACTAAACCTCGCGCTGCGGCTAAGTAACATCATGTTCATGACGCATCTGGTTCTTCCTTCGATACTATACAAATAATCGAGATCTTGATAGCTGTATGCCGCGTAGAGCGACTGGATGGACAGGCGGATCATTCACTTGCAGCTGACCATGAGGGCTACGCTTCAACAGTCTTCTTACAATCCTCCGTGTTCGTGACATACTGGCGTTTGTAGTTTTGTACTATCCGAATTTCTTGTTGTGCAACTGAACAAATATTGATATCTGTATGCTGGGACATGTCCGCTTGTGCGACGTTGCCTTAGTTTGACTTCACGGCGGTCCTCAGGCTTCAGGATACTCTGACCTTGACATCTGAATATGATTCACAGCATTGGCAATATCATTTAATAGCGCGTCTGGTCTGAATTTAAATCAGTTCTGCAACGTCATTTAGATACCCAAACGAGGGTGTGCATTCATATATTTAGTTGAAAGCCGCTGTTGTGGCGCTTAGTGACGCGTTCGTGATAGCGGTCACTTGAGTATTCACTCTGATGACTGAGGCCGAACAGAGAATAATCACTGAGTTCGAACAGCAGTATCATTTTTAGATATTGGTAATATGCAGGGCAACGTTGTGGACAATGACGACCGCGTCTTCGAACGATGTAGATTGGATAATTAACAATCCTACCTCAGCAAATCAACGCTGGTCGTGAGTTCGTGGGCAGGCTAAGTGCATGAAATATAGAATAATATAGATCCGTGCCACGTAGTGACTGGCAAGGGTTGGGCGACCCTGACAGGATCATCAGTGGAATTTTCACGAAAGTGTCATGCGTTGAAAAAATTGCTCGCCTCATTACTGGGTCCATCTTTTCATAACCCAATTTCGTTCATCCCCATTACTCCAGTTGTTCGCACGTTGACCATGCCTGTAGACAATTCGCGACGTTCAGCGGAGACTGCTATGGAAGACGACGATGATTTCATGACGTCGCCGCTTACCGTTCCTTTCGACGTGGCGCTTGTTCCGGACGTTTTCGCGGGTGACGATTCACCGCACCAGGATGCTGCGTATGCCGCAGCGCTACAGGCGGGCTCAGAGGAGAATCATGACAAAACATTCAAGCATCAGCGCATTCATCGTTATCCACTCTCATATTTTCAGCGTATTTATGAGACGCAGCACGAAGCGTCGGCACTGGCAACGCTTCGGAAGAGGACGGTTATCGACCTGGCGCGGTCGGAACATATAACTCCACCAAACGATCCGACGCTTTCGTGGAACACACAGTCCTTCTTCCTCGACATGATGGTCTGTGTCGGCAGAAGCATTGGTCTCACCAATTTAATGCCCAACTCGGAAGCCGATCACACCTTCGAGTTCACACTCGATCTCAGCCAAACATCTCGCCAATTTAGCGCCAAATTCGCCATGTTAGGCTTCGATCCTGTAGGTGGCATGCAGTACATTGGTCGTTCGCACCGAGCGGAAGATGCATGGATTGCCTGGATTCCGCGCGTTCAACTTGGTGAAAACGCAGGCCATCAAGAAAACATACCAGCGGGAACGTGTTCGGGCAGCACCAGGCTGAATCAGCGCCACTTTCGAATGATGGTTATGATGCTCGCAACCATGTTGAGCCAGATTGGATATCTGGATATCATCGTACGCGACCCCTATCCAGACGTTGATAATTCCGACGATTGGGAATATGCAACAAATATACAGTACGTCGCTCATGGTTTGACACGCCGCTCGTCCCGATCGCCTATCAGCGGTATAGTTCGTCCGAACTGCATTCTACCGCTCGTAGCAGATAGCTGACGAGCGGCGAATTTCTATTCCCTATATTGTATAACTTACGCCAATCCCAGTAATAGGCAAATTCATCTGAACTTAGCGTCCCTGCGAGCGCTTAACGACGCAATCAAAAACGAATATGACTACTAGGTGAATCAGGCTCCAGACAATTGGAAAGCAGACGATTTCATAGAAGATCGTGTGCCTGTCGCAGTCACATGTCGTTACGGCCAGAATCAACCACTTGGCTCGCTGGAAGTTAATTATGACGTCGAGGAGGGGAACTGGGATCGCGATCGGAGATGGGAAGAAGTTTCGTATGTCTCTATTGCATTGGCTACCCATATCTGGCGAGTATCCCAAACCGCTCCACTGTCATGGGATTGAACTAGCTAATCACAATCTCCATGATAGCGTTCGTCAAGTCAAAGAATGGAACGTAATTAACATCGATCATATTATGCAAGAATATCAAGATGGAATTTACACGACTGCATCGACATTGACACGCGAATTACTGAATCGAGAGGAGTTGGAAGGTTTACCCCTGGAGGACGATGATGGCAATCCAATCCACATATATGCTCAGGATGGCTATCGGATCACACGGCGTGTTGGGCGGTTTTCACGTAACGTTCAGCCACATGGAGTCCTTTTCGATTTCAGTCGGCTTCAAGAGCTGTTTGCACCATCGGAGGATGATATGGATCTCTTCGATGAGTCCCCTACAAAGTTCACCGTGTATCCCCAAGCTGGGTTGCGCATTGCTGGTCATTTCCAAGCAGATGGCCTGATACAACCTTTCTACCCTTTGCTGGAAACAATTAATGAACAACTCCAGCACCCTGTTTCAGACGATGCTAATATTCATGACGATGATTGGGAACCCCCGAACAGACCTGCAGTCATTGGCATATCCAGTCAAGGCTACAATGCAGTCATGCACAATACGCGTGGTCGATCTGCACAACACCATGAAGTGCAGGTTGGAATGCTAACCTCAATGTTGGGAGGGAGCTGGGCGCATACTGACACTCACCGCAGAAGAGCTCATAAGCTTCGTCGCCACTGCGGCGTCAGCCTTCCACACGAATCCTATGCCACCAAAATTCAAGATCGCAAAATCTGTCGCGACCTGCGTTTGGAAAATGTATTCTGCATTGATATTCATTCTCTTCATCCTAGTCATCATCGTGGAAGGTAAGTATAGCTTTACTGCAACATTTGGCATGCGGATCCTGATCACACAATATGTCAGGCATATTCTCAGGAGCATGATAGTGCCTCTCGCCAATATGGTCAATCACGCCACAATCATAGATCGTCTGCCAGAGCATCTCATTTTGTTCAAACCCGATGTAAGATAATTTGCGTTCCTTGGTTCCAATATGTTAAATGATCTGTCATGTGCAGGCTTATCCAAAACTACAGGAGTGGACAACAGTTGGATTAACGACATTGCTAAAGAAGATTCACAGAATTGCGGATCATCAGCTTGGCGCGGGAACATTCGACAGTCCGCTATTAGTTGAAGGTTGCGCAGCTGTGGAGCGCGCTTTGAACTTCATGCATACTGGAAATGCAAAAGTCATCGCGACTTCCGTGATGAAACCTTTGTGGCTGGCATCTTCCCTAATACTGGACGGCATGCCCTGCATTAACCCGGCGATTATGCAGGTTGCGATTCAAGGCCGCCTGATGATCTACCCAGCGCAATGGCCGTATAGCAACGACAGACACCAACCCAACAGCGCTGCATGCCGCGCGTTAGCTCTCACTTACAACGAAAACCATTGCCGAGTAAGCAGTTAAACATTACATCTTTACATCTGCGGTCACTCTCCGTCACACATCTTACAACACACGTCCCTGGTCACGGATGTATTTCATTTTCGTACCGCTCGTCCAATTCATCGACGAGCGGTCGAAATTATTTCCGTAATGGACTATCACTCACTCACTTTTTCTCAGATCTATTATGCTCATCTCGCTATGCATTTGGCCGTCGAGAGGCCAAGATTCGGTCTCACTCTGGATGAAGATGATACTCTTTCTGCCATCAAAGCGATCATCTATCACGCATTACAAATTTTCCAACACGATATTAAAGACATTATTGCCAAACATGTCACAATCACTGTAGAAGAGGAGATGCAGACCGATAGTCGTGCAACTACGGAAACGAAGAGACGGTTAGCTCTCCTCAAGGCATACCTGAAGACGGAGCATCCGTTGGCCTGGGGACTCGAAGACGACAAACATGGCAATTACACGCGGATAGCCGATCTAGTCCGGCTTGTCAGCGATGGGTCAGTATGCAGCCTCAGGCATACTGAAGAGCATTGGACACACGAGACACTTGCCAACTACTTCTTCGACTTGGGTTCCTCCCGGTGTAAAAGGGTCAGCGCACCTGTCACCAGCCAAGGATATTTTATCCATGTGCTTCCAATTGCAGTTAAACATCTGAACCAGCTGTATGGCGACTTGGACAATTGCAAAGAGCATATAGCTCACCAATTTGCCTCTATGATGAGGAAAATGAAGATCGAGTTGGTACCTTGGCATCGTGAAGGCCGACGTCATTATGCGGTAGATGTTCATTGGTGGATGGTCTTGAAGCGATCCAAGGACCCGGCCTACCAAACACCGAGGACTGCACAAGAAATCGCGGAGGAACATGCATCTCAGATTGCAAACGAAGATCCCGACGCCCCATGGGAAGTTCCTACGCAGCTGTCAAACATGAATATACTTTGGCACAAACACACTCTCCCAGACAATTGGAACATTTCCCTTGCGTCCCTCGCCAATCATTATAGAAATCCACAAGCCAAGTATATGTGCGATCAATACGAGTATGTGCGCGACTACTATGATGGTAAAAATTGGATACATCACTTCGCATTGATTGTTGCAATCCTCTTCTCGCGAGTCGTCCCGAACATATCCATACCAAAGGAGAAAACCCAACTGGTTACACATGACAAGAACCTCGTCATCATCAATCGTGATATTCGTGATCTTGCTTGGATTGCCCAACGATCCGCTAATCATAAAGGCACGAAGGACCCAAAGCCATATATTACTATGGTGTCGACCGTGCTCATTGGATATCTTGATATCTTATCTCCACTCGCAAAGTATGTCCACGAGCACGACAACAAACTGGGATCCGTATGGACCGACAAGCATGGTAAGCGACCTTGAACCATTCGTTCCATATCTGATGTGAGACCATGATTAGGTTCTAAAGAAATCCACGCCCTCAACTTCATCCGCATGGGTCTTGCCGATGCTTCTACACGTGGCGTTATCAATGTGCCATGGTACAAGAGGAACTGGCATTTCAAAGAACTCAATCAACTCAAGGAAAAGTACTTACAATTCAAGTCCTGGTTGGGACAAAACCAATATGGTGAATATTTGGCGATGAGAGACTTGTTCGGAGAGAAGATAGCCCTTGACGTTGGAATGGAAGGTGACTACAACGTCCCGCATAGCGCAGTAATCTCTCGCAAGTAGATCTCCTCCTAACATGTCATAAAGCATGAATCAATGAATATATTCAATAGAGACGTAGACGCGAATCTAACTCATCGCCAGGCGGTGACTAAATCTTTGCGTCAAAGCCCAAGCTAACATACTCACACCCAACCTGTTAACCATGTTCTCGATATTTATTATTTGTCGGTCACCCCTAACATCGACACGAAATGAAACATTAGGTTGTATCTTGTTCCCTGGTCGTAGCCTTCGACACGCGTGCACTTCGTTTGATCGTCCTCAGGCAACATTTGTATACTGATGACTGACAACATGTATCTTAGCAACCGGTACGTCGTTTGTTCGTTCCTTACAATGCCTTCCATCAATATCGTCGCTCGTACCAAGCGCTACCCTTGACTGACAATAGTCTCTGTCTTACATTCAAATGTGGTATATCGCATGCAACGCCCAGACCGACAAACCCAAGTCTCCGTCGTCTAGTCGAATTTTGCCTCCGATGCAATATTGTATAGTCTACGTTGACTCAATCAGTTCGCCGAGTATCTCCACGTCGATAGGTATACCTCTTTTACCCCGTTTCTTCCTTTTGCACGGCGCTTCAGGGAGTAGTCATACTCCACGAAAACACCACTTTCCCATCGCTCATTAAATCTAACCTTCACGCGGTCGTTGCCCTGCAAAAGGTTATGAAAATGACGAATATTCATCGACATCAACTGACCTTGAACGGCCGCGCATGGCGTTCCAGCTGATAAGTAGTATTGCGTCGAGCCATGTGGGCGAGGCAGTCGATGTTGACGTTTGAACCAGTCGGCGGAGTTCGATCTGTTATCTGATCGCCGAATCGATGGACTGTTCAGCGCGCTCTATGCAGAGAAATTAATTCGTCGTAAGGCACGTACCAAAACGCATCTTCTGTTCGGCTTCCTGATGACAACTCAGACACGACGTC